>JAMXBB010000001.1:54847995-55384814 GCA_024138015.1 Lumnitzera littorea
GTTACGGATGGTAGTCTAATTAGAGGTTGCACTCCAAGAAGAGTCCTTGATTTCACTCCTTTGAGGGAAACACACTTACTTTTCATTTTCATAATTGCATCAATTAGAACACTGGATGAAATAAAAATAATACAAGCATCTTCTGGCATAAAGCTGCTATTCTCAGTCAGTTTATCTGTTTTCTGCACTATGGATTATGTGTATTTTAGTAGTTATTATCATGTCTTATGCTCCTGCGAATATGATCTGGTTGCCGGAAGATGGATAAAAGATTTTCCCTGGCAGTTGCTAGAGTTTATGCCTCTTAGTTGGAACCTATTATGACTTGGGAGAAAACTCATTAGATTTTGTAATTTAACTCATTAAAAATTCATAACAAAATAAAAAGATAATAATGCACACTTATACAATGCATTCTTCCTACTATAAAGTCTACCACAATGCTTTCTGGACACTATATAGTCTTTAATCGACTATCTGTGCAGTTTTCCCTTTTGACTTAATTTCTCCTTCTCCCATGGGAAATGATCATGGAGGTTCTTGGGACAATTATTAAGTTCTAAAAGAAGAAACAGTTTTTGTTTTTACATATATTTTCTTCTTTTTCTTGTAAAATGTGTAATTAATTATGAAAATGTAAAAGATTTTTTCTTTTGGTTTCTTAATTAGTACCCTCAGAATACTTGTTAACAAGAGACTTATATTATTATCAAATATTTTTAACATTTTAACTCAATATAATGAAATGAGCTATAGAAGTAAAATTTAATCCTCATAGCAAAGATTTCCTTTTTTACACGGGAAAAAACGTATAAATTTACTGTGAACATTCAACGGCATTTTCGTTTGAGCTGTCAACTTTTTTCTTTTCCTTCTTGTTTGAGTTTTCAGCATTGAAGTTTTTCCTTGAGCCTTTCCATTAGCTCCTTTAAAGATTCCATCAAAGTTTGACACGTGTGACCTTCTAGATTGACTCACAATAATTAAATAAATTTCATTAAATTAGATAATAGAAAAAAGAAAAGCAATTGGGAAAAAAAGTTAAATAGAAAACTCTTCCCTACTAGTGGATTACTTGGGACCTATGCACAATGATGGGTTACATAAAAAAGTGAAAAATCTTAATTTTTCATTTTTTTTTTCTAGGTGATGGGTGGCGAGTCACCAACATAGGTTGGTTGTGCCACCTGCTAGTAAAGGATTTCAATTTTAATAGAATTTTTAATAAAATTAACATAATGATTCAAATAGAAAATTTCAAATCCCCAAGAACTTAAATCAGAAGAAAAAAAGTACTAACATAGAAAAATAGGAAAACATTATTGACTAAATTTGTTATTTCCGTATATTTCAACAGTTAAATCATGGAAGTAATGTTGCAGAGAATAATTTTAATAGTGGGATGAGTCCAATTATAGGATTTATGCGTGTGAATTTGTGCTTTGCATGGAATAGAAGCAAATTTGAATGGTGTCTGAAGAAGTTCAGTTGAAGTATGGATTTTGCCATGTTAAACTCCATCATCATGGTTCAATTTGCATATTGAGTTGTTTTATTTCAACAATCTAATTTTAAAAACAAGCTTTATACATATTGGGCAAACAAAATCTAGAAGGTCAGGAGATGAAAAGGAATATACGAGGCATGAGATGTATGATGTAATGAGGAAATGTTGGGAGCTATATTATTCTCTTGTATTATTAATATTTTTCAAACATTATCATGCAGATGCAAATAACAGTGACACAAATCATGCCTTTTATGATCAAGTGATGTGTGCCAAGTCCTAGATCCTATCAGTACGGTGTGAATTAGAATATTAGAAGACTCAGCTTCAGAAATTATTAACAACCAACTTGACTCCGAAGAATTTAAGCTTATTGATTTCTTTATATTTCATTTTTATAATAGCTTCAAGTATGTTTTGATTTGTTGTAATGGACCAAGTACGAAGTTTGGATGTTATGTTTTGGGGTTGGACTTTGTAAAATAGGGAAAACCAACCACTGCAAAACTACCATCAAGCCAATCCTTATCCATACCGTCAAGCTGGTAGTTCAAAAATAGGGAAGTGAAGCTCCTTTGACCACAATCGACCTGCCGGCTTCCTTCCTTACCAGCCTGATGGAAATCTATACAGAAGCTTTCTCAATTGCTCAAGATGGCCTGTAAACCAACCTGCCAGTCTTCCTTTGAGCCAGCCTGCTAGTGCTTGAATGTTGCCACGTTGAGTTTTTATTATTTTGTTTAGTTAATTATGTTTATGTATTAGGCTTATTTAAGTATTGTAATCACTTTTAGATCTCATCACCAATTTATGAAATATTTTCTTTTGAGTGAAAACTCTCTCTTTTATACTCTTATTAATCTTATTAAATTGTGGCGAATAATACCTTGATTGAGTTCATATGTATTATATTATGGTCCTTCATGCGAATGTCTATTCTTTTAGTGAGTCATATCTAATAGAATATTCACTCAACCCTAACCCATATAATCCAAAGATACATAATTTCTCTAAATTAGGGATTTCATAATGAATTGATCCAAGCGAGTCATTTGATGTCCTAGCAATCTTGGTCCCAAACATATAATAATTTGGTATCAGAGCTTAAGTTTCAACAATGGGAGCATGAGTTGTATAAATATCCGTCGATAGGGCCTTTTTTAATAAATAGGCCTATACTAAAACCTTCCTGTCCAAGGCTTGAGCTCAACTCCATGGCCTAGTTCAAGTACATCGCAATCTCACTTTTTATAAGTATATGATAAAATCCCTAGGTAAGGAGATTTTTTTTTTCACTTCTTTCTCTCTTTTTATGGCTTTATAGTTTTATTCTCATCATAAGAGGTTTGACTTGAATATTAAGCAGTTACATTGGAGCACCCTTCAATGTCTTTCATGGTCGCTTTTATATTTTATAGATATTCGCATATTAAATGAAATAATAAGAAAACACAAGCCATCATAACAATTTTTAACGATTTTCCAAAGTTACACGTGAGACATGTTCTCCTTTTGTGAATTTTTTCCAAATCTGGTATGTTATAGTTCTTTTTCTTCATTTGTTCTCCATATTAAGCAAATCCGTTCATAGTCTCTCGGTTTATTTCGGCTTCTTGGATTTGTCTTTTTCTCTTCTTTATTGAATCTGGGCATTGATGTTTATTTTCTTAATAATTTCGTGGCTGTTGCTGTAGGTGTATTGATTTCTACGGACGGTTTCATTGAGCGGGCGGTTATTATATTTTTCGAGACCTGCTTGTACAGAAAAGGTTGAAAACCGTCTCCTTTTAACTACCGCCGAATTCCACTTGGATGAGACCTACACCTCATCTGAAACAGCCTTAATTCCATAGATAAGGAGAATTTTACTTATTTATCTTTATTGTGATAAATATTACATATTTATTAAATATATGAAAAATTTTACTAATTTATCAAGTCTATCTCCCATCTCTGAAATGCAACATATATATTTATAATCATATTACATTTTAGAAATGCGATAGACATTTAATTATATTAATATCGTATTTTTTAAATGTAACATAAATATATATCATATTAAAGAAATACTACATACATGTAATTAATATATATGTATATTACATCTCTTAAATGTAACATATTTACAAAGATTGCAATATCCCAAGCTTCATGAAGTTGTAGGCCACCAAGCTTTTAAGGTTGGGCCACAACGCCGAGATGACCGAGCTATTCCAGCACGTCACAAGCCTCAAACGAGTCATTAGCATCCAGCGTTTTTCAAGTCAAATTTGTGCTCCGAGATTTGAGATCTCGGAATATTGAGCCAAGCTGCTACAAGTCCATCCTCCGATCTCCGACCTCTATTTCAGTCGAGCTCTTGTGCAGATTTGAACCAAATTCGAGCTCAGTTGCATATTAATTAGCGCGTACTCTTTGTGGACCGTGCCAAGCTACCCCAAGCACATTCACGAACTATTCCATGGACAGCGATAATTTCGAGCTATCATCCGCAATCCAAAATGAGCTGTCTATTCATTGCAGTGATGCCTAACAACTCTAGTCCCATCGCCGAGCAATACATGGCAATTTGGAGATGTGCACAAGTTAGTTGGCGAGCAAGTTGCTGATAGTAAAGTAGAGGCCAAGCTGATTAGCTCAAAGTTCGAGCAATTCACTTGCTAAGCAATTATGGAACAAAGTTGTTTTGAACGTAGCGGGACCAAGCATCTTTTGACTGCTCACGAACTAGGCCGAGTAGCAGGGACAATTGGCGCTCCGAACACCGGTGGCCGAGTAGTTCAATATCTGTATATGCTGGCCATTTTGTTGATGTGAAGGCTGACCAGTTGTAGCTGAGCTCAGGATCTAAATTCAGGTTCAAATGACACGGAGTAGAGAGTAAAGTCAAGAATTCTACCGACCTGAGCTTTTCCAATTGCGTATCCGACTTAAGAAGCTGACATCCGAGTTGCCATGATGCACCACAACTCGACATCAATACCTAGCCGAGCATCCCAAGTTGCTGCAGTGCTAGATATGACGGTCCAAGTCTTTCCCTGCATTACTAAGTCCATGTCAGCTATTGAGTTTTCTCTATAGCTAAGACCAAATAAAAACAGAACCCGGCTTGAGCTCCTCAATCCAGTTTGTCCTTATTCCATGTCTAAGTTCACTCTGCAGCAGCCATGCCTGGTCTCTTCAGGATAACTTATTCACTGTAGGATCGAGCAATAGAGCCTAGCAGATCATAGGAGACACAATCAGTAGTTGGTCGCACCGAGCACTCCTAACAACCTAGCAAGTTTTCTAAGCCGTGGCAACGCATCTTTCCTCAAGTACATGCCGAGTAGAAACTTAACATAGATGTTACACATCAAGCTATCTTCTTGCTGAGCATTAGGTCGATCACTACGGGAGTAGTTCCACACAGAACCAGTCACCCCAGCTTCGACAACTCTAATGCCGAGCTCTACTCTTTACCTAGCTTCAGTAGCTCAAAACGCCATTGTACTTGTTAGCTGAATTCTTCATAAGCTCCGCATCTGATAAATGACGAAGATGGAGCATAAGATTGGAAAGAGAAAACTCTAGTTATTCAAAGAATTCTATCTCTAGGATCTGATGTCATACAAGTAGATCCTTAACCAAGTTCAGGTCCATGTTCTCTAGAAGCTTCTAGTACACCAACAGATCCAACCATATCTACACCAGTGAGTGTATAAGAATTTTATCTAGAGTTAGAAAATTCAATTAGTAAGGTACGTTCTTTGCATGATATTTATGAATAATGTAAATTTACATTTTTCACATGTGAACCACAAAATTATGAAAAAGCTGCAAATAAAGAAATATAAATAAAAGCTATGGATGATGAAATGGCAACTATGGAGAAAAGTCGTACTTGAGAGCTTGTTGATATTCTTGATAATAAAGAAGTCATTGGATTGAAATGGGTTTATAAGACCAAATATAAAGAAGATTGATCAATCTAGAAACATAAAACTTATCTTATAGCTAAAGGATATTCACAACAACTTGGCATCGATTTCAATGAAACCTTTGCTCTACCTTTAGTAGCACAATTGGAATTACCAATATTTTAGTTAAATGTTAAATCAGTATTCTTAAATGGAGAATTACAAGAGGAGAATTACAAGAGGAGACTATGTGGAGTAACCTAAAGGATATATTATCAAAGGCCAAGAAGATAAAGTTTATCGCCTACATAAAGTGTTATATGGTTTAAAATAGGCACCTCGTGCATGGAATAGCAAAATTGATGGTTATTTAAAAAAAAAATGGTTTTCAAGGGAGTTAAAGTGAACCTTCACTTTACATTAAAAAAGAAAGGTACACATGATTTCCTTATTGTCTATTTAAAATTGCAATGATCAAAGAGTACGAGATGACATATTTAAGTCATATGAAATATTTTCTCGGAATTCAAGTACGTCAATCCAGGGGAGAAATATTTATTTTTCAAAAAAAATATTTGGAAGATTTATTAGAAATGTTTCATATGAGTAATTGCAAGCCAATTTTTACTTTACTGGTGAAAAATTAGAAATTGCAATTAGAAGATAGAGCGCTAAAAACAAATGCAAGGACGTACAGAAGTTTAGTTGGGTCCTTGATTTATTAGAAAAATACAAGGCCAGATATTGTTTACTCAATCAGTTTGATTTCTAAATTTATGCAGAATCTAAGCAAATTACATTATGCAGCGGTGAAGCAAATATTACGATATTTGCAAGGTAGTACTAAAAATTATAGTATTCATTACATAAAAGAGAAAGATTTCAAGCTCATTAGATATGCAGATAGTGATTGGGGTAGATCCGTTGATGATCTAAAAAGTACATCTAGATATGTGTTTAGTATGTGATAAAATATTATATCTTAATCGTTAAAGAAACAGAAGACAATATCATTATCTTTATCTAAAGTTGAGTATATAGTCAGCATAGATGCAACATGTGAAGTAGTATGGATAATAAGGATTTTGTCATATTTAAATCAAAATTAGAAAGCCCTAACAATTATCTATTGTGATAAAATGTCAACTATTGTCATGACAAAGATTCTCGTGTTTCATGGAAGGACAAAGCATATCGAGTTACGATATCACTATATAAGGAACTTGGTAGAAGAGGATGAAATTCAACTTGAATTTGTTAGCATGAAAGAGTAACTTGGAGATATATTTACTAAAGCTGCAATAGTAGAAAAGTTCCAGCAATTTAAAAAACATTTTAATATTGCAAATTAAGAGGGGTGTTAAAAATATATATATAATAATTTACAATTGTTTAGTAAAAGATGCTGGGGTGGAAATTCTATAATGCTGGAGCCAGAAAAGGATTTACTTCATCATGAAGTAATCACATCTGAACCTTACCTTCAACACTGGGAAACTACAGCTGGTTTTTGGATGTCTGGAGCCGAAAATGATTTGCTTTATCATGAAGTAATTACAGCTGGACCTTATCTTCAACACTGGGAAACTACAACCGGTTTTTGGATGTCATATTTACCTGATGATCTAATAGCCTTTATATTTTGATGTTAGTTGGCAATAAATTATAATCTTAAGATATCTTTTTTATTTTTCCTTCACCACCTGATTTTGAAGCCGCCCGTGTACTGTATAAAAGGACATCTAGTCCTTCATCTGTAGTGAGTTTTTCTTCAAATATGATTGTATAATAATTGAATACCTTCGTAGCTTTTTTGCTCTGGTTATCTTTTCTTAGTGAATTAAGATTTCTAATTGTACCCAGCACTGCACTGGAAGTTCAGGACGCTGACGCAGACTACATCCTTAACTGTTATGAATAAATACAGTTAGTGTAGTGCCTAGCAAATTGTGTGTGTCGACTTGTGCAGGGAATATTTGTATTCGAACTTTGTATGTGTGTTGACAAGTGTCAAACTATGTTGTTTGTGCGTTGAGTACTGTTGCGTGTGCCTAGCTGTTAAAGAGTACTGTTTGGGACTGTCAACTACAAGCGTGTGCACTGTCCTATTGTGCGCACGTGTGCGAAAGTTGAGCATGGAACGACAAGGGGATGAAGATTGCGACTTCTATCAATGGCTAATGCAGGTGTCTTGTTGATACACGCCGAGCTGAATTGCACCGGATTGTGGACCGAGCTACAGTGAGTGACCATGCAATTAGCTTAAACACATAGACCAAGCCGAAGTTGAATTAATTTAACCGGCTAAACCGAGCTGCAATGCTGGAGCTCACACGCACGAACACTTGAACATTCGAACTCACACACGGCATAAGCTCCACGGAACGCGATGACAAGTCCGATCTGACGATGAAAGATCCGAACTCCATTCTAACTTTGAGGAGCCGCTTTGCACTTCGAGAAAACCGAGCTCATCTTTCTAAGCTGCTTATGTCCACATTCAGCTCAAACCAAGCAAAGTACGGTGCCGTGATGAAGTCCTAGCCTCCATCCAAAACAGAATGACCTAAAAAGTCCAAAACCGAACTTTACTATTTGTAGCGCAACAATGACTGTAACTTAAAACAGGGTATTAAAGCTAGTACACGTGCATCCCATGCAGTATAATTATCAATCCAATGGTACAAGCAATAGCAATTCACATGATGGTCAACTTTCTGCGCAAGTCCAATGACAAAGCTATCCGATTATTATTCCATTCTTCATGGCGATATGTATAGGAGTCCTATACATAAACGAGGAATACTCCTTTGTCATTTCCAAGAGGACTTTTTGGGATAACATTTTAGTTGCTCATAGCATACCAACTTCTCCAAGCAAAATAGTGTCATTGCAAGCGCCAACTAAGCTCTACACACCTATTAGAGCTCTATTACCAACAACTACTAAGGGATAGTTATGAGTGTGCAACACTATAGCCACCATACTATCTTTCATTGTTGAAAGATGAGTAAAGCTTCATTACTTCTATTTGTAATTTTTTGTTATTTACTTCCTAGTACATGTGTTCTATGTTGTGCTTGTGTTGATTTTTCATTGATATTTGCATTCGACTCATGGTTTCTATATTAAGTTATATCTACTTTTGTGTTGCTCCATGATTTGTCTATTGACAAGCTAGATAATGGAAATTTTTGACCATTTAATGCTCGTAACAATTTATTTAACGAGTTCAATTCTATTTCCTTTTGAGCTGAGTATGAGAAGTCAAAGACAATCTGAAACTAGAGAAACACCCTTCACCTTGAGTTCATACAAATGTAGTTTGCTAATGGGCTACTTCTAAACTTTCATGAGTTTAGGAAGTATAAGTAGCTCTATGTCGTAACAATTTATGGGTGACAAGCATAAGTGGCTTTAAGCCATAGCAATTTACAGATTATAAGTAAGCCAAACGGTGTGTATTTGAATTAACTAATAATTCTAAACATTTAATTACTTAATTCTACTTAGACTACTATTAACTTTTACCCGGTAAGACTTTAATTTCAATCGTATATAACTTTTTCATTTTATTTTTAATATTTATGAATTTATAGTCGTTTTTTATCGTTTTCGGACATATATTCACACGGTAATGTTTGTTTTGGATGTTAAGACCCCTATTTTACATTATGAACTAAATTTATAGAAATTTTTAGTTATAATATTTAAGTATTCTTATTACTTATATTTGTATCCTTTATTCCTTAAATTCTTATAATTTAGGAATTTACTTTGTTATTACCAATTCATATACTAAATTAGGTATAATCTAATTTAGAAGGTGTACTAGAATTTTCTAATTTAAGTATCTAATTACCTACACTTTTCTTACTTTTCTCATTTTCTAAACCTATGCTTATGTCATTGCTTACATCATCTTTTCTTTATGTCATCATATGCTTATGTCATCATCCACCTCATCATTTGATTACATAAGCATTACATCATGCTTATATCATATATACATGTCTTATGTACATTTATTTCTTACTTTATACTTATGTACATATGCCTTATACTTACATATACTTATACATCTACATATACTTATATCGTATTTATACATGTATTCTTACTCATATACCTATACGGTTGGATATGTATTTTTATACTAAAAATTCGTATGCCAAACTTTTCCTTAAGAAAATCCTCTCAATTTCATCCTTTTGTAGTTCTATGTATGTATTTAGTATAGTATATACATATATAGTTAGATATGGTCTTAAATTAGGTTATGTACATGATACATACTTATGTATAAAGGTTCACATACTTGTATTTCTTTGGTATTTCTCTGGTATTTCTTTGGTATTTCTTTATGTACACATATCTAAGAGTACATACACATGTATTTCTTCCATTTCCTTCATGATTCTTCACTTTCTACACTTAAAGATGGAAACTTTGTTTCCTCTTCTTCAAGACATCATTAAATATCTAACTACTTATCTAATCTACCTAATTAACTAACTAATGAATAACATAAAGTAACATAAAACAACTTAAGAACATACCTTTAATTTTATTGAAGTTTATGGAGACAAAAGGAAAAGGAATGAAAGTGAAAGAGGAGGGGGAGTTCACAGCATGAAAGGGAGGTTTTGTTTTTGTTTCTTTTGTTTTGTTTCAATTATGGAAGACAACAAATGGTAGGGCCAAGATGGGAGAATTGTGGATGGCAACAATTGCAAAAAAGAGAAAAGAAAAATCAAAAGGAAAAGAAAAGAAAATCATCATTAAGAACTAAGATATTTTCCTTATCTCTTAAAACTTTTGACTTTTCAAAATGTTGACTTTAGTCAACATGTGTTGACTTTGTCAACCCTTTGACTTTGGTCAACATACATTACCTTAGTCAACATTCCTTAAGTATGTGTAATTTTGTGCACATAATGTAGTAATTAAGAGAAATTAAGGGAAAAATGAAGAAAATGAGGGGAAATGAGATATTTGATGAATTGATTAGTAAACATTGTTGATGAGATCTTCCTTTAAGTCTTTATAGCTTATATATCTCATTTGATAAACTACTTTGAATAACAAATGCAAAAAGTACCAATTTAAGTGTTAAGGTTTACTACATATAACCTAATCTTCAATTATTACCCTAACTCTAAGTGAAACTATCTTAATCACTTACTTAAGAAGTGAATATAATCTATGACTCATTGTCTTAATTTCTAATGGATTACCTAAGGATTCAAAGCATATAAGTATGAATAAGGGTCATCTCTAACCCTTTACTAGTGAATTGTACAAAAGATGGGCATTATATTATCAATTAGGGTTTTAGGGTATATCACGTTGGATTAGTGCACATGTGTCTTTAAGATAATCATTTTTAGGGTTTCTATCACTTTTGAATAAAATCTTTAGCATTTAGAAACATTTAGGGTAGAAAAATTCTTTACGCGATTGAGTAATTCTTTTAGGGTTTTCACTTTCATTAGCCTTGTCGACTCCTAAATTATCTAACATAGTCGAGTCTATTACAAAAGCTAGGTTGATAATTTTAGGGGTTTACAGATCCAAGTGTCAATGCTGGTATTGGAGATGATATTAGCGATGTTGTCTACCATGAACTACAACCTTAGAACACCCCTAGAAGTATAGATGAATGAGTTAAGAAGATGGCTAACCTTATAGTTGATCTGATCAGAGTTGCTCATGCATTGGTCTTTCGACCTTCTAAGGTCTTGTAGAATGCTCCCCAAGCTACTTGACTTGTAAGAGGATGGATCTTAGCTTAATAAGCTTGAGGTAGAGGAATAGAAGGATGGGTACGAAGAAGGATTGACTTAGGTGATATGGATTATAAAGGAGAAGAAGAGTGCAATGAGAAAGAGGAGGGAGCTCAAGCACCTTGAGTTGTCGATCATGTGAAGCTTTAGATTCTAAGCTTCATTAGTTCTAGAAATGCTGACGACTATCTAGACTAGGAAGAGAAGGTAGAGTGTGTTTTTTACTATTACCAGTATGAGGACTGTAAGAAGGTGAAGACTATTGTTGTAGAGTTCTTAGGTTATGTCGTGATGTAATAGAAGACTTTCCAAATTATGAGGGGATGAGAAGGATATAGGGAAGTTAATGCTAAGCCTAAGATGAGAAGGATACTTAAAAACAAATTCATGCTAGATACTTATTTACAAGATATTTTTGCTTGGGCTTCAAGAGTTGAGATAAGGAAGCCAAACTATTGATGAGTATGTCTAAGAGTTCCAAATACTCATGTTTCGATGTGAAGTGGATGAACCATCAGCTCGAATAGTATCTAGATTTCTCATTGGATTGAGAGGTGATATTCAAGATGTCATGGAGCTTTAACAATTTACTTCATTGGCTGTAAGATAGCCCCGCGAGTAGAAAGATAGAGGAGGAATAAGGCGAGCTGACCTCTAATGAGCTGACTTGTCTAACTAGGCTAACCTACTTAAGGAAGTTATTGATCTCAACAAAGTGCGGGTTAAGTAGAAGAATGGATGTTAGAGTTAAATAGAAGGGCTGACCAACTGATGGTGATGTGTCACCGAGAACTTATGAGAAAGGATAAGGATTTGGGAGGAAGACGAGTAAAATCAAGTGCTTTAAGTGCCAAGAGTTTAGATACATGTCCACCCAATGTTTGAACCAAAGAACTATGATAACAAGGGAGATGCCCTGAAGATTGAAGTAAATAGCATAGATAAGGAACCAAAGGAGGAAAAAGAAGTAAAGGAAGATATTGAGGTTAATGTCAAACTGGCTAAGAAAGATTTGTTTGTTGAAGATTTGGATAAGCTAACTTTGGTTCTTAAATGTGTAATGAGTTTGGAACCCTTTATTGAAGAGGAGTAAAGAGAGAATTTGTTCCACATCACATGCAAGGTGAATGAGCAGGTATGTATGCTTGTTGTAGATAGTGGAAGTTGCACTAATGTCATGTCTATCAACTTGGTTAAAAAGCACAAGTTGTCGACTAGCTCACACTTGAAGTTATACAAGTTACATTAGCTAAATGATAAGGGAACACTACATGTCACTCGATAAGTATTGCTGTTGATCTCTATTGGAAATTATTTTGATGAAATTTTCTATGACACACTACCCAATTGTGCACCTCATGTATCGCTAGGCAGACTTTGGCTTTTTGATTGGAGGGTTATACACGATGGATTTAGGAACACCTATGTGTTTGAGAAGGGTGGAAGGAAGATCACTTTGAACCCTATGTGATAGGAATTAACCCCCTAAGCAAATCATACGTAGCCAAGCTAAAGGACTCTAGGGACTCATTCGGAGAATACTAGTTCGAAGACCCATCCAACATGAGAATTCCTATCCCAACCTCTATGTTTCCTTCCTTTATCGACTTGACTACTAGGTCATCACTTGCATTGGGCCTATCGAACAATCATACCATGATAGAATATCCAAACAGATAGCGCTAAGATTGTCTAAGCTGAACTCTCGAGTTAACTATGTCGATCACTGGCATTTGACCTTAGTCTAAGTTGATTAATCTATAGCGAATGGCTAACCAAGCTTCGACCTAATCCAAATCAAGTTGGCCCTTGAATGTAGACTCCCCCTTTTCTTCATTTCTTCCAACTTGTACTACAATTTAGGATGACCAGCCACCATATGACACATGTCTTCTAGCATCACATTTCAGGAGGATTATTTATTTTTCTATACATGATATTCCTTATCTCTTTTACCCTTTTTAGCATGTTTTATGTATCCTATTTGCCAAATACCCTTTTATCTTTTCATACATGTAAAGCAACCTTATTGGGATAGGTATATAAACCCCCACTAAATATACACAAACAATAATCTTCATTATCATAATTTATATAAGTTTCCCTTTGAGCAATTCTAATATTCTTATTATCATCCAACTCTTATCTATTCCTTTTGGTAAGGAGTAATGGCAAGTGACCCTTCAATTTGGATTGATGAGTCATATTTGGTGAGTTGTTGGCTGAGTAGGATTAATTGGTGTATCATATCCAATTAGTAGCTGCTTAGACTATACTAACTTTTCTTTATTTCCATTTATTTTCACTTCATTGTGGTATTTCTTTGTATATCTAACCTTGGACACACATCAGCTTCATTGATATTAGAGTATGGTTCCAAGAGGGAGTGTGTGAAGTTATAGTGAAGTTTTGGTTCATATTTGTTGTTTGTGGTTGCTGTTTTCCTTCTATAGCTGCTTCAGTGTATTCATGTGGAGTAAGTTTGGAGTTGTTAGTTGTGTAGTGAAGATTTGTGTGTTGGTAAGTGTGATTCTATTGTTACTCTATTCTTACTTTATTTTTCACTACGAAAACAGAGTAAGTTCGTTTCTATCCTATTAAAGTGATTATTAGGTGTTAAAGTTGTCAGTGTGTTAGCCAAAGTTTTAGGCAGTAATGTAGTATTATTTTCCTGTTTATTGTGTTGTTAATCTATTCAAAAAGTATTATACCATGTCAGAATCAAGTGTCCAAGGTGTTATTAGAGACTAGAATAGTGGTGCTCAACTTGGTTGTAGTAAAAATGGTAGCAATACTCCTGGATCAATTGATGACAAACTCGACAGACTCATTAATCTTGTTTAGAGTCTGGTCACTGCAATGTAAGTTAATAAGCAATAAACCTAAGGTATGTTGTAGCATAGCCCACTTGAAAATGTTTTAAGGAGAGGCTATGGCTAAGCTAGTTGAGCTAACTGCCTAGTTCGACCCTAACAAGTTAGAGGTGCTGCAGACTAAGTTGTTAGACGAAGGCTAGAGTTAGAAGAGATAGATGAGGATGATGAGGAAGTAGATGTAGAGGTTGATGAAGGGGAAGAAGAAGAGGTTGAGCACTATTAAGCACAAGAGCGAAGATGCCAGCTCCTCGAGGATTTGACAATGTTAAGGTCTAAATTTTGTCTTTTAAGGGAAGTGGAGATATAGATGAATACTTGGAGTAAGAAGAGAAGGTAGAGAAAGCATTTGATTGTTATGGATATATAGATGTTGTCAAGGTCCGATTTGCTGCACTGGAGTTTATTGGGTATGTCATTATGTAGTAGAAAAATTTGAATGTAGCTAGAGTAAGGGATGGAATACAAGGTATGAGAACTTGGGATGAGATGAAGAGGTTGTTGAGGGATAGGTTTGTGATCAAGACCTAATTACAAGATATATTTGTAAAGTTGTAGGAACTTCACCAAGGAGGCTGATCTGTTGATAACTATATGAGAGAATTCCAAATGTTTATGATTTGAGCCGATGTGGACACATAATTGTTGAGTGTTTGAATCGATGTATCTTGGTGCGCCGAGGAGATGTAATAGATTGTACTTATGAGAGTGAACCTAAGGAAGAGAAGGATGTTGGAAATGACAAAGCTGAGGAGGAAGTAAAGACTTGTATCTATGCCAACTAAGGATAAGTGATGACCTTAGTACTAAGACGAGTATTAAGTTCCTACTAAACTCCGAGGAAGACTATAGGGAAAATTTATTCCATTCTAAGTGTACCATCAAAGGGTAGTTGTGCACTATCATAGTAGATGGAGGAAGTTATACTAATGTAGTTGCACAGTCCTTCGTGCAGAGGTTAGGTTTGTTGACCTCTAAGCATCTTTAGCCTTATAAGTTACATTGGCTTTACAATTAGGGTACTTTGTACGTGACTGAATAGGTAATTGTACCGTTCAGTATTGGGAGTGTGTATAAGGATGAAGTAGTATGTGATGTCATTCCTATGGGAGCTTCACATCAATTGCTTAGGTGACTTTAGTTGTTTAACCAACATGTTATTCACGATGGGTACAAGATCACCTATGCCTTTTGTCAATGATGGAAAGAAGATTGTGTTGCAACCCTTGATCTTAACCTAAGTAAATGAGACCTAGAATCAACTTAGTTGAGCTAGTAAGAAGAAGGCTTTAGTGTTAAGTCGAAGATAACTACAAGCTACTAAGAAGGCCAAAGAGCCTATGTTTTTATTGATTAGAAGATTACTATAGATGAGAGATTAAAATGATGTTTCAAATGAAATCCAAAGGCCGATTGATGAGTTTTTCGACTTGTTTCTTAAGGAACTACCTAAAGGACTATCCTTAGTTCAAGGCATAGAGCATTGTATTGAACTACAACCAGGTGTTGCCTTGCCGAACCGACCTACATATAAAATGAGCCTTGAGCAAGCTACTGAGTTGACAAGATAACTGGATGAGATCATAGAGTGGGGATATGTGAAGGAGAGTATAAGCCCTTGTGTTGTACCCATTTTGCTAGTCTTAAAGAAAGATGGTTCATGATGTATGTATAATGATAGCCAAGCAATCAATTGTATCATTGTCAAGTATAGATACCCAATACTGAGGATTAGTGATATGTTGGATGAGCTTAATCGTGCTAAAGTATTTTCTAAGATTGATTTGTGAAGTAGCTATCACTAAATTTGCATGAGACTAGGAGAGAGTGGAAGATTTCCTTCATGACTAGGTGTTGTGAGCTGCGATCAAGAATAGATAAGGCCGGTTGCTGAATGGGTTCAAGCTTGCAGAAAGCTCGAAAAGGGTTAATGGGGAAAGGTAAAGGGGGCAAAAATGACGAATGAAACAGTAAGCAAAAACCTAGAAATAGCTCTAAAGGATATGATGCACCAATGGAACTTTTGAAGACTCATGATACAATTCGATATGACATACGAATTGGTCCAATGAGGTTACTCGCCACCTAATCTTATTTAAGGGAAAGGATAAGAGTGATATTGAGAGTAGACAACAATGTTTATGCAAGGAAGAAAGTACTTAAGATTGTATTGAAGATAATTTGATCATTTATAGCTAGAAATATAAGGGTATTTATACTCGTAAGTTAGGGTAACTTGCCCCAAAGGAAAAAGACAAAAAGGACATTTCCTAAAGAAGTAATGTATACGATACAAAAGGGTAAAAATAAATATTTAAGGAAAACAATCATTGGTGCTATAGATTCTACATATGATACTGTATACGTGGCGATGTTGCATTGGCGAGGTCGTTAGGAGATGTAGATGAAAAGTATTGATAGATGGACTTATCCAAGCAAGGATGGCTTAGTTAGTTTGGATTCTCTATATCTCGTCTTCTTGGCAAGGATGATGCTGAGTGATTGGTCGGCTTGGTGCTAGAGAGTAATCATCAACTCAGTATACCACAGAATAATGGGCAGTCATACAGCACAACATTAAAGGTGACTAGGTAAGGAAGTACTCAGCTTCAGCAAGGGTTGGTTAGAATAGAAGAATTTGTCATGCCAGCTCATCTAATCCTTGCGCTCAACTGCGGGTTAGAGGTTCGGTAGCCTGATTCTCATCATTCCCTCCGAGTAGTTTTGGATTTGGGATCAAATCTGAATGGTGTTCGCTTAATTCTCAGTCATGGTGATATGGATTGAGGTCGGCAATGTTGATGGCGATAGAAACCCCATAGTCTTTAGGCAATTCCAACCTATAGGCATTGTCATTGATTTTCTAGAGGATTCTGAAAGGTTATTCCATTCTTGTAGGTAATTTGTTCTTCCTTTTGTTAGGGAATTGTTCCTTGTTGAGGTATAGCCGTACTAAGTGTCGAGCCTGGTTTTTTATCTTCCTGGTTCTTTTTATGAAATTAGGTTTTCTTTAAATCAATTAGTATTAAACCCTACCTGTTTAATATCGATCTTCGACTAGGGTTTAGAGAAAATCATTTTTTTTCAACTTAAAATATATCGGAGTCACCACCTAATTGAA
The DNA here is from genome assembly GCA_024138015.1 of Lumnitzera littorea. Classification (NCBI taxonomy): domain Eukaryota; kingdom Viridiplantae; phylum Streptophyta; class Magnoliopsida; order Myrtales; family Combretaceae; genus Lumnitzera; species Lumnitzera littorea. The sequence continues at coordinate 54,865,185 of JAMXBB010000001.1, forward strand.
GTTTAGAAAAAGGATTAAGTTATAATCAATTAGGTGGATTGGTTATAATTTAGCTATCGGTCTATCGATTAAAAAACCAATTTGTAAAACATTTTTATTTTTTAAAACTAGAGATTTAGGTCCGAAGGCTAATTTATTAAACTCTAAACGGGTACCACTTTTTAACTTTCCAAATTTAATTTCACTTTTCAAATATTCCCTTTTTAATTTCTAAAACAACTCATCATAATACATACGACTAGATTGATCAATGTACATAAATATCTAAAAATGAAAAAAAATAAAATTTTCCATATTTTAAGTCGTCTCGTACTTATATATGGGTTCCTACACACTCACTATTCGGGATCAGACATTCATAGTTCGTTTTCTAAAAACATAAGGGTTGATTTAATTTTAATTTTGGAGAAACAATTGGGTTTACGTTTTTATCCATATTGATTTTATTTGAGAAAATTTCCTAAGGGTCCTAAGTTGGTTTATTTTGGAAAACCTAAAGTGCCCTAATTTGGAAAGGATCCATTTTATTTTTATTTATTTTTTGAAAAAAATATGTTTTTCTAAGTAGTAAAACTTATTTATTTATTATATATTTTTTATTACTTATCTTTTTTTTTGTTAAAATGTAAAAATAACTAAAATAATAAAAACAAAATAAAATACTTCCTCTTCTTTTTTTTTTTATTATTTTTTCTTTTCCTTTCTTTCGGTTTTTTGATTTTTCTTCTTTTTGTTTTTTCCCTTTTTCCTTTTTTCTTTATATTTACAACAAACTACAAGAAGTAAAATAAAATAAATAAATAAAATAAAAAAACAACAACAACAACAATTATTAAATAAGGCTAGACTCAAAACTACAAGTATTTGGATCAAAGCTAGGCATAGGTCAAACTTAGGGGATCCGAATCAGCTTTAGGTCGGGTTGGTTCAGATCAAGTTGAATCCGAGTCATGTCCAATGACTAGAATAGTGTGATGGAGGCCATTTCGAGGTGTGTTTTGAGCCAGTAAGGGTGATTTCGTAGTTTTCTTATTGGATTTAGGGGGTCTAGGAGAGGTATTGCGGTGTATGGAGGTTGTCTGTGGTGTTTGAGCTAGAGTGGCAATGGTAGTGGTGTTTACGTATATGAATGCGGCTATAGTGGTTGCGTGTTGTGTTGTAGGGTGTTTGGTTATGGGCTTGAGTCACCTCCATGTATTGAATTTGAAAAGGTGAGGGGACAAGGATGTGGTGGTTATGGTATTAGGGGTGGCTGTTTGGTGAGCAATGGGTTGAGAGGGTAAGGGGGTTTGATGGTGCAGTTGGGAATTTGGCTATGGCATGCTTGTATGTGAGGGAGACGTATAAGCGACGAGCTGGATGTGCGCTTTATTGCCTACTGTACGTGTGGGATTATGAGGGTCGTGTGTGAATGGGTTTGGCTAAGAGAGAGGGTCGTATAAAGGGATGTAATCCAGTTGTATGTGTTTGGCTAGAAAATCCAGAGGAAAGAGTGTGGGCTTTGAAGGACGGCACTAAGAAGGAGATGTATGTGTGTGTAGGGGGTAGTCATGCGAGGGCTGTTGTGTGCATGTGTGAGATGAGAGAGAGATGGTCGAGGAGAGAGAGATAAATCAGACAGTGGGGAGAAAGATTGCTGTGGAGAGATAGAGAGTGGTTAATGGAGAGAGGGAGAGAGACAGTGGTTGATAGAAAGGGAGGGTGTCTGGTGAGTATTAGTTAATGGGTCCCACTCATGTGTGTTTTTCGAAAAAATGTCCCCTTTTTTCTTTGTGTGTGATTGGTTTATAAATGAGAAAATGAAGAGTAAAAAAGGAAAGGGAAGAAAGAAAAAGGGGGAAAGTAATTTTATTGTCGCAACAAATCACAATGCACCACGTGTCACAATTAGATACGTAGCCCAATGATATTTTGACATGTAGCAATATTTGGATTTAAAAAAGAAAAAAAGATAGAAACTATCTTTACACCTCTCAAGGACTAGCAACCCTAAAATTAGATTGATTTGAAACCTAGTAGTGCTCTTTTGAGCTGACTATCTTAGGTGGGAGCGTCTCTTAGGGACTAGCAACCCTAAAATTGGATCAATCTAAAATCTGGCAGTGTTCTTTTAAGCTGACTATCCCAATCGGGAGCATCTCTTGAGGACTAGCAGCCTTAAAATGGGATCGATCTAAAACCTGGTTGTGCTTTACAAGGCTCACTAACCTAAGCGGGAGCATCTCTCAGGCACTAGCAACCTTAAAATTTGATCGATCTGAAACTTGGTAGTGCTCCTTTAAGCTGACTATCCTAGGCAGGGGCGTCTTTCAAGGACTAGCAACCCTAAAATTGGATCAATTTAAAACCTGGTAGTGCTCTTTTGAGCTGACTATCCTAAGTAGAAGTGTCTCTTAGGGACTAGCAACCCTAAAATTGGATCAATCTAAAACCTAGTAATGCTCTTTTGAGCTGACTATCTTAGGCAGGAGTATCTCTTAAGGACTAGCAACCTTAAAATGGGATTGATCTAAAACCTAGTTGTACTTTACAAGGCTCACTAATCTAGGTAGGAGCATCTCTCGAAGACTAGCAACCTTAAAATTTGATTGATTTGGAAGACTTAGTAGTGCTCCTTTGAGCTAACTAACCTAGGTAGAATGGACGAAGCGCTCCTAAAGCTAGCCAAGACCCTTAATTGAAAACAGATGAAGAGAAGCATCCCTTGGGCTTGCTTGGGAGGATTTGATGAGAGAAGCGCCCCATGGGTTTGTTAAGCGACAACCGATGTGGAGACGCACCCTATGGGTTTGCTTGAGTAGATTTAATGAGAGAAGTGACCTATGGGCTCACTAAGAGATAGTTGAAAGAAAGCGCTTAATGGGCTAGTTAAGAAGATAAGATGAAGAGATGTGCCTAACGAGCTCTCTAAGAGACAACTGATGAGGAGAAGCGCCTTATGGGCTTGCTACAAGATTGGTGACAAAGAAGCACCCCGTAAGCTTGTTTAGAGAATTAGTGGAACAAAGTACCCAACGGGCTTGCTAAAGACCTTATATGGAGTTGATGACCAAGGGGTTTGAAAGATGGCTAGGAGCCTAAAAAGATAAGATGATGCCCTAAAGGTTAATGAGATCCCTAAAATGAAAGACAGGATAATGCCCTAAAGGTTAGTTGAATCCCTAAGAAGAAAAGAGGGGTCAGTTCTCTAAGAGCTTGCTAATAAAAGGTGAGACAACACCTTAAAGGCTAGCTAAAACCCTAAAAAGAATAGAAAAGGGGACAACACCCTAAGAGCTAGCTAATACCTTAGGAAGACAAGCTAGAGCCCTAAAGGTTGGCTGGAACCCTAAAAAGAATAAAAGAGGGATTAGCGCTTTAAGAGCTAGCTTGAAGCCTAAGAGAAAGATGGGATAGCGCCCTAAAGGTTGGTTGAAACCTTAAAAAAAATAAAAGAGAGATCGGTGCTCTAAGAGCTAGCTTGAAGCCTAAGAGAAAGACGGGATAACGCCTTAAAGGTTGTTGAAACCCTAAAAAGAGTAAAAGAGAGATTAGTGCTCTAAGAGCTAGCTTAAACCCTAAGAGAAAGATAGGATAGAGCCCTAAAGGTTAGCTGAAACCTTGAAAAGAATAAAAGAGGGATTAGCACTCCAAGAGTTGGCTTGAACCTTGAGAGAAAGATGGGATAATGCCCTAAAGGTTGGTTGGAACCCTAAGAGAAAGACGAGACAGCACCCTAAAGGTTGGCTAGAACCTTAAAATGAATAAAAGAAGGATTAACGCTCTAAGAGCTAGCTTGAAGCTCAAGAAAAAGACGGGATAGCGCCTTAAAGGCTAGTTGGAACCCCTAAAAAGAATAAAAGAGGGATTAGCACTCTAAGAGCTAGCTTGAATCCTAAGAGAAAGATAGAATAGTGCTGTAAAGGCTGGTTAGAACTCTAAAAAGAATAAAAGAGGCATCAATGCTCTAAGAGCTAGCTTGAACCTTGAGAGAAAAACGAGATAGTGCCTTAAAGGCTGATTGGAACCCCTAAAAAGAATAAAAGAGGGATCAGCGCTTTGAGAGCTGGCTTAAACCCTAAGAGAAAGACAGGATAGCACCTTAAAGGTTGGTTGGAACCCTAAAAAGAATAAAAGAGGGATCAGTGCTCTAAGAGTTGGCTTGAACCCTAAGAGAAAGATGGGATAAGGCTCTAAAGGCTGGCTAGAACATTAAAAAAAGTAAAAGAGGGATCAACGCTCTAAGAGTTGGCTTAAACCTTAAGAAAAAGACGGGACAACACCCTAAATGCTGTTGGAACCTTGAAAAGAATAAAAGAGGGATCATTGCTCTAAGAGCTAGCTTAAACCTTGAGAAAGAGTGGGGATAGCACCTTAAAGGCTGGCTAGAACCCTTGAAAAGAATAAAAGAGAGATCAGCATTCTAAGAGCTGGCTTGAACCTTAAGAGAAAGACAGGATAATGCCTTAAAGGTTGACTAGAACCTTGAAAAGAATAAAAGAGGGATCAGCACTCTAAGAGCAAGCTTAAACCTTAAGAGAAAGATGATACAACGCTTTAAAGGCTGGTTGGAACCCTAAAAAGAATAAAAGAGGGATCGGCGCTCTAAGAGTTGTCTTGAACACTAAGAGAAAGATGGGACAGTGTTCTAAAGGTTGGTTGGAACCCTAAAAAGAATAAAAAAGGGATCAACGCTCTAAGAGCTATCTTAAACCCTAAGAGAAAGATGGGATAGTGCTCTAAAGGTTGGTTGGAACCCTGAAAAGAATAAAAGAGGGATCAACGCTCTAAGAGCTAGCTTGAACCCTAAGAGAAAGATGGGATAGCACCCTAAAGGCTAGCTAGAACCCTATAAGGAAGAAGAAGGGTCAGCGCTCTAAGAGCTAGCTTATACCTTGGAAAGAAGGGATAGCCCCCTAAAGACTAGCTAGAGCCTTAAAAGGAAAAGAAAACGGGACAATGCTCTAAGAGCTGGCTTGATCCCTAAGAGGAAAAAGATGAATGAATGAAGTAAGCAACTAGTTTCAAAAGACTCTTTAACTTAGAAAAGTATTTACATAGAGATTTGTTAAAAAAACATTTATGAACAAGGAAAAGAGTCTAGATAAGCCCTTTGATTTGAAAAAAAGGGTTTGAAGGATGTTTAAAAACCACAACTAAAGAATGACAACCTTAGAAAGGAACTGGATGACATGGATTAAAAGCTTGGCTAGTTGAGCTAACATGGATTTAGACGATAATTTTGTGATAAACCTTTACTTTCTCTCTCTTCTTTTTTTTTTCATTTTTTTTTTTTGTTTTTAAAAGTTTTGCTAATAGGTATAAATTCTTATTAAGGAACAACCTTGTAACCACCCATATCCTTGGTAATCATATGAAATTTCTTAATGCCCCTAACCTTAGGGCTTTTCTTAAGGCTTTTGTGATCTCAAGGCATTCCTTTCTTAAGGAGAGGGTAACTCACGATTAGTTTAGTCAAAGAGGTCTTTCTTACTAGCTCTCGGCCTAGATCCCATTCTTGACTTCAATTCAAAAAATTATAGTCCATTTTGTAAGTGATACCCTTCGACCAATCTGTTAGGTCTTTTTCAATTTACCCATATGAATTTAAGCTTTTGGTCTAAAGGTTTCAAAAAGGATTAATGAAAAGGCTTATTTTGATAAAAATACTTTTATTAATCCTAAATGTACAAATCAAGAACCTTGGGGAAAAATTAGAAGTATGCTTGCCTCAGTTTAAAAAACAAATTTTGTTAAAGATAAATTATCTTTTAAGATTGGAAGAGCTTTTTCATGTGTAAAGGTGGTATTGTGGGTGGGGAGGCCTTATGTGATTCAATATAGGTAAGACAGGCTTTAGAACGTTAGTGTGGATATGGAAATTTGGGTTTTCAAGCTTAGGAGTGTGATTTAGGAGGCTATTTGGCCATTGACTTCTGGCCCTTTGATTTGATTTGGTTGCCCCTGCTAGGATGTGAAATATTTCTTGGGGTTTTTGTCCTACACTTTTGAGCCCAATTCTTTAGCCTCTTTTCTTCTTCTTCTTCTTTTTTTTTTTTTTTTAATTGCTTTGCCCCACGATCTCTTACTATTCTCTCTTTTCTTTTGGCCCCAAGAGTGATTGTTTCCATTGTTGATTTTTTTCTTTTTAAATGATTCAAGGCCTTAATTTCCTAGATTTCAAGTGTATGGGCTTAAGGTGGTTAAAAAAGGAAATTGGCTAGTCTTCATTTCAAAGAAAAATAATTTATTAGAAATAAAAGCTGTTTTTGAATTAATGTTACTTAGACAAGCATAAACCAATCTTACCCTTACCTTCTAATCAATGACCCTAACCTTCGAATGCCCCATTGTGGGGTGGTTTTTGACAGGGTTCGAATTTAGAAATTCTCCAAATAGATCCAACGGGGTGAACAATAGATGATTGTGTTTAAGATTTAGAAATGAATGCCTAACTTCACTTTAATCTATGTATCATATTCAAAGTAAACCTCCTTTAAGGAAAGAGTTCAAAGTATTCTCACCATTATGTCACACAACTCTCAGTATTTTAGGTTAGTGTATAGGATATAGTTTGCCTCTTCTCATCCTAAACTTTCAAAAAGTGAGTTACCGGTTTCTTAAGGAGGAATCTGTTTTTATTTGCCTAGGATCAAGTTTTGCCCCTTAGTTTCTCAAATCATGACCTAGTATTTGATTTTGTGTTTTAGTTCAATTCAAGATTGAGCTTAGCTTTCTAAATAGATCAAGGGTTTTGGTTTGGCTTGGTTACTTTTAAGAGTTGAGGATTGTGCATAGGTTGGCTACCTTAATGGGCTACAGCTCATGTTCAGATTGGCTAGCTAGCCTAATGGCTTGTGTTTAGGTAGGCTAGTGTTTAGGTTGAATGCTTAGCCAAGTGGCTTATGTTTGGGTAAGTTACCTGAATGGACTTAAGGTTGGTATTGGCTAAGTAGCTTATGTTTGGATTAAATGGTAATAAAGGGCTAGGTTTGGTGTAGGTTGAAAGCCAAATGTTTGGGTTAGCTACTTGAGTGGGCCAAAAGGCTTGTGTTTGTTCAATGGGCCAAGGGGCTTGTAATTGGGTTTGAATGGGTCAAGGGACTCGTATTTGGCTTGAATGGGCTAGGGGACTCGTATTTGGCTTCCTTAATAGGTTGAGGGGCCTCATGTGGTTTGAAAACCAAGTATTTGGGTTGGTTACTTGAGTGGGCCAGAAGCTTAAGCTTGTGTTGGCTTTTTAGGCCCATAAGGATTTATAGCTGTTGGCAACTTTTCTTTTTCATTTTTTTTGTTTTTCGTTTAGAGAGAGAAAGGTAAAATCTTATTTTCAAAAAATAATTTACAAACAGGGATTGTGATTTTTGGGTTTCTATTTACAAGTGTATGGATTTTATTTACATTTCCCTAAATGAGATCGAAAAGTGGTTAGATAATTGTTTATTGAAAGACTATTTACAAAGACTAGAAAAGAAATAAAGAACAAAAAACCAAAGAGAGCCTTATTATTTTTGAAAAAGGAAGATCATAATACAAAAACAAAGGCAGAGAACCTAGCATTTATTCTGGAACTTTATTCTAGGTTTTTTAGACCTAAACTAGAAAGACCTTACATAAAGTCCTATATACGAGCCTTAAGGTCCTCTATCATCTCATAAGTATCCCCAATGACCTATGCCAAAGGGGACCTTAAGGCCCGGTTGTGAACTTCAAAACACTCAAGCTTTTCTTTTAGATAGGCGATTTCATCTCTTAGCACTTGCTCATAGAACCTAGAGGCATCCAGTGGCCTATTACTTGGCTGATCATTTTCTTGGTTGTCTTCCATCCTAAGTCAAGCAATTTTATGGACAAGGATCAGTCATCAATGCAATGATAGAAAAACAAAAACGGAGAAAAATGCAGATGTTAGGGTCGTTTGGGTTAATATATTACTCCTTAAGTTGCAACCATACTGTAAATTTCAAAACTTGTTTGCAAAAACTCTTAAATGATTAGTAAGGTTACAATCTTTTAAGGGTAATGTATTAACTTAGGTTTGGAAGGAAGTACATGCAATTAGGGTAGGTTCTGAAGGGTCCTTAAACTTTGTGATCTTACTTGTTTTTAGAAAACACTTTCATTGGTCACATGAGCTTAAGTGGGGTGGTTTAATTGGCCTCGAATGGTGATTGCCTTACTACATTCGGAACTTACAAAATGGCCTTCCTCCTACAGTCCTAAGATAGCCTAGGTCTGATCGCATTTACCTCGCATCTTTGATGCAACAAATGAACTCCCATGTCCCGGTGTATGCTATTTACAAAATAAATATGTATACGAAGTCAACAATAAATAAATAAATGAATATACACATAAATAAACAAACAAATAACTAAATAACATGGGTAACTCAAAAGGCGATTTTAATTTCAAATTGTTTTTAAGTGGTTAGCCCTCTTGACGTCCCTAGTGGAGTAGCCAAGCTATTGAGTTTGGTTTTTTACTCTTCCAGTTCTTTTTATGAAACTAGGTCTTTTCTAAACCAATCAGTATTAAACCCTATCCGTTTAATATTGACCTTCGACTAGAGTTTAAAGAAAATCATTTTTTTAACTTGAAATATATCGGAGTCGCCACCTGACTGGAGTCGAGAAAAATGATTAAGTTATAACCAATTAGGTGGATTGGTTATAACTTAGCTACCAGTCTATCGATCAAAAAAATAATTTATAAAATAGTTTTTTTGAAAACCAGAGATTTAGGTCTAGAGGCTAATTTATTAAACTCTAAACGGGTACTACTTTTTAATTTTTTGAATTTAACTTTGCTTTTCAAATATATCCTTTTTAATTTCTAAAACAGCTAATTATAATATACGCGACTAAATTGATTAATGTACATAAATACCTAAAAATGGAAAAATAAAACTTTTCATATTTTAAGTTGCCTCGTACTTACGTATGAGTGCTTACGTACCCGTTATTTGGGATCAGACTTTTGTAGTTCGTTTTCCAAAAACATAGCAGGTTGATTTAATTTTAATTTTGGAAAAATAGTTGAGTTTACGCTTTTATCCATTTTGATTTTATTTGAGGAAATTTCCTAAGGGTCTTAAGTTGATTTATTTTGGAAAACCTATAGTACCTTAATTTGAAAAGGATCCATTTTATTCTTATTTATTTTTTTTAGAAAAAAATGTTTTTCTAAGTGGTAAAACGTTTTTCTTTATTATATATTTTTTATTTTTTTTATTGTTTCTATTACTTATCTTTTTTTTTTGTTAAAATGTAAAATTAACTAAAAAAATAAAAACAAAATAAAATACTTCCTCTTCTTTTTTTTTTTTCTTTTTTCTTTTCCTTTCTTCCAGTTTTTCTATTTTTCTTCTTTTTTTTTTCCTTTTTCATTTTTTTTTTCATATTTACAACAAACTAGAAGAAATAAATAAAAAAAAAAAACAAAAACAACAACATCAAATATTAAATGGGGTCGAACTCAAAACTACAAGGATTTGGGTTGAAGCTTGGCATGGGTCAGACTTGAGGGATTTGGATCAGCTTTGGGTCAGGTTGGTTCAAACTGAGTTGAATTCGTGTTGCGTCCAATGACTAGAACGGCACGGTAGAGGCTGTTTTGAGGCATGTTTTGAGCTAGTGAGGGTGATTTCGTGGTTTTCTTATTAGACTTAAGGGGTCTAAGAAAGGTACCACAATGTATGGAGGTGGTTTGGGGTGTTTGGGTGAGAGTAGTGGCGGTGGTCATGTTTGCGTATGTGAATGCAACCACAGTAGTTATGTATTGTGTCATAGGGTATTTGGTTATAGGCTTGAGTTAGCTCTGTGTAATGGATCTGAGAGGGTGAGGGGACGAAGATGTAGTGGTTGTGGCATTAGGGGTAGCTGTTTGGTGAGCAATGGGTCGAGAGGGTGCGGTTGGGAATTTGGCTATGATATGCTCATGTGTGCGAGAGACGTATAAGGGACAAGTTGCGTGTGTGCTTTATCGCCTACTGTGCGTGTGGGATTGTGGGGTTCATGTGTGAATGGGTTCGACCAAGAGAGAGGGTCATGTAAGGGGATGTAATCTAGTCTTATGTGTTTGGCCTGAAAATCCAAAGAAGAGAGTGTGGGTTGTAGAGGATGGCATTGAGAGGGAGATGTGTACGTGTATGGCGGGTGGTCGTACGAGGGGTGTTGTATGCGTATGTAAGATGAGAGAGAGATGGCCGATGAGAGAGAGATAGATTGGATGGTGGGGAGAGGGATTACCGTGGGAGAGAGAGAGTGGTTAGTGGAGAGAGGGAGAGAGACAGTGTTTGACAGAGAGGGAGGGTGTCTAGTAAGTGTCAATCAATGGGTCCCACTCATGTGTGTTTTCCAAAAAAATGTCCCCCTTTTTCTTTGTGCGTGATTTATTTATAAATGAGAAATTGAGGAGTAGAAAAGGAAAGGAAAGAAAGAGAAAAGGGGAAAGTAATTTTGTTATTGCAACAAATCATAACTCGCCATGTGTTACAGTTAGATACGTGGCCTAGTGATATTTTGACATGTGGTGATATTTGGATTTAAAAAAGAAAAAAGATAAAAACTGTCCTCACACCTCTAGTGAGTTTCGAACCCTTATCCTCTAGCTTAATCTATACGCTTAATTCAAGTATTTTACCATTAGGCCGTTACCTTGTGCCTTATCTATATGTGCAATTAAATTGTACATATGGACTAGGTCAGTCTGGGCTAGATTTAAATCTAAGCCTAGGTTTAACGATCCTTTGTTTAAATTATAATCCTATTCTATTTAAACAACTTGAAAATTTATTATTTTTTTAAATTCCCTACTTTCCTAAATTTTTCCAATTTTTTGTGTTTTTTCTAAATTTCTTATTTTTTGTGCTTTTTCTTATTTTCCTATTTTTTTTTTTGTATTATTCTAGAGTTCTTAATTTTTTCTAAATTTCTTCATTTTTTTTTTTTAGTTTTCTTTAATTTTCTATTTTTTTGAACTTTCTCTAATTTAGGACCCTATAACCTAATTTGAAAAATAAAAGGTGGGGGAGGGGGATGGGATAAAAATTAGGTGTTTACACCAAGTCTCCTGGTTGAAATTGTTTGGCCAACCTACCCTTGGTCTTTTCTCACATTCTTCTGGCTAGTTGGTCAATGTGTCGAGTGACCTTATCATAGATGTGCTAAAGAGATTGTGCTCTGGTTGAGGAGTCGGGGTCCTCTTGCGTGGATGCTAGTACAAAGGCGTGGTCGAAGGGCAACTCAGGATTGAATCCATATACCACTTCGAAGGGAGTCTACTTAGTAGTGTCATGTACAGTTTGGTTATAGGCGAACTTGACCATTGGTAGACAGACGTCCCAATCAGCCAAGTTCTTGCTTACTACAGGTCGAAGTAGTGAACCCAAAGTACGATTAACTATCTTTGTTTGGCCATTAGTTTGGGGGTAACATGAGGTATTGAAGAGTAATTTCGTTCCTAGCTAGCACTATAAGGTTCTCTAAAAATGGCTTAAGAGTTTTGGGTCTCTATCGAAGACTACATTTCTCAGCACGCCGTGTATCCACATAACCTCTTGTAAGAAAAGAGTAGCAGTAGATGAAGCATTGTTAGTTTTGGTGCAGAGCACAAAGTGTGCTATCTTACTGAACAGATCTATGATGACCATTACAGAATCTTTGCATCAAGTAGTTCGTAGCAGTCCGAGAACAAAGTCCATGCCCCAGTTCAATCTGTGGCCTCGTCAAAACAAGTGGGGCATTACTTTCCCTTGTTCGGCTCGATACTTAGCCTTTTTGCACATAATATAACTTTTGACAACTCAATGCACATCTCTCCACATTCTCGGCCAAAAGAATCAACTATTCAATAGTTCATAGGTCCTCTTCTCCCCAAAGTGTCTGGAGAGTCCTTCGATGTGGGCTTTCTTGATTAATAATTCCCATAAGGAACAAATCGACATGCACAATTTCCCCCTCAGAACAAGTAGCTATCCTCCACTATCCTCCCATCTACGCATCGCGAAATTATTGGTCTGAAGTATGGATCCTTGGAGTACTGCTCTTTGATACTCACAAACCTAAATAGCTTAGTTTGCAGTTCTAATAAAAGTGTATATTTCCTCAAAAGAGCATCTGGAACTACGTTACTCTTTTCCTACTTATACTTAATTATGAAATTGAATCCTTTAAGGAATTCAACCCATCTTGCCTGCTACTTTGACAACTTTATCTGACTTTTGAGGTACCTCAGCGATTCATGGTTAGTATATATGATAAATTCTCTTGACAATAAATAATGTTGCCATACTTGCATCGCTTGGATCAATACCAAAAGTTCCTTATCATATACAGAGTAGTTCAACTGCGGTCCTCAGAGCTTCTCACTATGGAAGACAATTAGCTATCTTTCTTGCATTAGGACAGTGCCTATTCCAATGCTCCAAACGTTACATTCCAGCTAAAAAATTTTATGGAAATTAGGTAGTACTAATACCAGGACAAAGGTCAATCTTTCTTTTATGTTGACAAGACTCCTCTCCTCCCTTTCTCCTCATGGGAAGTCAATGTTCTTCTTTATTAGCTCGGTAAGCGGCGTAGTGATGGTGCTAAAATTCCTGATAAACCTTTTGTAAAATGAAGCTAATCCATGGAAGCTTCTCACGTCGGTACAAGTAGCAGGAGTCGGCTACTCAACAATTACTCAGATCTTTTCATCATCAACTCATAAGCCTCCTCCATTGACTACGTTGCCTAAGAATACCACTTCCTCTTGACAAAAAACAACATTTCTTTAAATTGCCGATTAATCTCTCGGCATGGAGGATATCTAGGACTACTCTAAGATTTTCATAGTAACTTGGCATGTCGGCATTGTATATCAGGTTGTCGTCAAAGTACACCATGACACACTTCCTTATGTGATGTCTTAACACATGGTTCATAAGCCTTATGAAAGTGCTTAGGGCATTTGACAAGCTGAAGGGCATGACCATCTACTCATAATGCCCATGTTGAGTCTTGAATGCAGTCTTTCACTCGTCTCCTAGTCTCATGCAGATTTGATGGTAGCCAGATTTAAGATCAATCTTGTTGAAAATCTTGGCTCTACTTAGCTCATCCAAATGTCTATTAGCCTCGAGATTAGATACCTGTGTTTGATCATGATTTTGTTCACAACTTAGCTGTCAACACACATTCGCTAGGTTCCATCTTTCTTCGGCACTAGAAGTACAGGCACATCATAAGGGCTAAGACTCTCTCTTACATAGCCTCTCTCTAGCAACTCATTGACTTGATGTTAGAGCTAAGAAGCCTACTCGGGATTCATCCGATAAGCTGGCTTATTGAGCAATGCAGCACTGGGTACTAAGTCAATGTAGTGCTCTATTCTTCTAGTTAGAGGCAACCTCTTAGGTAACTGTTTTGGAAACAGGTTGGCATATTCATCTAACAGCTCCTTGATTTCCTAGGGAGGCTCACCCTGCTCCTTCATTTCCAATAGTCACCTGACCAACAATAGGATCGGCTCGTTAGTATTGATGGCCTCTTGAAGCTTGTCTCTTCTCATCACTAGAGCCTTCTTCAATCCGTGAGCAAGTTTCTTCTACAACATGTTACCTTCTCTCATTGACATTTGTAAACCTCGTAAATCTAGCCTTCTAAATATATAATCAATCCCTTAAACTATAGATAATTTTCTGAAGTCAATAGAGTTAGCGAGATTTAAAACTGATTAAAATCTTAATTCAAAACCTAAAGTGAATATTAAAAACCTTAAATTATCAATTGAACCTCTAATCGCATATGAAGACCTTAATACCTTAAGTATATGTAATTGCAAAAGTTGACCTCGAACCTCATCAAAATCCTAAAATAACAATCGAAGATTTAATCGAATAGAAAAATTTTATACCCTAAATGTATATAAATACTAGAGATTGTGCTCAAAAGTGATAAATACCTAAAACTATAACTTTAAGGATATAAAAGTACTAATTCACCATAATTTACCCTAAAACCTTAATTGATAATATAACCTTAGTTTTATAATAAATCATTGTTAAAATATTAAAGATAACTTTCAATCATTCATAAATACATATAATACTAAAGTCATTCCTTAGAAACTAAGATATTGCATTTTAGGTCACATTCATCTCCTAAGTATATAACTAGGTTAGTATTATAAGGAGTTAAGTGTTTAGATGATGTTTTAGTAGGTATTAGTACCCTAAACGGCATATTTCATAATAGTTACACTAAGTACCATACTAAATAATATATATAGGATATAAATACTTAGAGAAGGATTTCATTAACCATTCTTACTAATCATTTCAATAAACTCCACATTTCCCTTCAATTCCTTAATTTTTTTTCTAAATTTTCCTTAATTATCCCATTATGTATACACAAATTTTACTTAATTTCAAAGAGTTGACTAAGTCAAATTTTGACCAAGTCAAAGGTTGACTAAGTCAATATGTTGATAAAGTCAACAAACATGTCATTGTTATCTAGAGCCTTCTTCCTTTCTCTTTAACTTTCTATACATTTTTTTTTTCCAATTTTGCCTCCATTTGTGCCATCCACTTCCCCATCTCTTAGACCCACTTGTTTTCATCTTTTTAAACACAAAAACAAAACAAAAAAAAACAAAGTTCTTCCTCCCTCCTCAAAGCCGTGAGCTTCCCCTTTTACTTTGTCCCTTTCAACTCTTCTAATTTTACTTTCACAACTTTACCTACTAACATACCTCAATAACACATATATACTAGCTTTCCTTTTCATATAACAAGCAAGAGAAAGGTATGTTGTTGTGTAATTTCTTAACTTATTTAGTAGTTAGATGAATAGGCTAAGTTAGTGTAGTAAGCTTATGTGATATGTCCATATGTGTTGTTGGTAGTAGAAAGCCTCATATTTATGTTTAAAGTGTAGAAATACTTGGTTATACATGTAGAAATACCCATGTACATACATCAAGTGAGTATATATGGAGTGTACATATTTAGGTTTTAGTGAAACCCATAGTATAAGTGTATAAATCCTTAGTTAAATGGAAAGAAGAACACATATACATATACTTAAGCATGGGAATACAAGAATATACTTAAGGGATACGTGTATGGGTACTCTTGTACATAAATACCCATTGTATACATAACCTAAAAAGAGGTATTTACTAACTATACATACATACACCTTGCTAAATAAACTCTTAAAGTGCAAAAATATGGGTTTGGTAAAGTTTTCTTAACAGGGTATAGAAGGCATACGAAAATACATATAAAAATACGTATGTCACCATATGTATATATGGATATGTGTATTAGTATATGTATAAGTACACAAATATACATATTAGTATATTAGAAGAATAAGTATATATATAACATATGTGTAAAGTATATAAATACATAAAGATAAGTATACATATGTAATGGATGATGTAAGTAATGACCTAATCAAATGATGACATAATCCATGACATAGCAAATGATGACATAAGCTTCTAAAATAATAAACTATAAAATCAATTAAGTGTAAGAATTAATGGCTAATTAAATCATTAACTACTAAAATAGAACATAAAACTAGCTAATAGGAATAATTAAGCTTCAATAGTTAGAATTTCAATAAATTTAGTCTATATTGCAAAACACGGGTTTTAACATCCAAAACAAACATTACCTTATGAATGTACATTCAAAAACGATGAAAAACAACTCTAAGTTCATAAATATCGGAAATAAAATGAAAATGTTACATATGATTATTAGGTTTAATAGAATAAAAACCGATAGTAATCTAAGTAAAATTAGATATATAGATATCTAGAACCATTAGTTAATTCAATTACTTATTATCACTGTTATCTCGTAATGATCAGGTGATCTCTACGAGGGCAAGGATCTTCTAATCGATTATTACAACTAGAGCAAGTTGTCATTGTCAGGTAAGTACTCCTGATGACTCTATACTTGTTTGTGCTTGTAGTTAGTGCACTTAAATTAAATAGTAATAGCTTGATGCGTAGGGATTTGAGATATGCATGCGCTTGATACTAATTGCTTATCGTGAAAAATATTATTTAATACAATAATTGAGGATTTGATTATTTAATTGATACATGATTTGGATGGTTTGTTGATATCGATTGATCGCCATATAAATTGACTTAATTATATTTAGCTTATCTTAAATTAAAAGGGTCATGCATTATCCATAAATTGCATTACTTATTCCGGCCGTCAGTTCACGTAGAGATAAAAAGAGGCCTTATGAGGGTTGTTTATATATATTAAAGTGTTTCTGTATGGTGCACTTGTACAACATGATCTTACTCGAACCTATGGGCTTACTAGGCGATGGAGATACCGACCGTATGGCTACAGGTTGAGTCTAGAGATCTCTACTGTAGGGTATAAGTGTGGACTGTAGGGGCTAACTCACCACAAGGCCTAGAATTTTGTGTACTATTAGACTTCTTAGAAATGGAAATATATTTTGCGAAATATGAAATTCAAAGTTATAGGTAAAAACCTAAGTGCTATAGATCTCTAACCCTTATCTTGGAAGGCGTTAAAATCCGATATTATATGCAATACCAGTCAACTGCATATATTGTTTAGCATATTGTATGTGTATGCATTCATATGATTGTAAAAATTTGTTTGATAACTTATTTGCTAGTATAGTAGGAGGGATAACTCACTAAGCTCTTGTAGCTTACCCCCTAATAGTTTTTCTTTTGCAGGGTGATAGATAATCAGACATGGGTTAAGAGTTGAGCGTTGAGTGCAAGTGCTGAGATGTTTTAGAGATTAGAATTAAAGAGAGATTGTTTAGTTCATGTGAAACTTTAAATGTAAATATTACTTATATATTTAGATTTAGTAACTTCAATAAGTTTGAATTTTAAGTTTATTCTTTTTGATCTTATTATTTGGTAGGGGATACTGATTCTCTGCGGTTTTGAGGAACCTTGGAATATTGGATATCTATAGTTAATTATATCCTATAATATGTTAATTACTTAAAAATTTAACATCCTTAGTAATTAATCATTTAGAGTCTTGCAATCTTTGACTTGTAAGGCGGTTTTCATATCATGGGTGCACACATGTTATGGAAATTTTAGGTAATCCTATTAGGCTCTCTTTAGGGTCCTGACAACATCAGATTTAGTATGATCTTCCAGCCATCCTTCTTGAACATATATGTGTTCATGTAGCCATCATGTATAATTTTCCTATCAAACAACCATGGCTTACCCAGCAATACGTGAGAAGTGTCCATAGGCAATACGTCTTAGAGGATCTGGTCAGAGTAATTCTTTATAGTGATCGGCAATAATATTTGTCGAGTGACATGTAATACTCCTTTCTCACTCAACTTGTACAACTTGTATGGCTTAGGATGTGCAACAATCGGTAGCTTTAGTTTGGAAACAAGATTGGCTGATGCCACATTGGTGTAACTTCTACTATCCACAATGAGAGCATACATTTGATCATTCACCTTAAAAGTGGTATGAAACAAATTCTCTTTCTACTCCTCCTCTCGTAAGGGTTTTACGCTCATCATGCATCAGACAACCTTGAGTAACTAGTCTAAGTCCTCGGGAAACATGTCCTCAACTTCAATCAATTCATTCTTGGCATTTTCTTTCTCAACTAGAACCTCCTCCTCCTCGAGCTCCTCATCTATACTCTTTACTTCTAACTTTGGGATGTCTCCTTTAATGATCATCATCTATCGGTTTAGGCACTGAGTAGCCATATGTTCGAACCTTTAGCACTTGAAGCACTTGATCTAACTAGTCTTCCTACTAGACCCTTACCCCTTCTTATACGTTCGAGTGGGCACTATACCTTTAGGTCAGCCTTTCTGCTCAGCTCTATACTCAACTGAGCTCAGTGACTTGTTTGACTAGGTTGGTTAGTCCGCATTTTAGTTGTTACTCGGCTCTTTCTTTACCTCTCTACTCGCTGGGCAATCCTAATAGCTTCATCCATTGTATCAAATCGTTGGAGCTCCACAACATCTGGAATGTCTCCTCTTAACCTGGTAATGAACCTTGAGACTGTTCAAGTTGGTGGTTCCTTTATTTCACAATGCATCATAAGCATTTGAAATTTTTGAACATACTCGTCAACAATTCAGCCTCCTTATCTCAGTTCCTGAAGTTGAGTGAAAGTATTTTGGAGGTATGTTTCCAGTACGAATCTGTTTCTGAGTACTCTTTTCATCTCGGACTAAGTAATCTCTCGGTACCTCTCTTGTCTTCCTATGGCTTGAAAATTCTTTCACTACATGGCAGCATACTCGGAGAATTTAACAGTAGCAATTTTTACTTTCTCATAATCTTCATACTAATAATAATTAAACACACGCTCTACCTTCTCTTCCCATTCCAGATACTCATCAACATTCTTAGATCCATTGAAACTTGAAATCTAAAGCTTCACATGGTCGGATGCTCTAGGGACTTGTATACGCTTCTCTTAAAAATACTCTTCTTCCTCCTCATCTAGCTCTCTCAAGTTTATCCTTTGCCTTACATGTCCGCTAACTCCTCTACCTCGAACTGGTTGAGCTGGGTTCTGACATCTAATAGGTTGAGCAGCTTGTAGAGTGTTTTGTGTGGCTTCAATGAGTCGGCAAGACAGTATATGAATAGCTCGGGTTAGATTTACTAAGAGGTTAGCTACCTCATTGAGCCTCTTGTCAGTGCTTCTAGGAGTTCCCTAAGATTGATGCCCATGGTGGACAACTCCACTGTTATCACTAGTACTAACATTCATATTTAGGTTTGTCATTTTTTTTCTCACAGATTCAGAATTTAAACAAACACTTTCGAAAGTGAACAGCTAATTGTCGAGCCTGATTTTTCGGTTTTCTATTTAAAATTAATTTCTCATTTCCTGATTAATACTAAACCCTAACCCATTTAATATTAATCCTCGACTAAAGAAATTGAGAAATTCTGGTTTTTTATTGAAAATAATTTTTGGAGGTGCTACCCGACCGAAGTCGAGAAAAGAAAAGAAACCATAACTAATTGGGTGGATTAATTACGATTTGGTTACTGGTCTTTAATTTCTATTTGACTAAAAAATCAGAGTGTTCTGAGTTCGGGGGCTAACCTATTAAAGCTTAATGGGTACCACTATTTATTTACCGAAATTAGGATTATTTTTCTAATTATAATATTTAAAATAAATAGATAAATAAAAAAAAAATCAAAAGAAAAAGAACCTAAGTTTAACATAATTTATCGTCACCCCGAAGGTGACTACGTACCCGCTAGCCGAGATTAGACGATCGTAGTTCTCTAAAAAAAAAAAAAAAATCTTTAGTGTGTTAATTTATTTTAATTTTCGAAAAGCCGACCGAATTGACGTTGTTACCAATTTAGTTTAAAACCTATTTTTTAAAAAAGGGTCTTTTATTAGTTTCATTAAAAAAAAAAAAAACAACTTTCTATGTGACAAATCCTTAAGTAAAGCCAAATCTAAAAAATAAATGCCCAATTATAATAATCTCTAAACTAATATATATAGCTATTTACCAAAAATAATATAATTCCATATAATACATTTATATAAGATCTATCACTGAAACTCTTACACTAACATATATATTATTTTAACTAATAAAACATAATAATGTATATATATAATAAAACTGATCTTAACGACTCTTAAACTAATATATATATATATATATATATATATATCTGTATAACTACTATTAAACACTTATCCACTTAAATCAATATAACATATTTAATTTATATAGTGAAGAAAACTAATGCTAAAAGAAATACACTAAACTAATATATACATATATAAGCTATGTCTAATAAAATAAGAGTAATAACATAATATAATAACTAAATAAATAAACAACTTTGAACAACTGAACCTGAGCTTGCCCAGCGAAGGCAGTAGCGTGAACAATTTGACGTCAATGCTTGCTAGCATTGATTGTTTGCTAGCATCGATCACTTGCCGGCGTGCACCTGTGGATTAGAGCGAAGTGCAGTTGGCGTAGTGCTACCAANCTATTAAACACTTATCTACTTAAATCAATATAACATATTTAATTTATATAATGAAGAAAACTAATGCTAAAAGAAATACACTAAACTAATATATACATATATAAGCTATGTCTAATAAAATAAGAGTAATAACATAATATAATAACTAAATAAATAAACAACTTTGAACAACTGAACCTGAGCTTGCCCAGCGAAGGCAGTAGCGTGAACAATTTGACGTCAATGCTTGCTAGCATTGATTGTTTGCTAGCATCGATCACTTGCCGGCGTGCACCTGTGGATTAGAGCGAAGTGCAGTTGGCGTAGTGCTACCAAGCGAGAATCAACGTTGGTTTTGAAGTTGCGGCTGATGTCGGTCAGCGTGGTCGCTGGAGTGCCGTTGTTTGTCGGCGAACCGTGTGTAAGTGTACTGTTTAGTCAGTACTGCTGCCGTGTTCCTAGGATTGTGTTGCTTGAATAGGGACATTAGTGTGATAAACGTACGTGGGATTGGATGTTGTTGATTGTTGCTGCTATGTGTGAAGAGTTCTATTGTGCATTTGTTCTAAAGAGGATAGACTACTGTAGCTATTATGTGACTTGCTATCACTTGCACTTATTTGTGTCGTGCGAGTTGATGATGCACAGCGGAGAGTGGTTGGGGGTCGATTGTGACTGTTTAAGAGTGATTTGTCTGCGTGTGTCTCCAGGCGTGTGGGTTGTACACTGGCATCGATACAGCTATCACTTACTGCTCGTAGGGTGAGGACTGGGGTTGATCGCCTCCTGTTTTCTATTGTTTTCTTCTTTTTTCTGACTGTATGTGTTTTTTTTTTCCTTTCCCTTTTTCTGACTGATTGTGTGTTTTTATAGAGTCTAAATCATATCATATCTTATCATATCTAATTATATCTGATTCGGTAATTAAACTAGATTCAAATGAATTTAAATCCGATTTAACTAAATTCATTTGATTTAAATAGATATGACCCATTTTCATCTCGCTTCTGTAGAGATAGAAAAATAAAGATATAGGTGCCTACTGAAACTTGAACTCAAGACCTCAAACTAAATCCACTCCAAATACTTCAATACTTATCCATTAGGCCGTTACTCTGTGCCTTGACATTCAATACAATTAAAGTATACTTAAACTATCCAATTCCCTAAAATAAAATTTTTTATTAATCTAAAACTAAAACTATTTGTTCCTAATATGAATTATTTCCTAAAAAATTTTAAAAAGTCTTTTTTAAATTTTCTTTTCTTATTTTTTTGGTATTTTCATTATTTTTTAAATTTTTGTTATTTTTATCTTTAAGTAATTTAATTTTTTTTGTTATTTTTATTTTTTTGAATTAGGACTCTTTTTGTAAAAATAAAAATTAGGACTACAGAGGGGCAAAAATTAGGTGTTTACAACTACCCTTCTTTGTGGTGCAGTTTGAGCAAAACTTTGCCACAAAAACAAAAGAGACACCATTTTTGCCTTAGGATGACTCTATCCTAAGGAATGTTAAGTCACTTGATGAGGGTTAGAATAGCAAGGGGTAGTGCCTTTGTGACTTGGCAAAAATCCTTAAAAGGAATAATGAGAACCTGGTCGTGCCTTAATGAGCTGACTAACCAAGGCGGTCAAAGCACCCTTTGAGCCGGCTAAGACCTAAAGAATGAAAAAACTTGGTTGTATGCTAATGAGTAGACTAACCAAGGTGGTCAAAGCGCCTTTTGAGCTAGCTAAGACCTAAAGAATGAAGAAACTTGGTCGTGCCCTGATGAGCTGACTAACTAAGGCAGTTAAAGCGCCCTTTGAGCTGGCTAAGACTTGAAAAAGGAACTTGGTCGTGCCTTAATGAGCTAACTAACCAAAGCGGCTAAAGCACCCTTTGAGCTGGCTAAGACCTAAAGAATGAAGGAACTTAGTCATGCCCTAATGAGCTGACTAACCAAGGTAGTCAAAGCGTCCTTTGAGCTAGCTAAGACTTAAAAGTAAGGAAAACTTGGTCGTGCCCTAATAAGCTGACTAACCAAGGCGGTCAAAGAGCCCTTTGAGCTGGCTAAGACCTAAAGAGGAAGAAAACTTGGTAGTGCCTTGATGAGCTGACTAACTAAGGCAGTCGAAGCGCCCTTTGAGCTAGCTAAGACTTGAAGAATGAAGGAACTTGGTCGTGCCCTAATGAGCTGACTAACTAAGGTGGTCGAAGTACCCTTTGAGCTGGCTAAGACCTAAAGAAGGAACTTGGTCATGCCTTAATGAGCTGACTAATCAAGGTGGTCAAAGCACCCTTTGAGCTAGCTAAGACCTAAAGAATGAAAGAACTTGGTAGTGCCCTGATGAGCTGACTAACCAAGGCGGTCAAAGTGCCCTTTGAGCTGGCTAAGACCTGAAAAATGAGGAAAACTTGGATTGGGATAGTGCTCGATGAGCTTGCTAAATCCTTAAAAGATTATAAGTTGGGCAACATTCTGTGAGTTGGGCGACTGGGAGCCTGTGAAACTCTAGATTAAGACTACTCTCACGAGCTGGCTAACTCCCTAGGAGATTATAAATTAGGACTGTTTTAGGAGTCAACCATAAGCTTAAGAGGCTCTAGATTGGGACTGCGCTTTATGAGCTAGCTAGATCCCTAAATGAGAATATGAGTCTAGATAACGCTCCATAAGCTGATTGAAGCGCTAAATCCCTTGAAGAAATTTTGAGTCGGGTAACGTTCTGTGAGTTAGATGACTAGGAGTTTAAGGAACTTTGGATTAGGATCATGTTCTACGAGCTAACTGACTTGCTAAGAAATTGTTTTTGGAAAACAAGCTATCATCTTTAGGGGGAAGCCAATTGCCAATGCAATGTTTTATCAGGTTTAGAATCACTTACCTGGTTTTAATGAGAGCTCCTAAGTAATCCCATGTCTTATTGAGCAGTCCGATTAGAACCAACGAGTCTGACCCTTACCATTGCTTTTCTTGTTCTCATTCTTCTTCTTCTTTCTTCTTCCATCTCTTTCTAAACCCCCCTCTTTTCTTTTTCTTTTTCTTTTTTTTTTTTGGCGACCTAAGCTTGAAACGAATGTAAAACATATTCTTCTCGAACAAAGACGTCCTGTATTGAACTTCCAGTCCAAACATTGGCTTTTCATGCAAGCATTTGTTCTCAAGCGAGTTTCTACTTATACGCCACACGTTACTCTTTTTAAACATGGCCCTGTCCTGAAAAATAGGAAACAAGTCTCCCTTTCTTTGGGGGGTTAACCACAATAAAGTATTAAAAGAATTTTTATCAATAGTCATCGCTTCAAATTAAGTGATTGTTTTTCTTGTGCTTCTTGTGTGTAAGGTTTATTTGGGTAGATAATAGAGTGAGAAGTGGGGTCTTTTAGTGGAATGAGAAAAAGAAAGGCTAAGGATATTATCCAATGCTAACGATTACTAGAAATACCAACTTTGCTTGTAGAAAATGAAAGTGAGACCATAGTAATAGTAAGATTGTTTACAAAAATTTAATTGATGTTCAATGATAGTACATCTTCAATGCATCAGCATTTACTGGGTCCCTTAAGTTCGAACCATCCATTTGAGACAAGATAACAGCTCCCCTAGGCAATAGTTTCTTCACAATGTAAAGCCCTTTATAGTTTAGGGCAAACTTCCCTCTTGAATCAGTTGTGTTAGGCAACGTCTTCCTCAACACCATATCTCTTTGCTCAAAACTTCGGGGTCGTACTTTTTTGTTGAAAGCCCTGGCTATTCGTTGCTGATAGCAAATGTTGTGGCATAAGGCTACCAGCCTCTTTTCATCAATTAGGTTCAACAGCTCAACACGCTTCTTTACCCAATCAGCCTCATCTAACTGAGTTTCCGATAATATTTTGAGAGACGGGATCTTGACCTCCACTGGTAGTACAGCCTCCATTCCGTATACCAACGAGTAGGGGGTTGCCTCTATTGATGTTTTGATAGAAGTTTGATAGGCCATGATTGCAAATGGTAACATCTCATGCCAATCTCGATACGTAATGGCCATCTTCTCAATAATTCTTTTGATGTTCTTATTGGCTACTTCCACAGCTCCCTTCATTTGGGATCGATAAGGAGTAGAATTTCTATGAATGATCCTGAAGTATCGGCATAACTCAGACATCAATTTATTATTCAGATTTGTATTGTTGTCAGTAATAATTGTTTCTAGCGTACCATACCGAACCAGTATGTCTCTCCTGATGAACTTGACCACTACTCCCTTCGTCACACTAGAGTAGGATGAGGCTTTAACCTACTTAGTGAAATAATCAATAGCTACCAATATATATTGGTGCTCATTAGATGCTTCTGGAGTGATTGGGCCAACGATATCTATTCCCCACATCGAAAAAGGCCATGGTGCTGATAGTGTATGCAATTCTTGAGGTGGAGCATTTATCTTGTTCGCATAGATCTAGCACAAATGGCAGCATCTAACATGTTTAATATAATCCGCTTTTATAGCTGACCAGTAATATCCCATCCTCATGATTTTCTTGGCAAGCATGTAGCCATTCATGTGGAGGCCACATTCTCCCTCGTGTACTTCTTTATCGCTTATGTCATCATTTGCTTATGTCATGACTTATGTAATCATTTGATGATGTCATGGCTTATGTCATCATTTATTACATATAAATATATATATATATATATCCAGATATCCAGGAAAAAGTTTAGAGAAGTTGGTCAAAGTGGACTATATACAGTTTGATTGTAAAAATTCTGAATTTCTGTTAAAAACCCTAAAACTATAACTTTAAAGATATAAAAGTACTAATTCACTATACTTTACTCTAAAACCCTAATTGATAATATATCCTTAGTATTATACTAAATCATTAGTAAAAGATCAAAGATAACTTTCAATCATTCATAAATACATAACTTTTAGAATCGATTCGAGATAAACTTGGGAGTGCTCCTCTGAGTTGACTATCCTAGGTAGGATGAGTGAAGCGCTCCCACCAGCACCTAAACATCTACCACTTGAGCCAGCTGGTGAAGCCACTTCCTCATCGTCATGGCCATAAGTAGAATCTTCATCTCCCTTAGTGATTGGTCTATTCAAGAAGTTATGAGGAAGCTATTCAAAAAGAAGTAGACCTAACACATAAGGTAGATCGCGCACTACACAAAGTGGTACAATTGCTTGTTCGGTCACATGCAAAGCACCTTTGTTATGTAAGCAATATAGCTTACCAAGTGGATGGAAATAGCATCGTATGCTACAGTGACCAAAGGAGCGGTGGTCAGATTTCTAATAAGTATTTATGCAATCAAGAGAAAGATTACAAGTTAGTTATCTAAATATGACATAAATCCATTAGTTAATTCTTAATATGCTTAAATAATTATCTAAGTCATAGGTTCCTTAAAAGTCATCTTTAGAAATAGGACCTATAACACGTATTGTTAGGTTTATATGAACCCAACAACACTAATTTTATTAAAACAAAACAAGTAGCCATCCTCCACATAATACTCATCCACTGTCCTCCTGTCAACGCATTGCGAAATTATGGGTCTAAAGTGTCTAACTTGTGGTTGGCTTCTATACTGTTGTTGAGCTGGTGGGGGATTTTCCCTTAAAGAGACTTTGGAGTTAGGCTTAGCATTCAAATTTATCTGTTAATCTAAATTTCTTGCAACTGAAAAAGAAAGAAGGGTACATAAAAGATGGTTTTTGGGTATAATTAAGAGATAGCAAGAGTTTTTGAAGTACGAAGACGAAAATTTTTTCTTCAAATATTACCATGAGCTTCTTCTAAGTTCCATCAATAGGAATCCCTTAAGGAAGAATAAGTGGTTAGGTCTTACTGATCCCGCTAGCCCTCGACACATGGCCTATAACACGATTGTCGGTACAGCGTAGAATCGCTCATCAAGTACTGAGCCACCAATCTTCTAATTAATTTTTTGTCCTTCCTCTCTGCTCCTTCGGGGTATGTATCATATTGTAAAAACATTTTGATATCATGATACCAAGGCTTTTCATCACATGAACTTTCCATTGCCAAACAAAAAGTAGGCTTTTCAATTTTAAGTCGTTGAATCTCCACTCCTTTCGATATCTGAATCATTGATGCCAAGGTAGTAAGAGCATCAGCAAACTGGTTTTGAACCCTTGGTACGTATACGAAGGTAATCTTTTTAAACTTGGTTATCAACTCGGCTAGGTGTTGGTGATAAGGCACTCATTTGAGGTCTTTCATCTTATACTCACCTTGTGCTTGGCCTATAATCAATGAAGAATCTCCATATACTTGTAATTCCCATATCTCCTTAGATAATGCGATTTTGAGTCCCAAAATACACACATCGTATTCTGCAATGTTATTGGTACATGGGAAAACTAATCTTACAACCATTGGAAATTATGTACCTCCAAGCGATACCAGAATTGCCCCTACTCCACATCTGGACACATTAGTTGCTCTGTCAAAGAACATTTTCCACCTTGAAGATTTTTCGACTATTTCACCATCAAAATCGTTTCCCGTTACTAGGATGCTTTCATCGGGAAACTCAACCCATGCTTCTTAAGGGGTATCCTCAGAAGGATTCTCCGCTAATTGATCCGCCAAAGCTTGCCCCTTGACTGAACTTTGGCTTACATACTTAATGTCAAATTCTGTCAGTAACATTTGCCACTTTGAAACTCTACCAATGAGAGCCAGTTTTTTAGCTAAGTATTTCAAAGGATCATGTTGTGTTATCAACTTAATCTAATAATACAGTGCATATTGTCTGAGCTGATGCATAACCCAAACCAATGTACAACAGGTTCTTTCATCTTTTAAGTATTTTCGCTCCCCTTCAGTAAACTTCTTGCTTAGGTAGTAAACGACTCGCTCTTTCCCTTCTTCATCCTTCTGGTCAAGTACGGATCCCATGGATTCGGGCATTATGGTCAAGTATAAAAACAACGGCTTTCCAAGTTTAGGAGCTACTAACATCGGAGGTTTCATGAGGTATTCTTTGATTTTCGTGAAAGCCTCTTCGCATTCCTCATTTTAACTAATCTTTATGTTCTTTAACAGCTTAAAAAGAGGGCAACATTTGTCCGTTAACTGTGATATGAATCAAGCTATATAATTAAAATGCCCCAGCAATCTTCGTACTTCTTTGAGTGTTTGTGGAGGAGGCATGTCAATTATAGCTTTGGCTTTATTAGGATCGACTACAATACCTCTTTGGCTGACTATGAACCCCAACAATTTTCCTGACGTCACCCCAAAGGTACACTTCTCCAAATTCAATTTCAAGTGGTACTTCCTTAGCCTATCAAACAACTTCCTTAGGTTTTCTAAGTGATCTTCCTCCTTTTTGGATTTCACAATCATATCATCAACATATACTTCTATTTCTTTATGCATCATATCATGAAAAATTGCAACCATGGCCCTCTGATATGTTGCACCTGCATTCCTAAGCCCAAACGACATCACCTTGTAGCAAAATGTTCCCCAAGTCGTAATAAAAGTCGTCTTCATCTTATCCTCTTCGGACATCCGAATCTGATTATATCCTAAAAAACCATCCATGAAAGAGAATAGATGATTTTCGATTGTGTTATCCACTAAGACATCAATGTGAGGCAATGGAAAATTATTTTTAGGCGTTGCCTGGTTGAGATCTCGAAAGTCTACATACACTCTAACTTTCCCATTCTTCTTCCTTACCAAAACTATATTAGCTACCCATTCCAGGTAATCCAACACTTCAATGAATCCAACTTCCAGTAGTTTCTTCACTTCTTCTTTAATTTTCAACAAGATGTCAGGTCGAAATCTCCTTAACTTTTGCTTTTTTGGTTTGACGTCCTCCTATGTGGGTAAACGGTAGACTACAATCGACGGGTCCAACCCAGGCATATCTTCATACAACCAAGCGAATACGTCTTGATACTCAGCTAACAACGTAATCATTTCTATTTTTTTTTTCTCTTTTAAACTCACCCCAATTCTTAAATTCTTAGGATTTTCTTCGTTCCCCACATTAATTGTCTCAATTGGTTCATCAAAAGTAATTTTACCCAGTTCATGTTTTTGCCATTGCTCTTATATATTACTGTAGTCATTGACATTGCTCCCGACGACTAACCCAGTAGGGCCGGAAGCGATATCGATATTCTCATTTTCTACCTATACGAGGTATTCTTAGTTTTCGCTTGGTTCATTGGATCTGAATGAGAATGCATAAAGAAAAGTGTATGTAAGCAAAAGAGAACTAGAACACAACATAGGAAAGAATCAAACTAAGATAACATTGAATGAATGGAAGTATGGTCTCAAATGAGATAAAGGCCTAACTAATTTTGAACGAAATGTTTAATGATACATTTGAAATGATGACTATTGAAAATAAAAATTTAGAAAATACTAACTGCAGGTCACCCCTTTACCCTAGGGAAGACCTGTTGCTATTTGCCGGGATGGAGAACTAGTTGTTCAAATGATGCTAGAACTTGGGTGGCAAGTTTGTTGATCCTTCTTTGTCAGATTCTCGGGCTTAAGTCTCTTCCCGTCTGAATGTCTCAACTAGCGGTGGAAAGGTCATTGAAGCATGGTATAATCTGTTACCTCTCTTGCCCTTCGCTTGTTTCTTCTAGAATTCTTTTACCGGGGTAGGATTGTAGCCAAGGCCGTAAGTGCTGATCTGGCCTTCCTTGAATCCCATTTTTCTATCATCTTCTCTATTAGGTCCGGTAATCATGTTCACTTCTTCAAACATTTGTAAACCCAGTTCTTCTTGTCCCTCACTTCCTATGTAGGGTATAGCCGTTTCCTTGTAGATTTCATAATCTTGATCTCCTAGAATTGTAATCACCTGGCCATTTGAGATAAACTTCAATTTTTGGTGCAAGCTCGAGGGTATGGCCCCTGCTGCATGAATCCAAGGTCTTCCCAAAAGTAGATTGAAAGATCTTGGAATGTCCATGACTTGGAATTGAATAGTAAAGTGCTGAGGGCCAATACTCACGGATAAATCAATCTCCCCTATAATCTCTCTTCTGGAACCATCAAAGGCCCTAATTATTGTGGAAGAAGGCTTAATTGTAGATGTGTCGATGCCTAGCAAATCCAAGGTGGCGAGTAGGCAGACGTTCAATGATGATCCATTATCAATGAGCACCCTGGTGATAATTATGTCGTTACTCCTCACCATAATAAAGAGTGGCTTTGTATGTTTGTTCCCTTCCTTGCCTAATTTTTCAGCTGAAAATGAACTTTGATTTGTTATGAGGATCAAATTAGTAACCAGTCCCATCTTCTCAGTTGGAATTTCTCGAGGGACCTTCACTTCATTTAAAGTGCAAAATAAAGCCTCCCGATGTGGTTCAGATGCGATTAACAGGCCCATCAACGTTATTTGTGCAGGAGACTTACTAAGTTGATCCATGATCTTATACTCACTCGACTTGATCATTTTGGTAAAGGCCGATAGCCCCACAATGCATTCAGCCGCCGTCTTATCATTCGATTCTCCCAATATGACTTTTCTCCCATACTCCTCTCTTGGGTGATAAATATTTCTCGATCGAGTAATGCCCCTTACTAGAGGACTTGGTTTCTCCTGATTTACCAGGTGATAGTTAAATGGAGTAGCCTTGTAATTTTCTCATGGCAACGATACGTGGAATGTATACCTCTTCACTTCTAGAGTCTAGTTGCTAGTATAAAACTCAAAAACCTTAGGCTTCTTATCTGAATTGATGACATTGATAGCACAGTCATCAAAAATCATACCAATCATTGGCCCGTAGTTAGGTAAGGGATTATTGTTAACATTAGGAACCGGGGCTTCCACAAAATCTAACTGCACCGTCCCTTCATCTATCAAGTCTTGAATCTTGTTCCTCAGTCTCCAACATGCATCAATCGAATGCCCCACTTGTCCATAGTGGTATTCACACTTTACTGTGGGGTTAAAGATTCTCGATTGGTATCGATCACTAGGAAGTTCGTACCGTATCAAATTATCCCTTCACAACTTCTCGAAGACTTAACTTAAAGGGATTGGTATCTTAGTAAATTGTTTATAAGTCTTGCTAGTTTGAAACTAGTCTCTGAACTATTGCTGAGCGGGCGGTAGATTCGCCCTAAAAGTACCTTGAGCATTTGGTTTGGCGTTTGAATTTACCATACCAACCGTAGATTCTTTAGGCTTGTTGCCGGCTGGTCTAGGACCAGATGATGACACTAGTGGTCTTCTATTTGCTGGGTCTTGCAGTTTACCAGAATAGACGGCACTTTCAATCCTGCACCCTACCGCTAATACTTCAGCAAAACTGGATGAGGCCTGCTCGATGAGATGGGAAAAGTAAGGCCTTTCCAATGTGTTAATGAAAGCTGATGTGAGCTCCTTCTTAGTTGTAGGAGTAGAGATTCTTGCAGCTAAGGACCTTTATCTTTAAGCGTATTCTTTGAACGATTCATTATTCTTCTTCCGTAAGGCAACCAAGTCCATCATAGTTGGGGTTACCTCTACGTTGAATTTATATTGTTCATAAAATGCTCTAGCATGTTTCTCCCATATGTTTATCTGATTCAAATCCAGCTGGGCATACCGGGTCAGGGCTGGTCCAGTCAGACTATTTTGAAATGTCTGTACCATGAGTGGATCGTACTGAACATATTTACCCATCTTCTTGACATACAACCTGGTGTAGAGCTTGGGGCAACCCGTTCCGTTATACTTTTCAAATTCTAATGCCTCAAACTTCTCAGGGTATGATCCCATGTCACATATGGAAAACTCTATGATCTCTACCTGTTCAAATCCATCATACCCTATAAGTGCCTTCATCTTCTCAGTTATCTGTTGTGTTAATTTCTTTTCCAGTTCTTTCAAGCTATCTGTACTTCGCCCATGGTCGACAGGTCTCGGGGCTACATATGTGTCAGGTTCGAAGGTTAGGTTGTCTTTTGGGTAAACTCCTTCTAACTCGAATGGGTCTTTTTGATATTCATGTTCTGCTTCAAGAGCTTGTGTATTATTCCCATAACGGGTTTTGGAACTTTCTTCATTAGCTGGTGTTGTAGCTCGCAGTAAAGCAATACTATCTGCTAGGAAGCTCATTTGTTTTGCCATCTTTTCCATAGCCCTTTCTATGGAACGAAACCTCATCTCGGAGGGATCATTGATCTCAGGGTCTCCGTCATTTCCTTGAGTGGTGGCCATCTTGGTCTAAGAACGTGTTCTAATTGGACTTCTTTGAAAGACTTGACGTTTGGGAGCTATCTTGAAATTTTACCTGATTGTTATTGAACAACTCAACAAAGGGTTAGTACATATTACCTTTTCCTAGAAAAGGGTTGTTAATCGTATAAACACAAGATGCATGTCACACAAGTGCAATGAAAAATCAAGAATTGGGGAGAACCCTTTGATGTGGCAAAACCTAACTAACTTTTATTAATTTTTTACAATTGTGAAGCTTTACACCTCTTATTATGTTCATAAAAATGAATTCTAATGAAAACATAAAAAACCTAAAATCTGAAATTTAATCTCCTAGTGGCTAGTAGGCTTATCCTGTGTCTTTCTCTTCTTTCAAATCATGGGAGCTTACTCTTCTTTGCCTTTGGTCCTCTTTAGTTATGCTTCCAATGCCTTTATCTTTTGATGATACTCCTTGCAACGGCTTTCCAAGTCCTGCTCTCTTTTACTCGTCCTCTCGGGTTTAGCTTGAACTTCCCCCTTCTCTTTGTTGTCTTCCATATCTTTTAACCCTTTTAACTGGTGATAAAGAAATCCTTTGGTTGTCTGGCTCCTGGCTGTTATCCCTCTAATGGTAGGGGTGGTCTTTCTCGTGCACTAAAGAGCTTGGATGCTCTGATGCTTGGTTGCTTTATCAGCCATCGTCATGCTGGGGTTAAGGAAGTCCAACGAGATAGCTTCTAATGATGGTTTAGGGATCATGTCCTTAATGAGTCCATTGGTTGGGACATATGCGGCGCAGAGATTGAAGCCAACCAGAGGAACCGCTTTGAAGTCTTCACATCCTCTTATCATTTCCTTGCTTGCAAACCACCTGGGTGTCAACAACAACTCTTCCGCTTTCATACCCTGAAAGTATTGGACCCAATAGCGGCTAGCTATATTTTTTAACAGCTCGATTCTTTCTCCAAAAGATTTGATGAGATCATATTGTTGAGTAAACTCAGCCTGATTGAAATCAAGTTGGTAACTTCTCATGTGGCTAATGAACTAGATCACCAGTAAGACCATATTAGTTTTCAGATCTCCTCGTTTCTTTTTCTTGAGATGGTTTATTGACCGGATTTGCTCGGCTAGATGGGCAGGATGTATGATTTCCCTTCAAGGAATTAGGTTACGAGTTCTGCAATTCTGAAATGGACTCGACTTCTTTCATCAAGGAATAAAATAGTATTGAAGGCCACTAGTATAAAAGCATTGACCCGATACTGGTGCCATGTTTCTAAATTTGCACAAAAAACCTCGTGTTTTTCTCTATGCTTCAATTCGGCAGAAAACTAGTCTATGACATCCTCTAATTGAATGGTCTTTCCTTGATTTAGAACCCAGTTTATTTCAATTTTTTTGATTCCCAGCAACTTATTGAAGATCTTTAGTGCTGCAGCTTCCAAGTTTGGGACATAGATATCATCAGTAATTGTAGGAGCCCACAACAATTAGGAGTATTCTTCTAAAGTTAGGCTTAGCTGATGTAGGCCCATACAGAAACTGGTGGATTCTTGCTCTTAAAGGTGGACTAAGGCCTGTACTAGAGTGATGTTCACAGGGATCTTCTATAGAGAGAGGATGGGCCCAATCTTATTCTTAATAAACTCCTGTTTATCTGGGCTAAAGAGTCAAAACTACGTTTGAAGCAGTTTCTGTGGCCAATGCGGTAGGTGGACATGAATGTCTTCAAAAGGCCCTTGACTTGATCCAGCCATGACTAATCAAAATCAAAATTAAAGTTACAATTACAATGTATTCTAAACTTTACAAATTATTTACAAGGAAAGATTACAACTACAATCACAACTTCACAGCTGCCTTTATCCATTTAGGTTCGCCACATCATAGGTTCTTATGAATTTTTCAAAAAAGTTTTCATGTAATATAAAGGGTGGGTTCTAAAGGTTCTCAAGTTTTGCAACCACTACGTTTTTCAAAGCAACGATTCTATGGTCGCATTTGAACTTGAGTGGGGTAGCCCGATCGGCTCCGGAAGGTGGTTACCTCACAACATTCGAAGCTTATACAATGGCCTCCCTCCTAAGGTCCTAAGATAGCCTGATTCTAACTGTGTCTACTATGCATTTATGATGCAAAAAAACAAAATAACAATAAATCCCCAAAAGTTACCCCCTTGAATAAACTGAAATAAATAAAAAACGTTAGTAAAAAAAAATAAATAAAATAATCAAATACATAGAATAATATACCTAAGTTTTTTTTTTCATCTTTTTATTTTTTATTTTTATTTTTTTGAAAAATAATCCTATTTTCGGTAGTGGCTAGCCCTCTAGTAGTCCCCAGTGGAGTTGCCAAACTATCGAGCCTGATTTTTCAGTTTTCTATTTAAAACTAATTTCTCATTTCTTGATTAATACTAAACCCTAACCCATTTAATATTAATCCTCGACTAAAATATTGAGAAATTCCAGTTTTTTATTGAAAATAATTTTTGGAGTCACCACCTTACCGAAGTTGGGAAAAGAAAAGAAACCGTAACCAATTGGGTAAATTAATTACGATTTGGCTACTGGTCTTTAATTTTTATTTGAATGAAAAACTAGAGTGTTTTAAGTTCAAGGGCTAACCTATTAAACCTTAACGGATATTGCTATTTATTTACTGAAATTAGGATTATTTTTCTAATTATAATTTTTAAAATAAATAGATAAATAAACAAAAAAAAATCAAAAGATAAAGAACCTAAGTTTAACATATTTTATTGTTGCCCCGAAGGTGCCTATGTACCCATTAACCGGGATCAAACGATTGTAGTTCTCTAAAAAAAAAAAAATATTTAGTGTTTTAATTTATTTTAATTTTCAAAAAACCAACCGAATTGACGTTGTTATTAATTTAGTTTATTCAAATAAAATCTAAAAGGGCCCCAACTCTTGAGTGTTATTGTTTTATAAAAAAAAAACTCTAACAATCCTAGTTTTTAAAAAAGGGTCTTTTATTAGTTTCATTAAAAAAAAAACAACTTTCTATGTTACAAATTCTTAAGTAAAGCCAAATCTAAAAAATAAATGCCTAATCATAATAATCCCTAAACTAATATATATAGCTATTTACCAAAAATAATATAATTCCATATAATACATTTATATAAGATCTATCACTGAAACTCTTACACTAACATATATATTATTTTAACTAATAAAACATAATAATGTATATATNTTCAAATAAAATCTAAAAGGGCCCCAACTCTTGAGTGTTATTGTTTTATAAAAAAAAAACTCTAACAATCCTAGTTTTTAAAAAAGGGTCTTTTATTAGTTTCATTAAAAAAAAAACAACTTTCTATGTTACAAATTCTTAAGTAAAGCCAAATCTAAAAAATAAATGCCTAATCATAATAATCCCTAAACTAATATATATAGCTATTTACCAAAAATAATATAATTCCATATAATACATTTATATAAGATCTATAACTGAAAGTCTTACACTAACATATATATTATTTTAACTAATAAAACATAATAATATATATATATCTAATAAAACTGATCTTAACGACTCTTAAACTTAATATATATATATATATTTATATCCGTATAACTGCTATTAAACACTTATCTACTTAAATCAATATAACATATTTAATTTATATAATGAAGAAAACTAATGCTAAAAGAAATACACTAAACTAATATATACATATATATGCTATGTCTAATAAAATAAGAGTAATAACATAATATAATAACTAAATAAATAAAAACTTTGAACAACCGAACCTGAACTTACCCAGCGGAGGCAGTAGCATGGATAATTTGACGTCAATGCTCGCTGGTGTTGATTGTTTGCAACGTCGGTCGCTTACCGGCGTATACCTGTGGATTAGAGCAAAGTGCATTCTACGTAGTGCTACCAAGTGAGAATCAATGTTGGTTTTGAAGTTATGGCTGCTATCGGTTAGCGTGGTCGTTGGAGTGCCGTTGTTCGTCGGCGATCCGTGTGTAAGTGTATTGTTCAGTCAGTACTGCTGCGGTGTTCCTGGGATTGTGTTGCTTGAACAAGGACGTTGGTGTGATCAACGTACGTAAGATTGGATGCTGTTGATCACTACTGTTGTGTGTGAAGAGTTCTTTTGTGCATATGTTCTGAAGAGGATGGACAACTGTAGCTCTTATGTGACTTGCTATCACCTACACTTATTTGTGTCGTACAAGTTGATGATGCACAACGGAGAGCGGTTGAGGGTCTTTTGTGACTATTTGAGAGTGATTTGGCTATGTGTATCTCCAGGCATATAGGTTGTGCGCTGGCGTCGGTACAGCTATCACCTGCTGCTCCTGGGATGGGGATTGGGGCTGTTCGCCTCCTGTTTTTTGTTGTTTTCTTCTTTTTTCTAACTATGTATGTTTTTTTTTTCCTCTCCCTTTTTCTGACTACGTGTGTGTTTTTATAAAGTCTAAATCATATCATATTTAATTATATCTGATTCGGTAATTAAACTAGATTCAAATGAATTCAAAGCTGATTTAACTAAATTCATATGATTTAAATAGATATGACCCATTTTCATCTCGCTTTTACAGAGATAGAAAAATAAAGACATAGTGCCTACTGAGACTTGAACCCAAGACCTCAAACTAAATCTACTCCAAATACTTTGATATTTATCCGTCAGGCCATTGGCCTGTGCCTTGACATTCAATACAATTAAACTATACTTAAACTATCCGATTCCCTAAAATAAAATTTTTTACTAATCTAAAACTAAAACTAAAACTAAAACTAAAACTAAAACTATTTGTTCTTAATATGAGTTACTTCCTAAAAAATTTTAAAAAGTCTTTTTTAAATTTTCTTTTCTTATTTTTTTGGTATTTTCATTATTTGTTAAATTTTTATTTTTTTTATTTTTTTGAATTAGGACCCTTTTTGAAAAATAAAAATTAAGACTACAAAGGGGCAAAAATTAGGTGTCTACATTAATAACACAATAGTCAAATGAACACAATAATTGACTCTATTTCACATATATAAAATAGAGTATAACAGAACTTCAAGAACTAACTACCTTTCACACAAAACCTCTACTCTGAAACTAAGATGTTATAAGTTGTGACCAAGAATAAACAAGGCTAGTCATTGGATGGGTCTAAGTTTGCAAAAAGCTCGAAAAGGTACAAAAAGAGGGCAAAAAAGATGAATGAAACAATAAGCAAAAACCCATGAGCAGCTCTAGAGGATATGATGCACCAATCGAACTTCTGAGGACTTACGACATAATTCAATATGACATACAAATTGGTCCAATGAGGCTACTCGCCACTTAACCTTGCCTAAGGCAAAGGATAAGAGTGATGCCGAAAGTAGACAATAGTGTTTACAAAAGGAAGAAAGTACTTAAGATTGTATTGAAGATAATCTAATCATTTTCAGCTATAGGTACAATGGTATTTATACTTTTAAGTTAGGGCAACTTGCCCTAAAAGGAAAAGACAAAAAGGACATTTTCTAAAGAAGTAATGTATACGATATAAGAGGGTAAAAATGAATATTTAAGGAAAACAATAATTGGTGTTATAGATTCTATTACGAACTGAGGACGGCCTAGTCGTGGTAAACGTTGTATACTGTACAAAGAACCCCTGATTGGTTACCCTTCCAATCAAGAACTCTTCACACAATATACAAGGCTCTACAACCATTAGTTTCCCAAGAGCATACAGATTCATATGATATCTTCACACAAACATATTTATATAAAATTTAAACTACAAAGCTTATAATATACAATAATTTAGTATATCTAGGTCTATAATACTAATATAAACAAAAGTACACGAGTAAGAATCTACATAAACTATTCTCTCTCAATACATAGGACTGCTCGCTCTTGCTTAAGTCCCCAAGCTAACCCGTGGCATCTCTCGACCAGCCTCTACAAACAGGCTATCTTGCAGCAAAAGTCTAAAGGAGTGTAAGCCTAAGCTTAGTGAGCAAAACCTTCAGCCACACCATAAGCAAGTTATAAGTACATTATATTTACGCATATGAATGAATGATCAACCAGAATACCAAATAATATGTATAATTAACTAGTTCATATACGTAACTTAGATTTAACGTTCTCCGAAGTTAGGGTTGGAATATATACGACACTAATCAGATCCGGGTATTATACTAGAACTTACTTTACTACGGAACTCCACGTTCTGTACTTATATCAAATAATTCTTTTATCTTCATAAAAACCAAGTTTTAGTATAATCGTGAGTGGGCCCCTGCAGTCCACACTTACCCCTAAACGGAGGCCTTTAGACTCGACCCTTAGCCAGGTAGTTGGTGCCTCCAACACTTAGTGTTCCCGCGGGCTAGGATAAGGTCATTTTATACAAGTGCACTGTATAGAACCAAATAAATTAATAATAACAACCCCCGAATGGCCTCTCTTTACCTCCGTGTGATGTGACTGCCGAAATTGTGTCTATGCGATGCATGTTAATGCATGTTCCAGTTTCTTTGTATAAGCCGAGTATACTTAAGTTTAAATTATGCTATGACCATTCAATAGTACACACAATCATTTTCTATACTACCATACAACAAACAAAGCATTCTTTGTACTTAAGATAATTTCACATTTCAACACACATTATCATACACAAGCGTTTCCTAAACCCTACACAATAGTCAATTAACAATAATATTTAAGTCCACTATCTACATTCACAAACAAGCATGGAATCATAGGGTAAATACTCACTCGACCATGGTGACTCGTCCTAATCGTAGTAATCGATTGGGAGATCCTCGTTCACCTCGAGATCACCTGATCATTATAATATGATAATGCTAGTAAGTAATCGAATTAACTAATAGTTCTAATTATCTATTTGTCTAATTCTATTTAAATTACTATCAACTTCTATCCGGTTAGACTTTATTATTAATTGTATGTAACTTTTTCGTTCTATTTCTGATATTTATGAATTTATAGTTGTTTTTCATCGTTTTTGGACGTACGTTCACATGGTAATGTCCATTTTGGACGTTATGACCCATGTTTTATGATATGAACTAAATTTATAGAAATTTTTAACTATGAAAACTTAAGTACTCTTATTACTTATATTTATATCTTTTGCTTATACTTAATGGTTTAGTTAACCCTTAAATTCTTATACCTAGAGGATTTTACTTTACTATTACTAATTCATGTACTTAATTAGGTATAATCCAATTTAGAAAGTGTATTAGGGTTTACTAATTTAGGTACCTAATTATTATACACTCTTCTTATTTTCTTACTTTATAATATATGCTTATGTCATCGTTTACTTCATCATTTGCTTGTGTCATTGCTTATGTCATCACTTGCTTATGTCATGGCTTATGTCATCATGTGATTACATCATCACTTACTTCATCATTTGATTACATAAGCCTCACCTCATGCTTATGTTATGTATAAAGGTCTTATGTACATTTCACTTAACTCCTTATGTACATATACCTTTACTATATTTATATGTATTTAAGTATACTTATACATATACTTATACTTATAC
Source organism: Lumnitzera littorea (assembly GCA_024138015.1). Lineage (NCBI taxonomy): Eukaryota > Viridiplantae > Streptophyta > Magnoliopsida > Myrtales > Combretaceae > Lumnitzera > Lumnitzera littorea. The sequence goes on from JAMXBB010000001.1 coordinate 54,903,962, forward strand.
TTATCCTTATACCATATTTATACTTGTGTACATACTCATATACCTATACGGTCATATACATATTTTTGTATACAATTTCGTATGCCTAATTTTCCTCTTAAGAAAAGCTTTCTAATTCCATTCTTTTGTGTTTTTAAGTGTACATTTAGTATAGTATAGGTATATATAGTTAGGTTTTATCTTAATTTAGGTTATGTACATGGTAAATACCCATGTACAAAGGTTCCCATACAAGTATTCTTTTGGTATTTCCATATGTACACATACTTAAGAGCACATACACATGTATTCTTTTCCTCTTCTTCATGGTTCCTCACTTCTATACTTAAAGATGGGAACTTTATGTCCTAATCTACAAGATCATACATAACACATGTCTATGTATCTAATCTACCTAATTACCTAACTAATGAATAATAAAAAGCAACATAAAGTAACTTAAGTACATACTTAGTTTGTGTTGGAATTAAGGAGACAAAAAAAGAAGTGATGAAAGTGAAATGGAGAAGGGAAGCTTACGGCAATGGAGGGGCCTTTCTGTTTTGTTTCTTTTTCTTTGTTTTGATTATGGAAGAAAACAAATGGTGGGGTGTAGATGAGGATAAGTGGACGGCAATTAAAGAAGGGGAAGAGAAAAGAAAAACCAAAAGAAAAGGAAAGAAAAGCCATCATTAGAAGTTTAGATATTTTCTTTATGCATTAGTGTCTTTTGTTGACTTTTCAAATTATTGACTTTAGTCAACATGTGTTGACTTGGTCAACTTTCCTTAAGCATATGTAATTTTGTATACATAATATAGTAATTAAGGGAAATTAAGGGAAAAATTAAGGAAATGAGGTATTTGGTGAATTGATTAGTAAAAATAGATTATGAGGTCCTACTTTAGGTATTTCTAACCTATAAACATCATTTGGTAAACTACTTAGTGTAATTAATACGAGAAGTGTTAATTAGGGTATTAAGGTTCACTACATTTAGCCTAATCTTCAACTATACCCCTAACTCTATATAATACTATCTTAATCATATACTTAAAAGATAAATGTAATCTATGATTCATTATTTTAGTTTCTAAAGGATTACTTGAGGATTCAAAACATATATGCATGAATGAAAGTCATCTCTAACCTTTTATTAATGATTTGGCAAAATATAAGGATTATATTACCAATTTAGGGTTTTAGGGTATATCATGATGAATTCGTGTACATATGTCTTTAAGGTGATCATTTTAGGGTTTCTATCACTTTTGAATGAAATCTTTAGCAATTAGATACATTTAGGGTAGAAAATTTTCTTACGCGATTAATTAATTCTTTTAGGGTTTTCATTAACCTTGTCGACTCCTAAATTGTTTAACATAATTAAGTCCATTGCAAAAGCTAGATAAAAAATTTTAGGTGTTTACAGATTATATATATGATACTGTATACGTGGTAATGCTACATTGGCGAAGTTGATAGGAGATGAGAACAAAAAGTATGAATAGATGGGCTTGTTCGAGTAGAGATGACTTAGTTAATCCGGATTCTCTATCTCTTGTCTTCTCAATAAGGAAGATGCTGAGTGATTGGTCAGCTTGGCGCTAGAGAGTAATCATGAACTCGGCATACCACAGAATAATGGGCAGTCATATAGCACTGCATTAAAGGTGACTTGGCAAGGTAGTACTTGACCTTAGCAGGAATTAGTTAAAACAAAAGGATTTATTGTGCTAGCCTCTCTAGTCCTTAAGCTCAGCTACGGGTTAGAGGTTCGGTAGTCTGATTCCTATCATTAGGCATGGTCTTTGTGAATGGTTGGTTATGCCATTTAGACTTACAATTGTGTCAAGCACATTTATGAGGCTAATGAACCATGTGATACACCCTTTGATCAAACAATGTATGGTTGTGTACTTTGATGATATATTGGTGTACAACGCTAACCTGGACAATCATGTTCAACATCTCTGAGCTATTTTTTAAATATTACGAGCTGAGTAGTTATTTGGGAACCTGAATAAGTGTATGTTATGTCAGATCAAAGTGGTTTTTCTAGGGTATGTGATATCAGGGGAAGGAATCTGAGCAGATAAGGAAAAGATTCGAGCTGTTTTAGAGTAGCTGACGTCTAAGAATGTCACTGAAGTTTGAAGTTTTCATGGCTTAACTTCTTTTTATAGGCAATTCATTAAAAACTTCAATACCTTAGCTGCTCTCTTGACTGAGTTGACAAAGAAGAATGATGGCTTTAGATGAAGCAATTAAGTTAGACAAAACTTTAGGGAGATCAAGGAGAAGCTTGCCTCCAACCCTGTCTTATTATTACTAGATTTTGATAAGCCCTTTGAATTAGATTGTGATGTGTTAAGCATTGGAATTGGCACCATCTTGATGTTGTGTATATCGAGATACAGGAGCTGTTGGTCAGTGAAGGTCATAGTGGTGGATTATCTAGTCACTTTAGAGAGACTAAGACATCTAATTTGTTGAAGGAAAATTTTTACTAGCCTGGTTTGGAAAAGGATATCCATAAGGTAATGGGGAGTTGTGAGGTGTGCAAGAGAGCTAGGGGGAAAAGAGAATCCCATGGAGAGTATATGCCCCTGCTAATGCCAACCTTACCTTAAGCTTACCTCAGCATAGACTTTGTCTTAGGGTTACTTCGGACATTTATGGGAAAAGATTATATCTTTGTTGTAGTGGATAGCTTTAGCAAAATGGCACATTTAATCCCATGCCATTAAACTAATGATGCTTTATTTATTGCTGATTTTTGTAGGAAGTTGTTCAACTACATGGAATATCGAAGACTATTATTTCAGATTGAGATACAAAATTTCTCAGTTACTTTTGGAAGACTCTTTGAAGAAGACTTAGAACTAAACTTGTATTCAGCTTTAGTAGTCACCTTTAGATTGATGGCTAAACTGAAGTGGTGAACGGGATACTAGGCAATTTACTCAAAACTATTATAGGAAGGAATTTGAAGGATTGGGATTTGTGTTAACTAGTTGTAGAGTTCATATACAATCAAGCCATCCATAGTAGCATTAGAAAGACCCCATTTGAAGTTGTCTATGGTGTCAATCTTACTATTCGCCTAGACATGATCAATACCACTACAGCTATTGAAGAAAGTCAATCTGGAGTTGATTGAGCCTAAGAATTGCATGAGCTACCCTAGATTGTGACAAGGAAGATCACCAAGTTCAATTAGAGACAACAAGAGATTGGTAGTCGAGGCTGTTGAATTATTTCTTTAAAGCTAGGAGACTTATCATGGATTCACTCAACTGAGAGCAATTTCTACACTTAAGACATAACAAGTTATCTCCTTAAGGTAATGATCCATTCAAGATTTTAAAGAAGATAAATTGTAACACTTGCCAGATTGAGTAGCCCGATGACTATTGCATTTCCTCCCCTTTTAATGTGTCTATCCTAATTCCCTATCGACCAAAAGAAGAGGATTCCCTAAGTACCCTAGAAGAATAGGAATTGGAAACCACTCCAGATTTGGGGACAAAACTTTTTGACCTACGAGCAAATGATAGGTCAACCCCTTGAACCAATCATACATAGCTGAGTTAAAGGACTCTTGTGACTCACATGAAGAACACTAGCTCGAAGCCCTATCTAACACGAGAATTCCTATTCTAACCTCCATGTTTCCTTCCTTTACCGACCTGACTACTAAGTTGTCACTTATGTTGGGCCTGCCAAATAGTTGTATCATGACAAAATATCTAAATAGACAACCCTAAGACTATCCAAGCCGAACTTCCGAGCTAACCATGCTGACCACTAGTGTCCAACCCTAACCTAAGTTGATTACTCTACAGTGAATGGCTAACCAAGCTCCAACTTGATTGAAATCAGGTCAGCCTTTGACTGTAGCTCCCTCTTTTTTTCATTTCTTCCAACTTATACTATAATTTGAGATGACTAGCTACCATACGACACTTGTCTTTTGGCATAACTTTCTAGGAGGATTCTTTACTTTTCCATATAAGATATTCTTTGTCTCTTTTACCCTTTTTAAACATGTTTTATCTATCTTATTTGTAAAATACCCTTTTGTCTTTTCATACATGTAAAGTAACCTTAGTGGGATAGGTATATAAACCCCTACTAAATGTATGTAGACAATCAATCTTTATTATCAGAATTTATACAAGTTTCCCTTTAAGCAACCCTATTGTTCTCAGTACCATCCAACTCTTATTTATTACCTTTAACAAAGAGTAGTGGCAAGTAATTGTTCAATTCGGATTGATGAGTCATATCCAGCGACTTGTCGGTTGAGTAAGATCAATTGGTGTGTCATGTATAATTGGTAGCTAATCAAACTTTGCTAGCTTTTCTTTCTATTCTTTTGTTTTCTCTTTGTTGTAGTATTTCTCCGTGTGTTTGACCCTAGAGACGTATCACTATGATGACGAGTTAAATTAGCAAGCTACAAGCTAAACTTGCTTAAGGACCTAAGAAGACTTTAGTTCTAAGTAGAGCCGAGATCTAAGAAGCTATTAAGGTCAACATGCTGACTTTTCTATTTGATCAGGCAACTGCTAAAGTTGAAGGAGTAGATTAAGCTACCCTTAGAGGTTAAAGAGCTACTGGATGAGTATGCCAACCTATTTCCTGAATAGTTGCTTAAGGGATTACCTTCTTTTAGTGGCATTGAACATTGCATTGACATAATACTCGGTGTTGCCTTGCCAAATAAGCTAGCTTATTGGATGAACCCTAAACAAGATGTTGAGCTTAAGAGACATGTCAATGAGCTACTGGCAAAAGGATATGTAAGGAAGTCTTAGCCCTTATGCTATGCTAGCGCTCTTTGTGCCAAAGAAGGATGGTACATGGTGCATGTGTATAGATAGCAAAGCTATGAATAAGATCATAATCAAGTACCGATATCTTTTCCCTATGTTAGATGACATGTTAGATGAATTGAATGGAGCTAGGGTCTTCAATAAAATTTATCTAAAGTTTGGCTACCATCAAATCTGGATGAGGTTAGCAGATAAGTGGAAAATTGCATTCAAAACTTGACATGGTCTTTATGGGTGGATTGTTGTGCCTTTTAACCATTCAAATGCACTAAGCACCTTCATGAGATTGATGAACCATTTGTTAAGAAGCTTGATTAGAAAGTGTGTTGTAGCATATTTTGATGACATCCTTGTATATAATGTTGACTTACTGAGCCACTTTGAGCATCTCTATGCCATGCTTGATGTACTTCGAGCTTAGAGGTTATTCGATAAGTTGAAAAAGTGTTGTTTTTGCTAGAGAAAGTGGTATTTCCAGGATATGTAGTTGGTTGAGAAGGCTTATGAGTCGATGATGAGAAAATTTGAGCTATTGTCAAATGGTTGACTCCAACTACTTATGTTGAGGTGAGAAGTTTTTACAGATTAGCATCCTTTTACTAAGCTGACGAAGAAGAATATCCAATTTAAGTGAGGAAAGAGAGAGGAGAGAAGTTTCGTTGAAGTAAAGGCAAGATTGACTTTTGCACTAGTATTAGCTTTACTCGACTTTAAGAAAAATTTTGAGCTACAATGTAATGTGTCAGGCATTGGGATAGGTGCTGCCTTAATGTAAGAAGGCTAACCAATTCCTTACCATAGTAAGAAGCTGAGAGGACCTCAATTAAACTACTAAGTGTATGATAAAGAACTCTTAGCCTTTGTCTGTGAGCTCAAAGTGTAGTGGCACTATCTATTGTCCAGAGAGTTTGTCATTTATACAAATCATGAATCTTTGAGATACCTTAGAAGTCAGACCAAGCTATCCAAGTAGCAAGCATGGTAGGTTGAATTCCTAGAAGTATTCAACTTTGTGATCTAGTACAAACAAGGCAAGAGTGATGTAGTTGCTAATGCTTTATTAAGAAGACATGTTCTTCTTATCAAGTTGCAAACCAAACTATTAAGGTTTGTAAACATCAAAGAACAGTATCCTCAAGACCTCTATTTTGGTCCTATATTTAGATAATGTGCTAAGGGAAGAATAGTGGATGGCTGTCACATGGCAGATGCGTATATATTATGAGGAGGTAAGTTATGTGCGTTGACCTACTCTTTGAGAGAATTACTTATTAGTGAAGCTCATTTTGGTAGATGTTCTAGACATTTTCGAGAGAAGAGGATGTATGAGTTGTTGAATGGATGCTTCATTTAGCCAAAGATGAGGTGAGATGTGTATCGAATAATTAAGAGTTGTGCTACTTGTAAGCAGGCTAAATGCTAAGTCGATAAAGGAAAAGCAATGGCTTTGCTTGTCACAACCTAACCTTGGACCAAATTGAGCATGGACTTTGTCCTTAGATTGTTAAGAATTGCTTAAAGTAAAGATTTTGTAATGGTTATTATGGATAGATTTAGTAAGATAGTACACTTTATGCCTTGCTCTAAAACTAACAATGCTCCGACTATTGCTTTTCTCTTTTTGTAGGAAATTGTTCGATTACATGACGTGCCAAGAAGTGAAGTCTCAAACAAAGATCTAGAGTTTCTAAGCCATTTCTGGAGGACTCCTTAGTGTCAAATGGGAACTAAACTACTATTCAGCACTTTCTATCACCCCCAAATCGATGGGTATACAGAGGTAGTAAATTGTACATTAAGTTCACTGCTTTGAGCTACAGTAGAGAAGAATTTGATTGATTGGGATGTCTATTTGCTTGTAATGGAATTTTCTTACAATCGCACTATACATGACACTACCAAACAAACACCCTTTAAACTCATCTATGGCTTCAATTCAAAGCTACCCCTTGACTATGTCCCTATACCTATGTTTGAGCAAGAAGACCTTCACGAAGAGCCCAAGCATAGTCTCTATAGTAGATCTACAAGAAAGTCACCTAACAGATTGACTAATTTGCCAAGAGAATAAGAGAAAGGATTAAAGGAAGAAAGTTAGCATAGTTTCAGCTCGAAGATTTAAGTTGGTTGCATTTGAGCAAGGAGAGGTTCCTAAACAAAAGAAAGAATAAGTTGTTTACCCAAGTTGAAGGTCCCTTTAGAATACTCCCAAAGATCAATGACAATACCTATCAATTGGAACTACCTAAGGATTATGGAGTCTTTGACACCTTTAACATTGCTAACCTTAGTCCCTACTAACCTGAGAGAGAATTGAGCAAAGACCAGCTAAATTTGACCTCAAATCTAAATCAAATAAGAGGGGATAATAGGAGTCAAACTATTAAACTTTTAACCTGAACTCGAGTGCAAGGTCTTGGGGGAGTAGTGAAGCAGATTCTATAATTCCAACTAACCCCTGCTGAAGCTAAGTTGATCCTTATTATTAACTAACTCCATACATTGAGTTGAGTAGCTTCTCATTTCTTAGTAGTCAAGCATTAGCCAAAAATATGCTCTACTAACAGTTTAACCCCTTATACGTCTGCTTAGCCATGACCGTATTGACCTTCATCTTGATAGTATTGGTGTCAAGAACCCCAACACACATCCATACCTATGTCTTCTCAGAAGGACCCCTAGGATTACTTGGTACCTTTGCTTAGCGACTTTCATCGTAACTGTACTATTTACTTATTTTTACTAGAAGCATCTCAAGTGACCTATTGTTACGTATTTAGTCCCACGTGAAAGGATTCTACTGCACTAATCGTTGATCACTTTGATTTTTCATTTATACCTCCTTATTATTCCTTGTACATTACTTCTGTTGGGTAATACCCTTTTTGTCTTTTCCATTTTAAGTAAGATGCCTTAACATTTTGGGTATAAATACCCTTGTAATATATAGCCACAACAACTATTATACATCTGATATTGAATATACTTCCTTTTGTAAGCTTAATGTGCTTACTTTCCTCTTATTACTCTTATCTTAACATGTAAGAAAGGCTAGGTAATGAGTTACCTCATTGAGCTACTCATGCATCATATCAAGTTAGCTTTGTGAGTCCATGGAGTTTCCCTGTTGTGTCATATTCTTGAAATTGTTCATGGTTTTACTTGTTCGTCTCATTTGCTTGTTCAAATTTTAGCATTTTATCACTCTTCATTTTAAGCTTTATGTAAGCTTCGACCCACTCTAATACTGTTGCCCTTATTTACTCTCGGTATGACGTATCAGGTAAAATACTCTAAGTCCTACAACTTGCATAGACAACAAGGAAATAAGGTTGAAGTCCTAGAACATTAACGGATTAAGGGCCAACCAGCCTACCTTATGGCTCTACTTAGCATATGTCATGTCTTATTCGAACGACTTACTTGCTTTCCTTACCTCTTTTAGCATGCTACCTTCTTTAGGCACATTGTCCCATCTAGGCCCTTTCCTTTTCAAGCATACCAAGATCTTTAAGTGCTGCATCCTCTTTCGGCCTTCACCTCTTTAGGCCCTTTATCGCGGACTTTTCCAAATCTCTTACAACAAAGTTGACTTCTTTAGGTCAATACACTCACTTTGTTAAAATTAGCCAAGATTTGGCCTCATCTGCTTTGACTATTCGACCTTATGTACATAGTTACTTGGTGCTTTACTGATCTACTTAGCATGAGCCATATCCAACTTAGACATTTTGCTTGCCTTACACCTAAATTAAAGCCCCAACTCATCAGATCACGAATAAACCTAGGAATGCCAAAAAGAAGCTCTTTCTACAGCTTTAGCTTACCCTCATTTATCAATAGTTCAAGTTAGAGCTTTAGGAGCCTATATTGGTGCTTACTCTCTTTGCTGAACTTATCCCTAAAGAGAGTGAGGGTACAAGTGTTAATAGGGCTTTTTTTTTTAATAAATATTCCTTAAGCTTAAACCAATCGGCTTAAGACTTGAGCATAACTCTAATGGCCTAATCTGAGTACATTATGATCTTAGCTAATATAAATATATGACAAACCCCCTAAGTAAAGGGATCTCTTTTTCATTCTTTCTCTCTCTTCATGGCTTTATAGTTTTATTCTCATAACAAGAGGGCAAACTTAAGTATTAGAGTGGTTGCACTAGAGCACTATTTGGTGCCCTCAATAGTTGTTTTCTGTTTTGTAGATATTTGTATACTAAATGAAAATTTACTATCAATAGTATCCTTGTGCTATATTGTGTGATTGTGCCTTGTAGATTCATCAATTCTTAGTGAAGTGAAGTAGTGTTGTTGTTTGTTGTCATGTTGAAATAGAAATTGAATGGTATTGTTGTTGTGGGAAGAGTTGTGGTCCTTGAAGTTGAATATTGTGGAGGAGAGTTGTTGTGCCCACTAAATGTTTGATGAAATTTCATATAGGAATTTTGAACCCATAACCCTTACCCATCATCCCTATACTACTGACCCTTAACCTTAAACACTATCTACTCCATTAACACTAATGAATTGATCTAATACACCATCAACATACAACTTTTCATCTTGACCCACCTTAAGCACTCAAACATAAATACCATGATGAGTGACATTGTTCATAAAACATCCAACCTTAGTAGTGAAGGGAGTAGTTTGATCATGGAGAAATTTTATGTTTGGGGGAAAATTGAGTAAGGTCAATTCTTGTTCCAAATTACGGATTACTCTATCAACTTAATCTTTGAGGTCATAGTAGGAAGATTAGGTTTAGACATCACCACTTGTCTAAATCCTTATGAGCTTAATTATCATGGTGAGGTGATTTGGTTCACAAAGCAAACACAAGTGGCTTTTTCCATCAGTAAGAAAATCATAAGTGATGAGTTGTTTGATATTGCAAATATTGATGATTGTCATACTTGTCTTAGAAGGCCTTAAAAGATGAATATGGGTACACGGCAAAGACCTTTGAACAACATGTATTGCTTAGCTAAAAAGCAACTTATACTATATCTTGACTCTTCAAATAGGTTTAAGGAAGGATTAGCAATTATTAAGGCTTCAATCTAAAGTTGGAGAGCTGAGAAAGCTACATAATAGCACAAAAATAACATATATTTTCTATAGTAAATTTGCAATGATTTCAACTTTATTTTTATCAATTTGGTGTTATTTTGAGCTTAATTTGTTTAATTTCATTTTTAGGGACTTTTAAGTCACTTGAAAAAGTTTTGAATATTCTTAGTCATTTTTGGAGTAATTTAGAATAAAATAATTTATCATAGGATGAAGTGGAGAAAGTTCGGACATGAATCGAGCTAGAAAAGAAGTCTAGGAAGGACCTAAACTAGGGTCTATAGTTGTGTTCCCTGCATGTGCTCATTTTGTAAATCTATTTCTTTAAAATTTAAGTTTTTATACAAAGAATAAGTACACGGCTAGCCACCACTTCAATATGCCTAAGGCATGGTTATGTTATGACTTGTGAATCTCTTATTTTTGAATTAAATATTCTATTTTGAGATATTGAATATTCAGTGTATTTTTTATTTTGTTAATTTTCTCTTTTTTTTTTTTTTTTTAAATCTAACCCTACATCTCTATAAATAGTTTCATAGGATAGTGTTTTCAGAGAGAGCCCCCTTAGATAAAATTGTATTTTAGGATTATTATTGGGGGTCTCTCAATTAATTTATTTCTCTTATTATGTTGTTTTCTTACTAAATCGTTCTTAGTGAATATTATTGAAATCTAGTTCCTTCTTGCAACACTACTCTTTCTTTCTGTGATTTTATTCTTTGATGATTTAGTTATACTGAACGCATTGTCTTCCTTTAGTATTTACCTCGATTACTAATTATGTCTGAGTTTACTGTAGAGTTGCAAGGCTTGTAGTAAATAGATAAGTATAATTAAAAGAGTTCCAATGCACTAAGACATTAGGTATTGGATCTCTCTAGATTAGAGAAGCCTAATAGCAAGATCCATGTATGTAATGCGATCTTGATATGCTCTATTTAGCAGTGATGCAGGTAGAGAGGATCTTAAGGTTAAGAATTTGTTAGAGATGCAAATCCAACTAATTTAGAATCTAATTTCCATAGGAATAGGATTATGAATCTCTAAGGTCTAGAGAATAATTGAGATTAAAAGGTTGTACGGAACTAAAGAGTGAATAATAACGATTTGCTAAAGCTAATGCTTCCTTTATTTTTAATTAATTTATGTTTATTTATGTTTGGTTATTAATTAGTTTAGTTTATTTAGTTTTGTTATTGTTTTTATTTATTTCATTGTTACTATGTTATCACTTCTTGTTCATATTTCTCAATTAATCATAGTTATCTTTTTATTAAGTTACGTAATTGAATATTTTAGAAAACTATTAGTAATTAGGTTCTCACGCATTAGTTTCTTGTAGGATTGACACTCATACTCAAAATCTATTTTATTCTATACTATACTGTGGCATGTCCATAGGTAAGGATCATGAGCATGCTCCTGGCCATAGACTTTTCATCCAAAATTTTTGAATTCCTTATTGAAATTAATTTTAAGAGAATCACAACCCTAAGTCCAAAGGCATGGACTTTGATCATATTCTTCTTGTAATTTTAAAAATTCAATGCTACCTTGATTTTCTTCAACTCAATTCCTAAAATTACTTTAAAAACTTGAAATTTACACAAACCAAGGCACAAAAAACAATATAAATAACCATCGAATTAGATGATAACTCCAGTAATTAATATTGCATAAACATAATTCAAATATTGTTTTTCAATGAAACTTGTTCAAAGTAGGATAAAAACTAGCATAAAATTGTGATACTTGAACCAACTTAATGTATGATAAAAAAAAAAAATGAAATAAACTAAAGTAATTGAAAAATTAAACCAATCAAACTTAGACTATCTCCTAAGGAGTGTTGTTGTTTTAAGTTGTTAGATCGGTAGTTGCCTTTATTTTCTTCAATTTGGTTCTAAACTTACTGGTTTAGGATTTGGTTTGGTGTTTTCGGGCAAACTTTCTAGTCACCTTTTGGTAATCATCTTAACCAACTATCTCAACTAGCTCTCTAAATTCCTCAATGAAGCTTTGGTATTCCTTAGTGTAGCTTCATTGGCTTGAAAGTACACGTTTGAACTTTGGATGAATCAATTTAACAACTCCTTGACATTGGAGGCCTTGCTCTAAGGTTGTACATTACGATTTTGCTACTACTACTAGCCTACCCAAGAGAAGTTGGGAAGATTTCTCTAATTTAGGTTATAAGTGTTGCTAAAAAGATTGCTTACTAAATGGTTAGTGATAAAATCCACATCTTCAGTTTCAACCAAAACTTCATCTTGCAATAAGTTAACTGGTTTCATTAGTTCATAAATCTTTTTACCTAAATTCTCATCCTTAGCAATTAATGTAGTTACAAAATTAACTTCATATTTTCCATACATTTTCACTTTAGCACTTACATTATCCTACTGCGAATTATTCATTGCCATGCCTTCAATTAGCTTTTAGGCCTCATCTAGTGTCTTAGCACTTAGAGTATCTCCGATTGCAACATCAATTATTTGACGCATTGAATAATTAAGTCCATTATAGAACGATTGAATTTGAATCTACTAAGGTAGTTCGTGTTATGGACACCTCCTCATTAATTCCTTAAATCTCACCTACATATCATAGAGGGTCTCATCATCAAATTAGACAAAAGCAAAAATATTATTTCTAAGTTTCACTATCCTAGTAGGCAGAAAATATTTTCCTAGAAATTTTTCTACTAAAGATTCCTAAGTCGTAATTGATCCTCTAAGTAAAGAATTAAGCCATTGTTTGGCCTTACCTCGTAGAGAGAATGGAAATAACCTCAATCTTACTACATCGTCTAAGATACCATTGATCTTAAACATGTTGCAAATCTTCTGGAAATTTAAGATATGGTTATTGAGGTCTTCGTTAGCCAATTTGTCAAACTAGATGAATTGTAGACCATCTAGATGACATCGGGTTGAATCTAATTTTTTTTTTTTTAAATTGCAAGCCTTATAATGCTGGACCCAACTCCAATCACCATCAGCTTGGCAAATTCTACGAGTGTTTTGTTGGCATCATCATTGTTGTTACCATTCAATGCTACGTTTTCAGTTGTGATCTCTTGCTCACTCTTTGAATCTTTTGACTCATCTTTTAATCGTAGTAGCAAACCTTGAATGATTAAATCCATGATGTCATGAACTCTCTTATGGAGATAATGTACTATCCTTTTAATTTTTGAACCAAGTTCCAAAAGGATGTTGCTATAACTCCTAGCCATAAACTGGAAAGATTAAGAAATTAGTAATAATATAAGAAAGAAAAATACCAAAAATAACCAAGAAAAGAAATATTACAAATATATTAAAGTAATTAAAGAATTTTGGGTTTTTTTCTAAATTTCTAATAAGTCTACTTTATTGCTTCTCTAAGAACGATGCCAAAAACATGATTGGATACTCTAGGCAAGTGTACCTAGTTAAGTTTTTTTAGGTAAGAAAACCTAGTCAAGTTATAGTATAAATAAAATGAATTATGAGTCCGAGTGCCAATCCCATAAGAAACCATATATGGGAGTATCTAATTATTTTTAGCAATTCCATAGATTATTCAATTACCTAACTTATACAATAAAAGAATTATTTGAATAGTTTAAGGACGAAATTGAAGATTCTAATAACAACTAAAATAACTTAAACAAAATAAATGAAAATAAGAAAAATAAATAGAATAATTAAATAAGAACAACAATTAAAATTAAAGAAAAGAACATATTCCTTAGTACATCTTTAATGTTGTTTACTACCTAGTTCCAAGTGACTTATTTAATCTCAATTGTCATATTGGACTGCAAAGTTCCTATTATGACTTGCATCTTTGGCTAATTCCTAACCTTAAAACATTCTCTGCTATAATTACTTCTAAATAGAGTATTGTATGATCGCATAACATTATTGAATTCCACTATCAGGTTGCCTTAATTTGGAAAATCGAACTACTAAATGTTTTAGTCAACTAGTTTTGCCTAATTATGTCAGTTAGTCATATTGCATGCTTTTGCAAACTCTACAATAGACTCTAGCCATAACTTAATCACCGGTATATATATTGAATTAAAGTTGACATAAAAACATCACAATTAGATCACATGCAAAATTATAGATTAAATTTCATTAATAACAACAACAACAACAATTTACTAAGAATTTCAAAGCACAGTCATGAAAATAAAGTAAGAAGAAAATAATAGAGAAGCCCCCTTGTAATTCTATACCTATTGACTTGTGCTTAAGGGGTTCTCTTTGCAACCTTAACAAAAATAAAAGATTTAAAAATCATAGCAAGTCTATAGTTGAGGTACATGGTTATAAAGCTTAAGTGTATACTTGCACTCTATCTAAAATCTTGAAATTTCAATGGCCTAGCATGTTGAAGGGATCAAGAGTAGGAACCCTGACCATGGTCTCTAACCCCAATCTTTTCTATACTTCAATTCTTGCTTGAAATTCCTTCACTTCATTCTTTGATCAATGCTTTTGCTTCAAAATTCTCTAAAATTTGATAAAAAAACCTTCAAAACTTCTTAATGTACACTCAAAGTCCTTGAAAACAATATTTAAATGAATCATATTCAAAATAATATAAAATTCACTAGATTAATATCTAAAATAGCACAAATTAACCATAAAAAAGTGTATGCGAAATTCATGTTATTAAACATGAAGGATACTTGAATTAAAAGATGTTGCAAAGGAAGACACAAAAGAGGAGGAAAATGAGGATAACCAATTTCATGAATGTGAAATCCGAGCTCTTAGAGAGATGGAAAACATTAAAGTACAGATTTTGAGCTTCTTTGGTACAGGTAATGCCTATGAATATATAGATTGGGAAGAGAAGATTGAAAAGGTATTTGACTTTTATGTCTACAAAGATGCTATGTGGTTTTAATTAGTTGCTTTGGAATTCTTAGGGTATGCAGTAATGTGGTGGAAGAAGGCATAGTCCATAAGTCGATAAGCCTAACAAGAGGTTAAAACTTAGAATAAAATGATTTGAGTCTTGACAAACAGATTTGGTTACGAATACTATGAGCAAGACACTTTTCAACACCTTTAAGATATTAAGTAGGTGGTCAAATTAGATAAATATGTCCAAGAGTCCTAGTTGTTGATGATCCAATGTGATGTTGAGGAGCCAGAATCTAGGACCATTACTTGATTCCTATTTAGGCTATGGCATGAGATCGATAACATAGTAAAGGTATAGAGGGTTAAGAGCCAGAGCATATTCAACTTAGTTGAGCTCTTTCTAATTGACCTTTTTCACTAAGCTAACCTAGTTTTAGCTAACCTTCTTGTAGTTCCAAGATAGATCGAAGTATAAGATAGATTGAAGTAGGCCTACCTTTAGCCAACTTAATGATGGCAATGGTTGAAGAACCCTAAGTCAAGAAGGACTTAGGCCATAACTCAGGATGAAAGATTAGAGAACTCAAGTGCTTTAAGTGCCTTGATTTTGGACATATGGCTAATCAGTGTTCAAACTGACGTGTAATAACTATTAAAGGTGAACAACCGTAATTTGAGGTAGAATATACTAGTGAAGGAGAAGAGGAAGTTAATGTTAAGCACCTGATGGACTGCTGACCTCTGGACCCCTCACTCAAGCTTACCTTCAAGGCATACAATCTCTCACGAGAAGGATCCTATCTTCTCAAATAGCTAAGAATGAGCTCCAATATATGGAAGAGCTATGGAAGAACTCTCAAAGACCCCAATTCGAATGCATTTTTCTATGCTTAGACACTTACCTGATCATCGACTTATTGGGGATAAACTACCAAATGCCGAGGCCCATCTACTAAGTATCGGAGCCTACCTACTAAGTGTCGAGTCAAAAGTCCCTATAAGTCGAGCTCTCTTTTTCCATCCTACCAAGTTTTAGCTTCACTCAATCATCTCACCAACTTCCAGCATAACTTAATGATAGCAACCCCAACATTAACTTAGCTTAGCTACTGTGCCCCAAGATTCCAAAATACATACCTATTGATAGGCTACTACCTGTCCCCTACCTTTCTAACATTTGTACTATATTTCTTTTTCTTCTTTGTCATATTTATCATTTTGCTTATACTAGGAATCTTCTTCTTACATTATCCTTTATGTAATTTTCCACTATTATGTTGTTTCCTTAAAGGACTTACTATAAATAGTCCTTTTCATTATAGCTAAAAGGAAGATAGACATTATTGTCAACGGATATTCTTCTTGTTTTTGCAAGACTTTATTCTGCTAGTGTACCCTTTACACTCTTATATTATCTTGTTTATAGCTCAAGATTAACGATGAGTGGACCTTAGTATCAGCTTGTATGTCATATCAAGTGAAATCTTAAGTCATGTAGTATTCTTCAATGAGTCATATTTGAAGAAAAACTTTATGGAAGCTACTATGATTGCCAACCTATCCATCCCCTCTTTCTTTGATATCTCAAAGGACCTATTGTTGCTACTTTATACCATAAACCTTAGTGATTAATTGAGCTTATAGTCATATCATATATATATATATGTTGGTATTAGAGCTTGAGGTTGCAATCAATAGCTAAGTATTGTAGTAGTTGCTTCTTGTTATAGTATGTGTTCTATTATACTCCATTTCCTTAGAAGAAAAATAGAGCAAGTTCTAAAGTTACTATGCACTATCATATTAGCAAAGTCTTGTGAAAATCTTCTATTAAGTAGTAGACTTCTTGAAGCTTTGTATTGAGAATGTCAAATCCCAGCGCTTAAGGAGAGATAAATGATTCCAAGAGTGATGCTTAAGGTTATAGCCATGTTACCTAATAAACCTCATGAACTACTAATGAGAAATTATAAGGCCTCGCTGCTATTGTAGCCAATCTAGTTATATTTGTATAGAGGGTAGTACAAACTAAGCCTCAAGAGAGAGTTAATGAACAAGATTGAGATGTGAGAGAGAGGCTAAGAAGACAAGTAGCTGAGCATAGAGCACTGGAAGCTATTGATGTGAACCTAGTTATACCCCGACATGTTAAGAGGTTTATGAGGAGGAGACTTGATTTAGATGATGTTAAAGAGTATGGGGAGGAGGAAGAGTAGCATGATGGATTCAAAGAATGCAAGCTCTACACTCTTAGAGGAGCTAAACATCTTAAAGTGCAGGTTTTGAGCTTTAATGGGTATAATAGTGCTGATGACTACTTAGATTGGGAAGAGAAGATTGAGAAGATATTTAACTTCTATGATTACAAAGACTTGGTGCTTATTTGATTAGCTCTTTAGAATTTTTTGGGTATGTAGCCATGTAGTGGAAGAAAATGCAGAATGTATGATAACAAGCCTAATGTGAAATCTGAACTTAGAATGAGATGAAGAGAGTTTTAAGGAGTAGATTTGTGTAAGAACATTATGAACATGACAACTTTCGACGTCTTTAGGAACTCAAGTAGGGTAATTGATCTGTGGATGAGTATGTTCAAGAGTTCTAGTTGCTAATGATCTAATGTGATGTTGATAAGCTAGAAGCATAGATGTAGCTATGTTCATTTATGAACTAAGATCTGAGATTGGTAATGTAGTAGAGGTGTAGAGACTTGGTAATCTAGATGAGACCGTCTAAGTGGCATTAAGGGTCGAAGGCAAAGGTGAAATTAGCTTAGCCAAGCATAGAGTAGCCAATCAAGCTTACCGAGTAGAACTGGTATGTCAAGCCAACTTAGATATGACAGGACTCAATACAGTTTTAAGGCTAACTATCGAGGTCAAATGTTGAGTAGACTTGATGATAGCTAAGGAAAGACTAAGGTTAGAAAGGATCAAGGTTAGAGCTCTGGTAAGAAGATCAAAGATATAAAGTGTTTTAAGTGCCTTGGTTTTGGATACGTAGCAAGTTAGTGCTTGAATCGACGTATCATGACCATTAAGGGAGATAAGCCCCAATTTGAAGTAGAAAGTGTCGAATAGGGTATTGATGAGTTCTTAGGAGACTTCGAGGCCCTTACTTACCCATACAAGGAGAGCAATACCTTAATATGGTTGTTTAAAGAGTTCTTAATATAAGTGTTGCAAAGGAGGATAAGTAGCGAGAGAACCTCTTCTACACCAATTGCTGAGTAAGTGGAAGCTTATTTGTTTTAATCATTAACAAGGAAAGTTATACCAACATTGTAGTACAAAGAGTAGTGAAGGCCTTGAAGTTGCTAACCTATCTTCACCCCATACCTTATAAGATCCACTGGCTAAAAGAAAAAGGTGGACTTTAGGTCACTAAGTAAATGAAGGTACCGATTTCCATAAGGGAAAGGTATAAGGATGAGGTGTTATGCAATGTCCTACTTATGTGTACCTCACATACTGTTAGGCCACCCATTGCCCTTTGATCTTAAGGTACTCTATGATGGGTATAGGAATACTTATATGTTATAGAACGATGGGAAGAAGGTTATATAGACCCCAATGAGCCCTAAAGAGGTCCAAGTGTTGCAAGAGAAGATTTCTAGATCGCTATAGAGGAAGTCCTTAGTGATTTCCTGAGACCAATTTTCCAGGGATGTTAAGAATGAAGAGTTTATACTCTTATTGGTCAAAAGACTTCTTGAGTTAAAGGATATCAAAGCATTACCTATTGAGATGCATATATTGCTCCATATGCTTACTTGTTTCTTACCAAGTTGTTGAGAGGTTTACCCCCTGTTAGAGGTATAGAGAATTGCATCAACCTCTAGCATGGAGGTACCCTACCTAATGGACCTGTTTATAAGCTCAATCTTGAGTAGGTATCTGAGCTGAAGAAACAAGTTGACTAGTTGATCAAGCGTGGATATGTCTAAGAGAGCATGAGTCCTTGTTTGTACCAACTATCCTAATGCTGAAGAAGGATGACACATGGAGAATGTACATTGATAGCTAAGCTATCAACAAGATCACTGTCAAGTATTGATATTCACTCCTACGGTTGGCTGATATGCTTGATGAGTTGCATGATGAGCAAATATTTTTAAAAGTTGATCTAAAAAGTGGCTACCACCAAATTCGAATGAGGTCGGGAGATGAGTGGAGGACTGCCTTTAAAACAAAAGATGGCCTATTTGACTGGTTAGTGATGTCATTTGGGCCTATAAATGTGTCGAGCACCTTTATGTGACTTATAAATCATGTTTTGAAATCCTTAATAGGAAAGTTTGTTGTAGTTTATTTTGATGATATTTTAATATATAGTATCGACCACAACTCTCATGTCGAGTACTTGAAGTTTGTATTTGATATCCTCTGAGCTAAACGATTGTTCGACAATTTGAAGAAATCTATGTTTAGTATTCCTTAAATACGTTGTCTTTGGAGGAGGAATTAGAGTTGATGACGAAAAGATCCAAGCCAGTCTAAAAAATCCAACGTTAAGTAGTGCTATCGAAGTAAGGAGTTTTCATGGTCTAGCTTCGTTTTGTCAAAGATTCATTCGGAACTTTAGTTCCATAGCTACCCTACCAACTGAGTTGACTAAGAAGAGCTCTGAATTTAAATGGTTCGAGAGAGCTTAGAAGAGGTTTGAGGAGATCAAATCCAAGTTATCTTTTGCCTTAGTATTAGTACTACCTAACTTTAGCAAGGTTTTTGAACTAGAATATGATACATCTAGAGTCAACATTGGAGTTATTCTTATGCAAAAGCGTTGACCAATTGCATATTTCATGAGAAGCTCAAAGGTGCCACACTAAATTACTTAGCATATGTTAAGAAGTTCTATGCCGTTATCTGAGCACTTTAGAATTGGCTACATTATCTATTGCTGAGAGAGTTCATTATCTAAATAGACCATGAATCTCTCAAGCTTCTTAGAGGATAATAAAAACTCTCCCATCACCATGCTAAGTGGGTCGAGCATCTGGAAACCTTTTTCTACGTTATCAAGTATAAGAAGGGAAGTTCTAACATTATGGTCGATACCCTTGCTTGTCGACATGTTCATATCATGACATTATAGGCTAGAATACTTAGGTTTGGTTCCCTACTTAATTAATGTAAACATGTTTGTACTTTAGTCCCTTAGTGGTCAAATGCAATATTAGAGGAGTAGTGGATGAATTCTATTTGTGGGAAGGATTTTTGATAAAGGGAAAGCAAGTTTGTATGTTGAGAAATTCTGCTAGGGAATTACTTATTTGAGAAGCCTATGCTAGGGGCTTAGTTAGCCATTTTGGCATGCAGAGAACTGTCGAGCTATTGAAAGAACACTTTTATTAGCTTGGGATTATGAGGGATGTGCACAAAATTCTTAAACATTATGAGGTATGTAAGCAAGCCAAGGGTAAAAAGGAGCCATATGGAGAGTACACACCTTTACCCATACCTAAGTGGCCATAGATCGATTTAAGCATGGATTTCATACTAGGCATACCTAGAACACCTCAAAAACATGATTCTATAATGGTAGTGGTCAATCAGTTCAACAAAATGAGCCACTTCATCTCTTGCCACAAAACTAATGACGCTTTATTTGTTGTTAACCTCTTTTTATAGGAGATCGTGCATCTGCATGGTTTCTCAAGATGTATTGTATCATATCGTGATTCGAAGTTTACAAGCTTCTTTTGGTGAACACTATGGAAAAAGTTTGGAGCTAAGCTCATGTTTAATATTTCTTGCCCATCATCAGGCTATTGTTAGGAAGAATTTCATGATTAAGATCTATAACTTCCTATCATTGAGTTTACTTACAACCGCTCTACTCATAGCTCGATAGAAAGGTCACCTTTTAAGGTTGTCTATGGACTTAATCCGAACTTACCATTGGACATGATTACCAACTTGACCTTTCAAGGAAAAAGTTAGTTAAGTTTACAATGCACCGAAGAGTTTCAAAAGCTGCATTAGAATATTGTCTAGCAATTAACTAAGATAGTAGGCTGATAAAGAGAGTATAGAAGCTAAGGTAGAAGGAAAATTATTTATAGACTAGGAGACTTTGTATGGATTCACCTTAGCAAAGAGTGATTCCTAAGGAAGAGAAGAAACAAGTTATCTCCCACGTCGGATGGCCCTTTCATGATCCTTTGACATATCAATGGCAACACTTATGAGATAAAACTTCTTAAAGGATACAGAGTGTCTCCAACTTTCTATGCCACTGACTTGATGCCTTATGTCCTGGAAGAAGAAGAAGATTAAGATTTGAGGGCAAATCTTCAACAACCTTAGAGAGTTAATGGAGTGCTGACCTCTAGACCCCTCACTCGAACTTACCTCTAAGGCTCATAATCTCTCACAAGAAGGATCTTGTCTTTTGAAACTACTAAGGACAAGCTCCAATACATGAAAGTGTTGTAGAAGAACTCCTTAAGACCCTAGCTTAGATACACTCCACTTTGTTCGAACTCTTACTCAATCGTCGACCTACTGAGTGCTGAGTTAAAGGTCCCTATATGTCAAGCTCTCCTTTTCTATCTTACCAAGATGTAGCCTCACTCAGTCATCTCTATAGTTTTAAGTGCAACTCAATGATAGCAACCCTAACATAAACTCAATTCAACCACCATGCCTTAAGATTCCAAAATACGAACCCATTGAGAGGGAACCACTTATCCCCTACTTTTCTAACATTCGTATTATATTCCTTTTTGTTCTTTGTAATATTTATCCTTTTTTCTTTTACTAGGAATCTTCATCTTACATTATCCTTTATATAATTTTATTAATAATCCTTTTCACTGTAGTAAAAAAGAAGATAGACAGTATTGTTAATGAATATTATTCTTGTTCTTGCAAGATACCATTCTCTAAGTACACCCTTTATGCTCTCATCTAATCTTATCCATTGTTTAAGATTAGTGGCAAGTGGACCTTTACTATCAGCTTATGCATCATATCAAGTGAAATACTAAGTCATGTAGTGTTCCTTGGTGAGTCATATTCGGAGAGTAGCTTCACGGAAGCTACTGTGATTACTGACCTATCCATCCTTTCTTTCTTTGATATCTTGAAGGACTTACTATTACTACTTCTTGCTATTATCCCTAGTGAATAATTGAGCTCCTAAGCACATTAGTGAGCCCTAGTGATTAACTAAGCCTCTAAACACATCAACACCTGCTAGAAGCATTCTAAGAGGATTCTAAGGCACTTACTTAATTTGAACCTAGGAAGTATTTTAATATGGTTGTTAAAAGAGTACTATTGTTGATAAGAGTCAGTAGAGAGAGAACTTATTCCATACTAATTGCCGAATAAATGGCAATGTGTACCCTCATAATTGATGGAGGTATTTGTACTAACGTGGTGGCATAAGGAGTAATCAATTCCCTAAAGTTGCTAACTTGTCCTCACACTTAACCTTATAAGATACAATGGCTAAATAAGAAGAGTGGACTATAAGTCACCAAGCAGGTCAAAGTGCTGATCACTATAGGGGAAAGATATAAGGATGAGTCAATGTGTGATGTCCTACCAATGTACGCATCGCACATACTTCTTAGCTAAACTTGGTTATTGATCAGCATGTAAACCTAAGATTTCCTTAAAAATTATATGTGATTCGATAGACTTTGAGTCAAAGTGAATGAATTTTCATTAAAATCACATATAATTTCTCAACATAAGCGTAATTCATATTTTTTGCATTTTAATGCTCAAAAGTAGTATATATTTAAAGAACTTAAGCTTTTTGTGTTTGACCTTACAAGTCCGAGGGCTGCCACATGGTAGCCTCATTTAAGAAGCTAGAAATCAAGGAAAAGAAGAAAACAATGAGCTAGAACTACAGACTTGTAGGTATCCCCAATTATCGTTATGCTAGTAGTTGATTTGAAGAGCAATCATTAAGCCGGTACACTTGTTGCTATAAAAAACAGCATGTTTGCAAGTATCACATAGAGTGGACTATACCGGCATGACACTATACTAAACCTATGAAGAAAAATGCATCATTTTATAAAAAAAAAAAGAAGAGGAACATGTATTGACTCGTATCCACCTGCTTGATGGTACCTTTGCCTACCGCTATGCTAGTAATAACCTAATATAAAACCATTGTCTTCTTCATTTTGTATAGAGTTGGCTTTGTATTTTCTAAGGTTTAAGGTTTTGTTCCACCACTCTCTTCCTCCTTAAGGTAATTTAGGTTTGTTTTAGGGTAGTTTTATGATTTCCATGGCATTTTCTTATATCTTCATGCTCATAGCATAGATTTTTAGTAGATTTTATCTCTTTTTATGGTTTAGGTTTGTAGATTTCTATTGCTTCTATAAAGATTGTTAGAAAAATCTTGAGGGACTCCATTCTTATGGTTGAGGAGCTTAGTTTTATAATGTTTTTCATATTTTTTCTATGTTTAATGCAATGTTTATGTGTATTTTATGTTAAATGCTTATTCTCCATGATTGTGATGAATAGTTCTTATTGTACTTATAGGTAGTGCATGAACATGATGAAGTAGTTGTGGTTATTGATCTTCTTGAATTGTGATAGTGTAAACTTAGAATTTTACTTAGTTTCGTGGTGTAATTAGGTATAACTCGATTGTTGAGTTAATGTCAACTTAGTTAGCGATTCCTATACGGTAGGCTTTCCTTTTTGTTATCCTAATAGGGTCTTGATACTATGATAGGATTCGAAAACCTTGAATGGAACTTAAGATTCATAATTGAAATGGGTAATTCTTAAGAATTAGGGCTCAAATCCTTGTACTCACCTAGAGCTAAAATTAGTTAGAATGAGAAATCAATTCTAATGTAGTTATTTAAGTAGTGATAAGGCTTAAATAGCTAGTTGATAGTGAAAATGAGAGCTTGGTAAAACAATGCTCTAGCTACATCATAGAATTTATGAAACAAAAGTAGGAAAAATTTTGTGAATGTGAGTAAAATCCATCTTTAAACTATCATAAATACCCTAATAGCATGGCCACAACAATTTTAGACAATTGTTTACTTATTACTCATACTTCTTTTTATAGGAAAATCTACATCCTAATATCGAGAAAGTGCTAAAATCCATGCTTAATTTCATTGTAGTTTTTCCTTTTATTTGAGATAATTTGCATGCTCTTTCCCTTGAAATTGCTAAACTGGTTGATTAAATTAGAGTAGAAATAATAGAATCTAATACTTAGTTATCTTTCTAAATTTTATTATTTCATTCACCACAAAATATGACCTTAGTTACTCTCCTTATACTATTAATAGACCGATATGCTTACCATTTGTTCACAGTTTCTAGTAAATTTTAATTATTTCTATTTGTAAGTGAGTCCGTTAATAGTATAGCATTTTACTGTTTTAAAAAGGGGCAAATTCTAATTTGTGCATCACATTAGTAGAAGTGAGATTATGACACCAAGTTTTTGGTGTTGTTGCTAGGGAAGGCAAGAAAAGTAAAAGTTAGCTAATATTAGATTAGTATTTTTGTTTGAGACTAGGTTTAGAGTAGAGTAGATTTAGTTGTAGTTAGAGTTAGTTTTGCAAGCTTATAATAGATTTGCATCTTTATTTCATCATGAACTTTTTATTGTGTTGTTCTTTTTGCTTTACAAGAATTACAAAGAGGCTCTTGAAGATTTGGTTGGTTGAATAAACCTATTGCCATTGGTTAGAAGGGGTTGAGAGTTGCATTATTGGTGGTCTTAAGTGTTAGTCGTTGTTGGAAAGAAGAATAGGGTTTTTGAGCAATGTGTATTAGCACTGTAGAGATGAACACGGTCTTATCAATTGTCCTGAATTTAATCTCAATAGTTCACTATCCACTACTACAACCACCTACTTTCCTAATGTTCCATATGGAAGATAAGTAGATACCACTTCTAATTACTCATCTTTTGTGATTTGTAAGAATTGTGGAGGAAATCATTAGACACATGACTGTAGGATTGGGATACCTATCCTATACCCTCATTATCAAACCCCTTTTCCTCAAAACATACATTATGAAATGATCATTCCATCGATACCATTGAACCATAACACCCTTGAAGAGGAAAAACCTAAAGGGAAGTCCATTTTAGAGTTGGCATATAAAAGTAGACACCAATATCTTAAGGCATATGGCCAAATCCTTCATCACACGGAAGAGATGGAAACTAAGCAATGTATGGATAATGAGATACTTAAACTAGTACAATCAATTGAACCTTATGAAGAACAAGTGGTTATAAGTGATGATATTGAAGAGCTAGACTTGAGGGACAAATGGATGTTAAGCATGATAAGGACTTTGAAGGGGAGTTCATTAATGGAGGTAAGGTAAAGGATGGAAAGAAAGAGTGTCAAGAAGTAAAAGCGAATCTAAACAACCATGAAAAAGAAGTTGAGCTAGATGAAGAGAAAGAGAACTAAAGAAAAAGAGAATTGTTGAAATAGGTTTCTTCACTAGTTTAATGCTTTTTAGTGACATAAAGAACCTTACTATTCATTTTACCCTAAAAGGGGAGAAAGAAATTGTAGAGGAAGAATGGGAATGGGTAACTATAGATGAGACCTCATTTTCAATTGCTAAGGTTAAGTAAGATAAGGACATTGGAGATGATGGGATAGAATTGGTGATCGAAGATAAGAATCCCTCTCTAGTTGTTGAACGAACCAACTAGTTTGGAGAAATTAAGCTACAGTTAAAGTACTATGAGTCTATAGGGTATATTGTAGAGTTTGAGCTAATACCTATCTAAATATTTTCTCCATACCTAAAACCTATTTTTCTTAAGCTTAGGGGAGTGGAGATGAAGAGACATGGAGTGAGAAAGAGAAGAAAGCTTCCCTTATTTGTTATAGATATGTGTGAATGGGACATATTCCCATGGGATCTTGGTGGAGAAGTTAGTGGTTTGGCTAAGGGACTTAAAATCTAAGCGCTAGGTGAGAGGTTACCCAGTACAATTTTATTTAGTTTCCACATACTTTTCTTTAAGTTGTTCCAATTTTCTTTTATGTTTATGGAGAATGACAAAATAAGATACTTTGAGATAGTTTCTATTCTTTCGCAGATCTTTAAAGAGGTTTGAGGTTAGCTCCAAAAGGACCTAAAAAATAAGGAAACAAGACAAAGCAATTTAGCTAAATCCTTAAGGCAGTTACGTTCTAACCTTATCTTTTTAATTCATGGTTAATGATAAGTTGAAATTACATGAGAAATTGAAGTTAGGTAGTAAGGAATATATGGAGTGGATTAAAGCTATAGTTGCATTTTGCTAAATTTAAATTACATATGTGTTGAATATTTGGTTGCTAAGTCTATTTTATTTTCTAGAAATTTCAAAGTTGTGTTGAAAAAGAGCAAGAAACTTTTGCTTTTGTTGTGTTCATGAATAAAGATCAAATGAAGTGAATTTATTACATTATTCTAGAATTATTGGACAAAATATTTGGTTTAGATTGTTACCCTTTGTATTTAACTTTAGATTCATGAGCTAAGAATAAGATGTTGCCATTAGTTATAGTTAGATGTTTACTTTTGAGAAAATTGATTTTCATGATGGCTAATTATAGTATTAGAGAAGATGCTGAAATTGTGTTAGTCTTGAAAAGGATTTCCCAGTCAAAAATAGAAAGAAAATTGGCCAAAATTCAAAAGTTGGGGGTAAACCCACTAAAAACAAAAACAGAAAGAAAAAAATAACAAAAAGAAAAAAGAAAAGATAGAGAGCACCAATGAACATTTGGGGTGCCCAATAAGTGCTTGGCACCTCTTCTAGAATGATAAAATCTAGAATAGGTTCATGAGCCCCTAGTGTTCAGTTAGGGAAAATAAAGATCCTCCTTGAATAGAAGTTGGAGATTCATGAGTGAAAAGTGGCCATAAGTAAGAAATTGAAAATTTTTAAGATAACTGAGTAAAGAATAATCAAATTTGGTCTTTTTTTAAAATAAAAATTTTGGTTCACTAAAGGGAAGAATTAGGGCTATATACACGTTAATCAATCTATAAATTGTAAGGGTCTTTCTCTTCCTTTGTGACAACTTACTTGATCCCGGATTATCTAATCTTGACTTAAATGAGAAGCTTAACTTTATGAACCATGGAATAATTCAATAATTCTCTTATATATATAATTAGGCACACTCAATCATTTACTAAACTTTCATGAACAATTGATTGCTTGCCAAAAGATGAATTGAGAAATGCATAACTTAGTATGTATAAACTAGAGGATAGACATAACGACCATATGTGATTCAATTGGTTTAAACCTACTCACTTATCTAAAAGATTTCTCTAAAAACTATATGTGATTCAATAGATTTTGAGCCAAAGTGTATGAATTTTAGTTAAAATCATATATGAATTCTCAACAAAAGTATAATTCATATTTTTGCATTTTAATGCTCAAAAGTAGTATATATTTAAAGAACTTAAGCTTTTCATGTTTGACCTTATAGGTCTTGAGGCTACCATGCATTTAAGTAGTCGAAAATCAAGAAAAAGAAGAAAACATTAAGCTATAAATTTCAACTTGATGGTATCCCTAGTTACCTTCGTGCCTGTAGTTGATTTGAAGAGCTAGCTTGAGAAACTGCTAAGCTGGTGCAATTGCTGGTATCAAGAACATAATGTTTTCAAGTATCATGTAGAGTGGACTATATTGACATGATTGTATTACTATCACTATGGTATACTAAATTTATGAAGCAAAACATATTGTTTTATTAAGAAAAGAAAAGGGGCATGTACTAATACGTGTCCATCGACTTTATGGTACCTTTGCTTACTATTATGGCAGTAATAACCTGATATAAAACCATTGTCTTCTTCATTTTGTGTAGAGTTGGTTTTGTATTTTCTAGGGTTTAGGGTTTTATTCTACTACTCTCTTCTTCCTTACAGAATTTTAGGGTAGTTTTATGATTTCCATGGTGTTTTCTTGTTACTTCATGATTAAATCATAGATTTTTAGTGGATTTTAGCTCTTTTCAAGGTTTGGGTTTGTGGATTTTCATTTCATCCATAGAGATTGTTGGCAAAATCTTGAGAGACTCCATTATTGAGGTTATAGAGCTCAGTTTTGTAATGTTTCTTATACTTTTTTCATGTTTAATGCAATGTTTATTTTCATGTTCATGTGTATTATGTGTTGAATGCTTATTCTCCATGAATGTGATGAATAGTGTTTATTGTGCTTATGAGTAATGTGTAAACATGATGCAGTAGTTATGGTTATTGATGATCTTGTATTGTGATAGTGTAAACTTGGAATTTTACTTAGTTTTATGGTGCAATTAGGTATAACTTGAGTATAGGGTTAATGTTGAGCTATAGCGGTTCCCACACTTTAGGCCTTTCCCTTTGTTATCCTAATAAGGTCTAAATATAGTAATAGGATTTGAAAACCTCACATAAAACCTATGATTCGTAATTGCAATGGGTAATTCTTGAGAATTAGGGTTCAAATCCTTGTGCTCACCTAGAGCTAAAATTGGTTGGAATGCGAAATCAATTCTAACATTATTATTTAAGCAAGGACAAGACTTGAATAGCTAGCTAATAGTACAAATGAGAGATTAGTAATACAATACTCTTGTTATGTGATCGAATTTACGAAACAAAAGTGAGATAAATTATGTGAGTGTGAGTAAAATCCATATTTAAACTAACATAAATACTTTAATAGCATGGCTACAGTAATTTGAGACAATTGCTTACTAGTTACTCATACATCTTTTTATAGAGGAATCTACATCCCAATATCGAGAAAGTGCTAAAATCCATGCTTATTTTCATTTTAGTTTTTCCTTTTATTTAAGATAATTTGCATGCTCTTTCCTTTGAAATTACTGAATTGGTTACCTATATTAGAGTAAAAATAGTAGAATCTAGTACTTAGTTATCTTTCTAAATTCTATTCTTTTCTTCACCATAAAATATAACCTTGGTTACTCTCCCTATACTATCAATAGATTGGTATGCTTGCTGTTTGTTTACAGTTTCCACTAAATTTTAATTATTTCTATTCATAAGCAAGCCATTAATAGTATAACATTCTACTATTTTAAAAAAAGGCAAATTCTTATTAACATGTGGCATTAGCAGAAGTGAAATCACAACATTAGTTATTTGATCTATGAGTGCTCTAGAATGGGTACCAAACTACTTATATGTTTCAAAAGGATAGCAAGAAGGTAGTAGTGACCTTAATGAGTCCAAGAAGAGTTCAAGAATCACAAGCTAAGATCTTTAAGTCTTTATAGAAGGAGTCCTTAGTGATTTCTTGAGTAAGATTTTCTCAAGCCATTAAGTCTGAGGAGTATACGTTCTTGTTGTTTAGAAGATTAGTTGAGATGAAAGAGGTTAGAGCATTACCAGTCATTATGTAGGTACTCCTTTAAGAGTATACTAACCTATTCCCTGATAAGCTACCTAAGGGATTGCTACCCAGTAGAGGCATTAAGCATTGCATTAACCTCTAACCTGGAGCAGCTCTACCAAATCGACCTACTTATAGGCTTAATCTTGAGCAAGCAATTGAGCTCAAGAAGTAAGTTGACAAGCTAATTGACCATAGATATGTTAGGGAAAGCATGAGTCCATGTGCTGTGCTAGCTATTTTGGTACCCAAGAAGGATGGATCATAGCATATGTGTATTGATAACCAAGCTATTAACAAGATCACTATTAAGTACAAATACCTTATACCTTGACTAGATGATATGTTGGATGAATTAAATAGTCCACAAATCTTTTTCAAAGTTGATTTGAAGAGTGGCTATTGCTAGATCCAAATGAGATTGGGTGATGAGTGAAAGACAACTTGCAAGACAAAGTATGGTCTCTTTGAGTTGTTGTTTATTCTATTTGGATTTACAAATGCATTAAGCACTTTTATGCAATTCATAAATCATGTGTTGTGAAAGTTGATTAGTAAATGTGTTATTATTTATTTTGATGATATTCTTGTATATAGTGTTGACCTCCTACCTCATGTCAAGCATTTGTGAGTTATATTTAACATTCTTCGAGCTGAACACCTATTAGGAAATATGAAGAAATGAGTGTTTCGTAAGAAGGAAGTTGTATTTCTAGGATATGTTACGTCTAATGGAGGTAACCAAGTTGATGATGAGAAGGCTAGAGCTATTCTTTATTGGCATACTAATACTTGTGCTAATGTTAGAAGTTTCTATAGTCTAGCTTCATTCTACCAATGATTTATTTGAAACTTTAGTTCAATATCTACAATCTTAATCAAGTTGATTAGGAAGAGCTCTAAGTTTAGATGGTTAGAGAAAGCTTAGAAGAGTTTTGAGGAGATCAAATTTAAGTAGACTTTTGCCCCTATACTAGCATTGCTAGACTTTGATAAATTCTTTGAATTAAAATGTGATGCTTTTAGAGTAAGCATTGGCACCATCTTCTTGTAGGAATGCCAACCTATCATGTACTTTAGCAAGAAGCTTAATAGTGTTGTGTTGAACTAATTTGCATATGAAAAAGAGTTTTATGCCCTTATTCGAGATGTCTAAAACTAGTAGCATTACTTGCTACCACAAGACTGCATTTTTTATACTAGCCATGAGTTCCTTAAGCATTTGTGAAGACAGCAAAAACTCTTTTGATGTCATGCTAAATGGGTAGAATTTCTTGAGACATTCTCTTATGTAATAAAGTATAAGAAGGGTAGTTTTAACAATGTAGCTAATGCATTATAACGTCAGCATATACTTATCGCAACCTTAGAAGCTCGGATACTTAGACCCATAGTGGTCAAGTATGGATATGGAGGTGTTGTAGATTGGTTCTATTTAAACCAAGGGTTTTTTTTTTATTTTTTATGAAGGATGCAAGTGTTTATGTGCAAAATGGCTTAGCACAAGAACTATTGGTTCAAGAAGCTCATGTAGGAGGCCTAGCTAGCTGTTTTGGGGAAAGGAGGACACGTGGATTGTTGAAAGAGAACTTTTATTAGCTAGGGATGATGGAGGATGTTCATAAAGTTTAGGAGAGGTGTAAGGTATATAAACGTGCAAAAGGTCAGAAGGAACCATATGGAGAGTACACACCATTGCCTATACCAAAACAATCGTAGACCAACTTGAACATAGATTTCATGCTTGGACTGCCATGAACAACTTAAAAACATAACTTTATCCCAGTGGTAGTTGATTGGTTTAGCAAGATAAACCACTTTATCTCTTACCATAAAATTGATGATACCTTATCTGTTGTTAACCTCTTTTTACAAGAAATAGTATGGCTTCACAAAGTTTTAAGAAGCATTGTATTAGATCGGAACATAAGATTTACGAGCTTCTTTTAGCAAACCCTATGGAAGAAACTTAGTACCATGCTTTTGTTTAGTAATTCTTGCCATCCTTAGATAGATGGCTAAGTAGAGGTTGTAAATAAGATGGTTAGAAGTTTACTTCAAGCTATTATTGGGAAGAATCTACACAATTGGGCTTATGTCAACCTATCATTAAATTTACTTACAATTGCTTTACCCCCAACTTGATTGGAAGATCACCTTTCAAGGTTGTCTATAGGCTTAACCCATACTTGCTACTAGATATGATCTCCTACTTGACTTCAAGAGGAGAAAGTCAGTCCAAGTTACAATGTGCCAAAGAGTTCCAAAGGCTATATAATAAGGCTGCTAAGCAGCTAGCCAAGACAACAGCCTGACAGCAAGAGCAAGGTAATAAAGGACAAAGAGCATTGCATTCAATCTTAGAGATTATGTTTGGGTTCACCACTACAAGGAGTGATTGCCCGGCAAGATAACAAGCAAACTTTCACCCAAGTTAGACAATACCTTTAATGTTGCTCAACAGATCAACAAAAATTCCTATGAGCTAAGGTTATGTAATGGGTATGGAGTTTTACTAATCTTTAATGTTGTTAACCTGACACACCTTATGTCCTTAAAGAGCGGTTAAACCAAGATTTGAGGGTAAATCTTCAATACCCTTGGGGAATTGATGGACTATTGACCTCAAGGCCAATCACCTAAGCTTTCCTCCAAGGTCTCTTAGGCTTAGTTAAATGCATGTTCAATTCATAGCTTGTTGAAGACAAGCTTCCATATTTAGACAATATGAGGCCTAACACCTTGGACCATGCCGAGCTACGAGCATTGACTACCATTGCTAACCTCCTTAGTGCCAAGATCCCTATCTTAGGTCCCCAATTGCCAATTAGACCAAATTCTTCTTTGCTAACTTGTTTTCACTTTTGAATAGCCTCATTTCAGCACTATACCACCTTAAAAGATGGATCTGATAACAACATGCCATTTGTCTTCACTTTTTTGACATTCTACTGTATTCTTTTTGTTTCATTGGTCTTATTTTCCCATTTTATTATGCACTAGGTGTAATACCTCTAAACTTCAAGCTAGTATGATTACTCTAAGATCTAAGCCCTTAAATTTAGGGCATCGGACTATAATATTCGTTTAATTTCAAAGTTTATGGTAAGGTTAGAAAAATTAGACAAAGTAATTTAAATAAAGTCAATTTTTCAAAATAAGCTATATAAAAATATTAATTTAAAAAAACGTTAACTTATCGCTAAAGTCAATAAATATCAAAAACATGAAATTCGGGCATTTAAATATAATGAGATATTAAAGATAAGTTATTTAACTTATAAAAATAATAAATTATATGTAACATACATGTATTTACATAGAATATACATTATTTGTATTAAATACACATATATAATAATAAATTATTATTATAATAAGGTAAATTAACATAAAAAAATGGAAAATTAATAAAAAATTGAAAGGATGGGTCATCCCATGATGCAACAGCCAAGGATGAATTTGAATTAATGAGTCAACAAGTAAATAATAAGAAAATATCCTTCATGCATTAAAAATTTAAGAAAATGACATGTGTAATCCACATGTTAAATTTTTTTAATCCTAATCCATTTGGAAAATATAAATAGGGCATGTACACTTAAAAAACAAAAAAATTGGAAGTCTGAAAATAAAAGAAAAACACTTAAGAAAATTTCGAAAAAAAATTACAAAAAAATAAGAAAATTAGAGTGAAAATAGAGTATAGAATCTAATTAAGTTGGTTCAATAGGTTGTGGTATTTGGTTGTGGTGACAATTTGAAGTCAAAGAAAGCACCACTATAGGAGGTGCTTCGATAAGGTTGGGTGGCCAGAGGATGGCGAGAGGCAATCGGTTTAAGTGAACCAAATTTTCGTCTAGAAAATTGTAAATTTTGTAAAAATAGAAAATGATGTTATTTAATTATGAAACTTGGTTTTTTGAAGTTATTTTATGTGTATATTAATTTAGTAATTTTATTTTAGTGAAATAGTTATTGGAAATATAAGGTCCTTAAGAAATGACTCTCTTTGGACGAAAATTAAATTAAATTTTAGAAATATTAAATAATGCCCTTTCAAGTTGAAAATTTGTACGTAACATACCTAATATATGTATTTAATTGTAGTAACAAGAATTTTTGAAAATAATCATGTTTACTATTTATTGTAATTATTTTGGATAACATTAGCAATTTTGCTATTTTATTGAATTAATTAGTTTTTAACAAAATCAAAGTATGAGCCCTATGTATTATGATTTTTGGAAGTTCATAATGATGTTTGGAACACTTAATTTTTTCTTGTGATTAAATTCATCTATTTTCTCGATTTTTACTAATTATGAGTTAAAACTGCTATTTTTGTTATTGATCTAGGTGAGTATATATTGTGCTTGTTCTGTGTTTTATTTTATCCACTCTTACTTAGCTCATAGAGAGTTGAGGGGATACTTGTGTATCCACATGTTATGAAGAGAATTGATAAGGTAACATTAGTTGGGGGTAAAAGTCTTTTGAGAGTGCTTAAGATAGAGTTAGCTGCTCTTGAAGGAGTCTTACAGTATTTTGTTATTATTTCTATAAAGGATTTGTACATATGAAAAGAAAAAAAAGTATACTATATTTTAGGTTTAGATAAGTTTGACGAATGTACTTTTTGTATAAACAGGTATAAAGCTAAACTCCATAGTAATATTTCGTTGTTGTAAATAAAACTTTTGTTGAGTATAAATAGGCATTCCTATGTGATGATACATCTTATGCTATGCCAGGATGTGA
The DNA here is from genome assembly GCA_024138015.1 of Lumnitzera littorea. Classification (NCBI taxonomy): domain Eukaryota; kingdom Viridiplantae; phylum Streptophyta; class Magnoliopsida; order Myrtales; family Combretaceae; genus Lumnitzera; species Lumnitzera littorea. Next base: position 54,937,880 of record JAMXBB010000001.1, read on the forward strand.
CACTAGGTTTATTTATTCTTGCATTATCCTTTTGTAATTTCACTAAAGCATATGTTTCTTTAGGGACTCACTATAAATAGTTGTAAATTCTTGTAGCTAGAATCATTAGCTAATTATTAATGAATATTTTCTTCCTTTTCTTATGAGAAACCCTCTCTAAGTTACACCCTATACTCTTATCTAGTCTTACTAGTAGCTTAAGTTTAGTGGCAAGTGGATCTTAGTCTTTACTTGTAAGTCATATTAGGTGGAGGTTAAGTTGTGTTGTGTTCTCTAGTGAGTCAAATTTGTAAGATAGCTTCACGAAGCTACTAGAATTTGAACCACATTACTCTTTCTTCAATATATTAAAGGAACCACTTCCCCTCTATGGTAATCCCTAGTGATAACTCAAGCTCTTAGGTGCATCATAAATATGTTTGGATTTGTTGTAATGGACCAAGTATAGAGTTTAAATGTTGTATTCTAGGATTGGACTTAGTAAAGTAAGGAAAACCAACTACTATAAAACTATTGTCAAGCTAGTGCTTATCCTTACCATCAAGCGAGTAATTCAAAAATAGGGAATTGAGCTCCTTTGACTATAACCAACCTGCCAACTTCCTTTCTTACCGGCCTGGTGGACTAAATAACATGCTCTTTTCAAGGTTCCTTTTAGGTACATTAGAATGTGATATACTACATCTAAGTGATAATTGATTAGAGATGTATTGCTTAACTAACTTTGTTGGTTAGATGAACAATGTTTCACTTTTTTAAAGTCACATTTATTGTTCTTCTAACTAGCCTTTGATATTTACCTTTATCAACTAGTATATAATCAATGTTGTAACTTTTCTAGTTTGGTTGCACTTATAATGGATTCTTAGCTAGTTTACATTTGTTTCCTTTAGTAGTTTGAGTGTATATTTCCTCCATGGAATGAAGATTTCTTTCTAGCCCTAGCAATCTATATGACAACCAAATACTAAAGTTCTCCCCTATGTCTTTCACTTTTAACTCCACACTAATCTATTCCTTATATGTAATCTCATAGATGTTATCATCAATAATGATAATGCATAATGTATAATATCAAAAATGTTTTCCTACATTCATTGTCAATTTGAATGATTAGTGTATTGTGCTTGTTTGTAACTTAACTTCATTAATATATTATTTAACATTATAAGCTATGTTTATAAGGATTCTTTTGAGGGCCATAGAGAGACCTCTTTAGCTTATAAGATTTTAGGTTGTGTATATTAGACTTAAATTAGGTAGAAGTTTTATATAGATTTACTATATAATGTTAGCATTCAAAAGAATATTTTTGATGTAAAGTTAATGTAGTAGCTAATCCAACAAAAGGAAAGGAAACCTAAATTTCAACTTTGTAATGGGTGCAAAAGTTCTCATAACTAATATCATAATTTTGCCAATACTTTTAAGCCACTATGCGTGCTTTAAATCTCTCTATACTCTCATCTACCTTCTAGTTGATACTAAACAATTGTTTGTAGCCTAATACCCTCTTAATAGTAGATGACCCTACTATATACCATGCATTATTTTGATAATATTCTCATTTCTTCCTTTACTATCTCTTTGCATTTTGGAATTGTTTGATCATGATTGATATTTCTCAAGACCTTTGTCTCATGAATATTTGTGCAAAAGTTGCATTAAAGAGACAAATTGCTATAAGACAAATAATTTGAGATGGAGTACTTCATGCATGTCCTTCTTCTTTTCTTAAGAGCAATTGGGAACCCACTTCCCTTCTTAAGTTCCTCCTCTACACCTCATTCACAATCTTGTGTTCTTTATAGTTATTCTAGTCACCTTCCACATCTTTAACCATAGATCATTTTACAAATTGGAAATTTTCCTTTGCAATGGAATCTTAGCTTTCTTAATAGACTTTGATTTTAAGGATTTGGTTTTAGGGAAAGGAGGAATTATTAGGAGATGACTTACCAAAAGTAGGGGACAAATAGGCAAGAATTAGACAAAAAGAGATAGAAGATATATGTCAATAATTTGATAGTACTTGTGTATTAACTTAGGATTAGTACTTAGGAATAACATTTATGGAAGGCATAATAAGAATGGACAAACTAATTAGATTGGGCACTAATGTACCCCAATAACTCTCTTCATACATGTTATCCCTTTAAAGAGAGGAACTACAACGTTCTAATTTCAATAAAATAAACATCAAACATTGCAAATACATCTTTGTTGGGGGTGATAACATTTGTATCCCTTTTGACTTAGAGAATCATTGAAAAAGATGCAGTTAAGAGTATATTTATTGAATTTGTGTTGATTAGTTTGATCTTTAGGAGTATATATAGTACACTAGAAGACTTTAAGATCCATTTATTCAACGATCTCAAATATAAATAAGAGTTGATTAAGGCAATAAGAGGAGTATTAAAATGTTGTGATCTTGAGGATATCTGATTGATGAGATAGGAAATGATCAAAATGGCATCACTTTAGAAGAAATTCATGATCATACTTGATGAGCTGCCGACCATTAGTCCTCTTACATATGTATGACGCTGAACCCTCTAATCCTTCATTCGAAGAATCCTCTCTTAGTAACCTACCAATGACGAGAGACTTTACGTAGTAGAAGGATGGCTAAATTCCTTAACAAACTCGAGAGGTTATTCCTTGCTCTTCTCTTTCTCTTATGTCGATGTTGACTATTCGCTTGCCAAAGGCTTTATATTGAATGATTGAACTTTTAACGACCGAGAGACTCTTGTAGAGTGATGTGACACTCTTCTTTGGGCCGAGTACTTTCTTCTAACTTCTTACCAATCCCTAATGCCGCAACATCTTGATTCCCCTTCACCTGCTATGATTAGAGAATTTATGTACGGAACCAATATTGTGCTGCTACCTATCCCTTTCACCCGATACTGTACTTATTTTCCCTTTTTATTGTTTGTCCTTTTTACTCCTTTTTGTATGTACTAAGAATTCTTCTTTTGTATGCCTTTTTGTAATTGCTTTATTTGTATGGGTGCCCTAAGGACTCACTATAAATAGTCCCTTTTTACTTGTAAGCTAGAATCATCTTACATTAGAAATATACATTAAATATTCTATTTTCATGAGACTTGTAAACCCTACTTTTAGTGTGCCTAAGACTTGATTAAGAGTACTTTCCGAACGTTCCCAAAGATTAACTAAACTAAAAACTTAAGTTTATATTTAGAAATGAATTAAATTTTTACAATTCAAAAGCCAATTGTCGATAAAACCCGAGCTTGCAGCTTGAAGAACTACAAGCTCTAAAGTTACTTAAAACCCTAAACCTTAAAACAATTAAGGAATTTTAACCCTAAGTAATTAATCGATAATTTAATTTGAATAATTTCATTCAACTTTAGAAAATTTCACAATTTTATAAAAATCAAATCATAAATTACAAAACAATGCGAGATGAAAACCCTAAAACAATTTCCTATAAGGCTATGCCCTTATCTTCATGCCTAAGCCTTACACTTCAATAAGTAGATCAACCAATCACTTTAGATAACTTATCAATTGAGAGTTGAAATCATTTATCAATTGATAACTTATCAAAATCTAGTGATAAGACATTTTCTTTATCACCTCTTCACTTATACTATATATGGACAATTTTTCACAAGATTTCATAAGCTTAACTTTAATAAATGAGACAAGACCATTCCATGGACAAAAAGGACTTGAAATGGCAGATCTAAACAAGGAAGAAAGGGGGGGCTATACTCTTGTCTTTCAACCATTAATCACTTTCTCTTACACACCACTATTCACCCCTTAATGTTTACATCATCAATAGTTGCAATTGTTACTTTTGTGTAAGCTACAAGACAATCAAATAAAGCTTCTTGCACACACTTCTTTTCTCATTTAAAATCTGCCACTCTCTCCCTCTTTCACTCCCATTTTCACTTCCTTTTCTCTCACTTTAAACACGAATCAAAAGAAGAAATCTAACTCCACAAATTCCCAACATTTCCGCTACCATTTTTGCTTCCATACTCACGGCAATTTCTCCTCTTATTCTTGTGTCATTTTCTTTCACCATCTAAGACCTTTTAGAACCATTAGAACATTCTACAAACCCCATTCCAAAAGACCAAACGATTCGGGTTCCAAAAGGTGGCGAAAAGGAGGAAGCAAAGTTAAGAGCTTAAGTGGAACCTTTGTACACAACCACCATATTTTGCTTTAAGGACGAGTAAGTGTTTCTTGTGATTTGTGGGTTAGTGTTTATGATTAGGAGACTTTGATTTCTTGAAGATATAAGTAAGGTTTAAGTTGTTATAACACCAAAAATCGTTTCAAGAAACAAACCATGAAACCCTTACATAAAGTTGAAACATGAGCATGTAAAGTTGGTGTTTTGTAAAGACATTTGTTTAATGTTTTGAATGGAAGATTTTAAGTTAAGAAAATCTTGAAATGAGAACTTTAATGGAGGATGAGCATGCTGGACGTAAGGGTTCCATAGTCATTTGGATGTTGAGTTTGTTTCCATTAAGTTAAACATGCTCAAATCTAGACTTAAGTTAAGGAAAAATCCATCACATGAAGTTTTATGAAGAAACCAACTTTGTATGACATGAGCTATGATATGGAGGTTGCATTAAGTATAAGATCTTCTATTTCCTTATGTGGAGCATGAGTTAAAGAATCATCTTATGGAAGGAAACTTAAGTTAAGATTTGGACACAAGTAGTTAAGTACATAATCTAACACCTAAACTTAAGGAAATGATGAAACAAGTTGAAAAACCAAGCAAGAACCCCTTGGAACCATCACAAACAGATCTGGAACGTGGGAAAAAGAAGCTCAAAAATATGATAAAAGTGAATAAACAAAGTGAAAAGATCAACTAAAGCAAGTATAGTAAGCATATAAAGCCCAAAACTCAAAACCGAGCCTAAAACCCTCAAAACAAGTCTAGAACTCTAAGTTGGGCCTTCAATGAAATTCTGACCAGAACCTTAAAGTATCAAGAGAGGTTGTTTTAAAGCCCATAAGAAATCCACCTAAGGCCCCATAAGCCCACTAAAGTCACTAACTTTAGTTTGAACTAAAAACAAGCCCATTTGACAACATAAGCCCATTAAAGGGCCCAAGAAGTGGTTGTTAGCCTTAAGAATATAAATCAAAGTTGTAAATTTGATCTCAAGGAGTATTTTAAGCTTAGGATAAAATCTTAAGACCAAGCCCAAAGGATTTCTCAAGTTATCAAAAAGCCCATTTACCATACAAAGCCCAAAAGCACTCCAACACATGAGGAATGCTATTGTTCTGACCCATGGACAGAATTGTATACCTCATTTTGAAAATATAACCTCATCATGTTAAAGTACACTTGAAAATGATGAAGATTGACTATAAGATCATAAAAATCGGATTTAAAACGAGAAAGTTATACACGATTGAACTTCTAAGTAAAACCGGGAAAAATTATGAAACCAAGTCAAAAGTACAACTTAAAGGGTTTTAGCTTAGTTTTCAGGGTTTTAGCTTAGTTTTTTAGGTTTTAATTCAAATCCTTATAGTATCATATTTGCGATGTCCAGGGGACCCGACTTTGGGGAGATGACCTATCCTAGATTATTTTGATCGATCCGCATGGTTAAGTGAGTAAATTCCCGATGACTCTTTACTTGATTTTGCTTGTAGAATAGATGCACCTAAACTTATATATATATATATATATATAAATTTGGATGCTTGTGTGATATGAGAAATGCATGTGTATGAATTTTTGGATGAATGCGATGACTTGAAAATTATATATAATAATGGGAATTGTTTGCATTATATATACATGTAAATTGTATGGAATAAAATTGTCTGATCACCCTAAAAATCAAGTTAATCACTTATACGATTAAGAAATCAAAATGAATCATGCATACCCCATATTACATACGGATAACACCGACTGCTGCTTCGCGCAGAAGATGGGAAGGGACTTATAGGAATACGAGTTTCTTGCAGGATTGGGCACTAGCTATGTCATCATATATATTAAGTCTCTGTCCTAAGCTGATGGGCTTATTAGGTACCTGGAGATGCCAACCGTCGGCGAGGGGCTGAGTCTTGTAGCTTCTGCTTAGGGCATGTGTTTGTGGATTGCGGAGGCTACCACATCGCTAGACTTGGGATTTTAAAAATATGATTTATTACTCAGTAGTGAAAGTATATATATATAGATATATACTTAGTTTTGTTTTGACTTAAGCACAATAGTGCTAATGAATTAAAACCCAAGGTCTAGAACCCGGATTTTGGTTTAGGTCGGTTAATTATCTCCAAACCCCGACTTTAGGGGGCGTAATTTTGAGTCATATGCAGTTCCTAGGTTACTGCATGCGTTGTTTGGCATACTGATTGATCATGCATTCATATGATTGTGCATCTAATAAATTTTTGTCATGCGGTATTGATGAGGGTAATTATCTCACTAAGCATAAGCTTACACCCCAACAGTTCTTTTCCTTGCAGGTTGATCGATAGTTGGGACTGGGATAGGAATTGAGTACAGAGTGCTACCATTGAATCAGTATGATGAAAAGGCTTGTGTAGTTAATTCGGAATGCTCCAAAAAATGACTAATGTCTCAATTAAGTTTAGTATATTTAGTAAGTTTAGAATTTCCTAGAATTGTCTATCTTATTTCGCTATTTTGGTAGGGGATACCGATTCTCTACGGTTCTAAGGAATTGTGGAAAAATGGATATCCATAATTATTTATATTATATAATGAGTCAATGAACTAAAATTGAAGACTCTAGCAAATAACTATTTAGAGTCTTGCAATCTCTAACTTGCAAGGCGATTTTCTTATCATAGGTGCACACGTGATATGGAAATTTTAGGCAATACTATTAGGCCCCTCCTAGGGTCACTACAAGACTACCCTCTTTAAGGCCATTCTTATACACTTTTATCTATCTTGCCAAGTAGCTTGGGATTAATGGTGGGTGGACCTTGACTTTGACTTGTATGTCATATCAAGTGAAGTGTCAAGTCGTGTTGTGTTCATAGGTGAGTCATATCTATCCTCCAAGCAGCTTCACATCAACTAGTCTTGTTAGTTTGTAGACCGACTCACTCTATTTTCTTCGATATTTCAAATGACCCATTAGTTTGAATCTCTTACGATAAGCTCTAGTGATGACTAAGCTCCTAGGCACATCATATAATCTTAGTATCAAAGCTTGAGGTTGTGACCGAGAGTCGTATGTGATTGGTATCATAGTTTATTGTTAGATTGGTATTTTCTTTATGTGATGATTTTCTTGTGAGGAAAGTATGCTCTAAAGCTTATTCTTTGCAAGAATGTTAAATCCTAGTGTTCAAAGAGAGATTAACAATATTGAGAGTAATTATTATGGTCATGGTTAACTTACCCAACAAACCCCACATACTACTAATGAGTAGATTCAAGACTTAGCTACTATCGTAGCTAATTTGGCTGTTTTAGTATAGAGAATCTTAGAGACTAGGTTAAGAGAAAGAGTAGTTGAATAGGAATGAGAAATAAGAGATAGACCTAGAAGGTAGATGAATGAACGAGCACTAAAAGCCTTTTCGATGAACTAAGAACCACCTCGTCGTATTGATAAAGTAGCAAGAAAAAAGTTGGAGTTAGATGAAGTGGAAGATTATGAAGAAGAAGAGGAACGATATGTTAAGATTGATGAGTATGAGATTAGAGTGCTGAGAGGTGCTAAACACCTTAACGTACAGATTCTGAGCTTCAACGAGTCTGGTAATGTTGATGATTAGCAAAATTGGGAAGAGAAGATCAAAAAGATATTCGACTTCTATGATTACGAGGATACTATTTGTATTCGAGTGGCTACACTAGAATTTTCTAGATATGTAGCAATATAGTGGAAGAAGTTGTAGAATGTTTGCTTGAGAGCTCGATGAGAAGTTCAAACATAGAATGAAATGAAGAGGGTCTTGAGAGGTAGATTCGTTCCTAAACACTATGAGCAAGACACTTTCAAACATCTCCAAGACTTGAGATAATGTAGCAGATTAGTGGAAGACTATGTTTGAGAGTTTCAATTACTCATGATTCGGTGTGGGGTGACTAACCTTAGACAAAAATAATCATTAGTTTCATTTCTAAGCTTAAGACCAAGATTGGTAACATAGTGGAGCTATAGAGTCCTACAACTCTGAATGAAGCCATTAGGGTGGCGTAGAGAATCGAAAGGTAGAGGCAAAACCAGGTTAGTCATATGCCGACTAGCTGACCTATGCTACTAAATAGAAGCGCCATGCCAAGATAGTTAGGAAATGATTGAGCATCAAATAGTTACAAGGTGGAACGTTAAGGGTAAGTGCCTATCCAACTGGAAGAAGGCTAAGGAACTTGAGGTTTGAAAAGACCAAGGTCAGAGCTTTGGAAGAAAGACTTGAGAAATCAAATGCTTTAAATGTCTCAATTATGGACACGTGGCTAGTCAATGCTCAAACCATCAAGTTATGACTATAAAGGGAGACAAGCTTCATTTTGAAGTATTGAGTGCAAGCGAAGAAGAGGAAGAGATAGGAGTTGAGTAGATGTTGGAAGAGTTTCAAGAAGACCTCGATGCTACGATACCTCTCGAAGGTAGTGCATAGTACTATTTTGTTGTTCAATGGCCTCATAGTGCATTTACGGCAAAAGAGAATGAGCAAAGGGAGAACTTCTTCCATATAAATTGTTGAGTGAATGGCAAGCTATGTGCCTTGATCATTGATGGAGGGAGCTACACCAATGTCATAGCCTAAGGGGTAGTTAAGGCCATGAAACTACTAACCCTCCCGCATCCTAAGCCATACAAGATTCACTGGCTGAATGAGAAAGGAAGCTTATATGTTGCCGAGCAGGTTAGAGTACCGATTACAATCGATGATAGGTATAAGGATGAGGTATTGTGCAATGTCCTTCTAATGTGTGCTTCTCATATATTACTCATCTAACCATGGTTGTTTGACTTGAGAGTGTTGTACAATGGGTATAGGATCACCTATAAGCTTTAGAAGGATGAAAAGAAAATATACTGACACCCATGAGTCCTTAGGAAGTGCAGGAAGCCTAAGAAAAGGTTGCTAGATCTCTCTAGTAGAAGTCTTTGGTAATTTCCTAAGCTCAGTTTTCCCGAGAAGTCAAGGCCAAAGACTATGTACTCCTTCTAGTCATGACACTCTTAGAGGTGAGAGATGCTAAGAAATTCCCAATCAAAGTGAGCTCTATTAGAAGAATATGCCGATCTCTTTCCTATCGAGATGCCAAAAGGTTTACTACCTTTAAGAAGCATTAAGCATTGCATTGATCTTTAACTTGGAGTAGCTTTACTGAACCGACTTGCTTATATACTCAATCCTGAGCAAGCAGTCGAGCTGAAGAAGCAAGTTGATGAATTAGTGGATCGCAAGTATGTTCGAGAAAGCATAAGCCCATGTACCATCCCCATTGTGCTAATACCAAAGAAAGATGGGTCATGGAGAATGTGCATTGACAGCTATGCCATCAACAAAATTATTGTTAAGTACTGATACCCGATCTTACGGTTAGATGATATGCTTGATGAGTTACATGGTGCTCACATCTTTTCAAACATTGATCTGAAAAGTAACTACCACCAAATATAAATGAGGCTTGGAGATGAATGGAAGATGGTCTTCGAAACAAAGGATCGCTTGTTTAAATGGATGGTAATGTCGTTTGGCCTAACTAATGTGCTGAGTACATTTATGCAACTAATGAATCATGTACTTAGAACATTGATTGGAAAATGTGTTGTAGTCTATTTTGATGACATTTTGGTCTATAACATCAACCTCATCAGTTATGTTGAGCATTTAAGATCAGTGTTTGACATCCTTCGAGCCAAGAAATTATTTGGCAACCCAAAGAAATGTGTGTTCTATCAAAGTGAGGTTGCTTTCCTTGAAAATGTTGTTTTAGGGAAAGGATTTTAAGTTATGATGAGAAAGTCAGAGCTATTCTTGAGTAGCCTATGCCGATTAGTGTTGTTAAAGTTAGGAGCTTCTATGGTCTAGCTTTATTCTATTAGAGATTTATTTAGAACTTCAGATCCATAACTACATTGTTAACTAAATTGACCAGGAAGAACACTAAGTTTACGTGGTTAAAGAAAGCTTAGAAGAGTTTTGAAGATGTGAAGTCTAAGATGACATCTACTCTAGTACTTACCTTACCAGGCTGGATTTTGAGAAAGCTTTTTATGTTGAATGTGATGTGTCTGGAATTGGCGTTAGTGTTGTCCTTATGTAAGTATGTTGACTAATTGCCTATTTCAGTGAGAAACTTCGCAGTGCTGCCCTAAATTACTTAGCTTACGATAAGGAGTTCTATGCCCTTGTCCAAATACTGTAGAACTAGCAACATTATCTATTGCCAAGAGAGTACAACATCTATTCCGACCATGAGTCTCTTAAGCATCTTCATGAACAATAGAAACTTTCGCGATGTCATGCTAATTGGGTTGAATTCCTAAAGTCTTTTTGATACGTCATCCAGTAGAAGAAAAGGAGCACTAATACGGCAGCCAATGCTCTTTCTCATCGTCAAACCCTTATTATAACTTTGTAAGCAAAGGTACTTAGATTCGGTACCTTACTCAATCAATATGTTGGAGGTGTTGTAGATGGATTTTACTTGGGTCAAGGGTTTTTGATGAAAGGTAAGCAAGTTTATGTGCTAAGTGGTTCGACTAGAGAACTACTCGTCCATAAAGCCCATGTTGGAGGTTTGGCTAGCCATTTCGGTAAAAAGAGGACAACAAAAATACCTAAAGAACATTTCTACTAGCTTAAGATAATGAGGGATGTGTACTGAGTTATTAAGAGGTGCGAGGTATGTAAATACACAAAAGGAAGGAGAGAGTCATATGGAGAGTACACACCCTTACCCATACTTGAGTGCCTATGGATTAACCTAAGCATGGATTTCATGCTCGACCTTCCCCGAATGTTGAGAAGACATGACTCTATTATGATTGTAGTTGATCGTTTCAATAAGATGACCCACTTCATTCCTTACCATAGAGCTAATAATGCTTTATTTACTGTTAACCTCTTTTTATAGGAAATCATACGTCTGCATGAGCTACCGAGAAGTATTGTATCCGACCATGATTCAAAGTTTACAAGTTTCTTCTAGAAAACCCTTTGGAGGGAACTCAACACCAAGCTTATGTACAATACTTCTTGCTACCTTCAAATAGACGGCTAGACTGAAGTGGTAAACAGGACAGTTGGTAACCTTATTGAGTTCGCTTACAACTAATTAGTTAATAGCTCGATAGGGAGGTCAACTTTTGAGGTCATCTATGGACTCAATCCAAACTTGCCTTTGGATATAGCTATTAACTTGATTGTGGAAGGGGAAAGTCAATCAAGCTTGCAATGCATCGAAGAATTCCAAAAGTTGCTTTAAAAGGTTACTGAACATCTAACATAGACTATAGCCCGATAGAAGGAATAGGTCCGTCAAGGAATGAGAAGAGTGGTTTACAACCTTAGAGACCTTCTCTTAGTATACCTTGGTAAGAAGCGTTTCCTAAGGAAGAGAATGAACAAGCTTTCCTTCAGATTAGATGGACCTTTTAAGATCTTGAGTGCAACAACAACAATGCGTATGAGCTAGAGCTACTTAATGGATATAGTATATCTACTACTTTTAATAGGGTTGACCTAACACCCTATGTACCTAATGAAGAAGAGGGCCAAGATTTGAGGGCAAATCGTCAACAATCTGAGGGAATTGATGAGCTACCGACCACTGGTCCTCTTATGCGCGCACGACTCTAAGGCCTCCAATCCTTCACTCGAAGAATCCTCTCTCGATAACTAGTTGATGACGAGAGACTCTATGCAGTAGAAGGATGGTTGAATTCTTTGACAAACCCAGGAGGTTACTCCTTACTCTTTTCTCTCTCTTATGCCGACGTCAACTATTCGTTTGCTAAGGGCTTTGTACCAAATGATTGGACTTTCAACTACTGAGAGACTCCTACCAAGTAATGAGACACTCTTCTTCGAACCAAGTACTTTCTTTCGACTTCCTACCAATCCCTAATGCTGTAAAATCTTGATTCCCCCCTCACTTAATGTGATCAGAGAATCTATGTATGGAACTAATGTTACGCTACCACCCATCCCTTTTACTTGATACTGTACTATTTTTCTCTTTTTTGTTGTTTGTCCTTTTTACCCCTTTTTGTATGTACTAAGAATTCTTCTTTTATATACCTTTTTGTAATTTCTTTATTTGTATAGGTGCCCTAAGGACTTACTATAGATAGTCCCTTTTTGCTTGTAGGCTAGAATCATCTTATGTTAGAAATATACATTGAATGTTCAGTTCTTGTGAGACCACCCTCTCTAAGACCATTCTTATACACTTTTATCTAATCTTGTCAAGTAGCTTAGGATTGGTGACGAGTGGACCTTAACATCAACTTCTGCGTCATATTAAGTGAAGTGTCAGGTTGTGTTGTATTTGCAGGTAGGTCATATCCTCCAAGCAGCTTCATGTCAGCTACTCTTATCAATTCATAGATTGACTGACTCTATTTTCTTTGTTATTTTGAAGGACCTACTGGTTCGAATTTACTATGGTAAGCCTTAGTGATAATTGAGTTCTTAGGCACATCAATATTAGAGAACATGATTAAACATGCAACTTTAAGTTGATGACCATTCTCTCTTACTTAAACCACTTCGTTGGGAGCACATATGTAATTATTTGATTACTATAGAAGGAAAAATATTCCATTTTCAGAATATTAAATGTGAGAGTGAAACACATTTTAGATAAACTTGTGAAATTATTTAAAGATCTATCACAAATTAAATTCTCTTTTTAAAGGATACACCAAACACAATGTAAGTATGATCATTAGTAAAGGTAACAAAAGCAACTTAAAACCAATAACACTAGATATTTTAGATGGTCCTCAAATGTTACTATGAAAAAATGCTAGCCTATATAAGAGCGCTTGTGGAATTTAGCAATTATGCAACTTGCTTCTTTCTTTCTAAAATGATTGGATACTTTTGTTGTAATATAAGGAAAATTAGGATGTTACTAGTATTGATGGCCTAGCATGATGATAACTTAATAATAATATGTTTATACATGTGAAAGACCCCTAACTTTTACCTTTACTCAATCTATTTTTATGTATTCCAAAGGTTAAGGATGTAGAGTGTCAATGTTGGTGCCTGGGAGATGATAATTAGGAAAATTAAATAAGTTAGCACACGTTCTTCTTACTTACCCTAGAGAGAGGAATTAATAGCATTTGATTATGTTTATTTGTGAAAATATTAGATCTTGATTCTTTGAGGAAACCTAATGAGTGTAAATCTTCACATAAGCAAAATATGTTGAATATGCCTGTACAATTGTTCATTTTCAAAAAGCAAGAAGAATTTAAGTATATAGTGTTGCATAAGCAAAAGATGAAGCAAAAAGAAAGCATAAAGAATTCAGGGAGCATAGATAAGTGTCTTTACACATGCAATTATTGCAAATTACACATGAGTCTCCAAATGTATTGATGTGCCTAGGTGCTCAGTAATCACTAAGACTTGCTGTAGCAGACTAGAACCAATGGGTCATTCGAAATATCGAAGAAACTAAGAGTAAATAGGTTGATAAACTGACTAGAGTAGATGACGTGAAGCTGCTCGAAGGATATGACCCACCTATGAATATAATATGACTTGACACTTCACTTAATATGATGTACAAGTTAATGACAAGGTCCACCCACCACTAATCTTAAACTACTTGGTGAGATTAGATAAGAGTGTATGAAATGAACTTGGAGAGGGTTATCTCTTAAGAACAGTATATTCAATGTCTATTTGTAAGGTAAAATGATTTTGGCTTACAAGGAAGATGGACTATTTATAGTAAGTCCCTAGGCAACAACATAAATAAAGAAATTACAAAAAGGCGTAAATAAAAGGGAGTTCCTTGTACATACGAAAAAGGATAAATGACAAAAGGGGAAAAATAGTACAATGTTAGATGAAATGGATAAGTGGCAATACAACATTGGTTTCGTACAAATATTCTCTGATCATGGTAGGTGAAAGGAATCAAGATGTTATGGTAACAAAGAGGTTGAGAATAGAAGTGTTGTTGTAAGAATTGGGAGGAGGCTGAGAGAGAAGTACTTGGCCAGTATGAGGTTAGCTCTCATTACTTAGTAGGAACTCTTAGCAGTAGGAGGTCAAATCACTCGGCAAAAAGTCCTTAGCTAGAGAATAGTCAGCATCGGTATAAGAGAAAGAACAGAGCATAGTATAACCACCCGAAGCTCTTAAGGAATTTAACCATCTACCTTCTATGTATTATTTCTCGTCATTAGTAGGTTGACAAGAGAGAATTCTTTAGGTGATGGACTAGAGGCCTCTAAGGTGTGCGTGAGTGAGTAGGTTAGTGGTTGTTAACCCATCAGCTCCTTAGGGTTGTTGGAGATTTGCCCTCAAATCATGATCTTTGTCATCATCTGGCACATAGGGAGTTAGGTCGGCGATGTTGATTGTGTTAGACACGTAGTACCCCTCAAGTAACTCAACCTTATAGGCATTATCATTAATATGCTTAAGGATCTTATAAGGTCTATCCACTCTAAGAGATAGTTTGTTGATCCTCTTGTTAGGGAAGCATTCCTTATTAAGATGGATCTAAACAAGGTCTCTAAGGGTATAAATGACTCGTCTCCTTCCTTGGCTTCCTTGTTCCTTCTATCAGGCCATAGTCTTAGCTAATTATTTGACAACTCTTTGATGTAACTTCTAGAATTCCTAAGCTCACTGTAGGTCGAGTTAGCTTTCCCCTTATGTAGTCAAATTGATAATTAAATCTAGGGGTAAGTTCAGGTTAAGTCCATAAACAACCTCAAACGAAGATTTTCCTTTTGAGTTGTGAGCGGAGTGGTTGTAGGCAAACTTAATGATAAGTAGGCATAAATCCCAATCATACAAATTCTTCCCAACAATTGCTCGTAGGAGGCTATCGACTATCCTATTTAAAACTTCAGTTTAGCCATCTATTAAGGGGTAGTAAGAAGTATTAAACATGAGCATAGTGCCGAGCTTCTTCCATAAGGTCCTCCAAAAGAAGTTCGTGAACTTTGAGTCACGATTGAATGCAATACTTCTTAGTACTACATGCAGTAGCACAATTTCTTACAAAAAGAGGTTAACGATAAATAAAGCATCATTAATTCTATGGTAAGGATTGAAGTGGCTCATCTTACTAAATCGATTGACCACCACCATGATTGAGTCATGTCATCTCAATATTTAAGGAAGGCCGAGCATGAAATCTATGCTTAGGTTAGTCTATGGTTGTTCTAGTATAGGTAAGGGTATGTACTCTCCATACGGCTCTCTTTTTCCCTTTACATGTTCACACATCTTACACCTCTCAAGAATTCGGAGCACAACCTTCATTATCCCAGGCTAGTAAAAATGTTCTTTCAATATCTTGACTATCTTCTTTTCCCTAAAATGGCCAGCCAAACCCCCAGCATTAGCTTCTTGGACAAGTAGTTCTCTTGTCAAACCACTTAGCATACAGACCTACATGTCCTTCATCAAGAACCCCTAATTTAAGTAGAATCCATCTATAGCTCCTCCAACATTGTACTTGGCCACTAGGAGCCCAAAATGCGGATCATGCTTATATTGATAAGGCAAAGTGCCAAACCCAAGTACCTTGGCTTGAATTGTTGTGATGAGGGTATGACAACGAGAAAGAGCATCAACCACGGTGTTTGTAGTCCCTTCTTATACCCGATGACGTAGCAAAAGGTCTCTAAGAATTCGACCTACTTAGCATGATATCGAGAAAGTTTTTGTTATCCTCGGAGGTGCTTGAGAGACTCATGATTGGAGTAAATGATGGATTCTCTTAGTAAGAGGTAATGTTGCCAATTTGTAGTGTTTGGGCAAGGGCATATAACTCCTTGTCATCGGTTGAGTAATTCAGGGTAGCTCCTTTGAGTTTCTCATTGAAGTAGGCAATTGGTTGGTGTTCTTGCATAAAGACAGCACCAATGTCAACCTAGGATGCACCACATTCGACCTAAAAAATCTTCTCAAAATTTGGTAGGGTAAGTACTAGGGTAGACATCAATTTAGATTTTACATCTTCAAAACTTTTTTGAGCCTTCTCCGACCACTTAAACTCAAAATTCATCCTAGTTAGTTCAGTTAAGAGTGCTATTATTAAACTAAAGTTCTGAATGAATCTCCGGTAGAACGAAGCTAAATTATGGAAGCTCTTAACTTCAGCAACATTAGTTGGTGTGGGCCACATGAGAATAGCTCTAACTTTCTCATCATCTACTTGGACTCCTTCCTCCAAAATAACACATCTGAGGAATATAACCTCACTTTGACAGAGCATACATTTCTTCATATTGCCAAATAATCTCTTAGCACAAAGGATGTCAAACATCGATCTTAAATGCTCAATATGAGTGATGAGGTTGGCATTATAGACTAGAATGTCAACAAAATAAACCAAAACACATTTGTTGATCAATGATCTAAGCACATGATTCATTAGCTGCATAAATGTACTTGGTGCATTAGTTAAGCCAAATGGCATTACCATCCATTCAAATAGACCATCCCTTGCCATGAAGGCTATCATCCATTTGTCCCTAAGTCTCATTCGTATTTGGTGGTAGCCATTCTTTAAGTCAATCTTTGAGAAGATGTAGGCACCATGCAACTTATCAATCATATCATCTAACTATAGGATTAGATATCGGTACTTAATGGTAATTTTGTTGATGTCATGCCTATCAATACACATTCTCCACAACCCATCTTTCTTAGGTACTAACATTGCTAGTATGATACATAGGCTCATACTCTTTTGGACATATCTGAGATGAACTAACTCATCTACTTGTTTCTTCAGTTTGGCTACCTACTTAGGATTGAGCCTATAAGTAGGTTGATTCAATAAGGTAACTTTAGGTTGGAGGTCAATGCAATGCTCAATGCCTTTTAAGGAGGTAAACCTTTCGACATCTTGGTAGAAAATAGGTTGGCATAGTGTTGAAGTAGCTATTGCACCTCAATAAATAAGCTCTTGAATTCTCTTACCTCTAAGAGTCTCCTAACTAAAAGGAGCACATGGTCCTCAACCTTGACTTCTTAGGAAAACTGACCTCAAGAAATCACTAAGGACTTCTACAGTAGTGATCTAGCAACTCTTTCTTAGGCTTCCTACACTTCCTTAGGACTCATAAGTGTTAGTATAATTTTCTTCCCATCCTTGTAGAACATATAGGTGTTCTTATACCGATCGTACAATACTCTCTAGTCAAATAGCCATGATTGGTCAAGTAAGATGTGAGAAGTGCACATGGGAAGGACATCACACAATACCTCATCCTTATACCAATCACCAATGGTAATTGGTACTCTAACTTACTTGGTAACGTATAAGCCTCCTTTCTCATTCAGCCAATGAATCTTATATAGCTTAAGCTATGGGAGGGTTGGTAATTTCATGGCCTTAACTACCCCTTATGCTATGACATTGGTATAGTTCCCTTTGTCAATGATTAAGGCACATAGCTTACAATTCATGTAGCAATTTGTATGGAAGAGGTTCTCCCTCTGCTTATTCTCATTAGCCACAAAAGCACTAAGAGACCGTTGAACGACAAAAGAATACTTAGCACCACCTTCAGGAGGTGTCTTGACATCGGGGTCTTCCTAAAACTCTTCTAACATCTATTCAACTCCCATCTCTTCTTCCCCTTCACTCGTACTTTCTACTTCAAGCTAGGGCTTGTCTCCCTTTATAATCATGACTTAGTGGTTCGTACATTGACTAGCCACATGCCCATAACCAAGACATTTAAAGCATTTGATTTCTTGGGTCTTTCTTCTTAAGCTCTAACCTTGGTCTCTTTGGACCTCAAGTTGCTTAGCCTTGCCCTTACCTTGGCCTTCTTCTAGTCAGATTGGCATTTTCCCTCAATGTTCCACCTCATAACTATTTGATGCTCGGTCATTCCCTAGTCGACTTAGCATGTTACTCTTGTTCGATAGCATAGGTTAGCTACTCAGCATTCGACTAACCTAGTTTTACCTCTGCCTTTCAACTCTCTATGCCTCCTTGATGGCTTCATCTAGAGTCGCAAGACTTTACAACTCTACTATGTTACCATTCTTAGTCCTTAGCCTATAAATGAACTATGCTATAGTTCATGTCTCAGGTTTGTCAACATCATATTGGATTATGAGCAATTGAAACTCTTGTACATAGTTGTCCATTGACTTATTGCCTTGTCTCAAGTCTTAGAGACGTCAAATGTTGTCTTACGAGTAGTGTTCGAGAATGAATCTACTTCTCAAGATTCTCTTCATTTCATTCCATGTCTGGACTTCTCATTAGGATCTCAAGCAATTATTCTACAACTTCTTCCATCACATTGCTGCATATCTAGAAAATTCCATTGTAGCCACTCGAATATGAACAGCATCCTCGTAATCATAAAAGTTGAATATCATTTTAATCTTCTCTCCCCAGTTCAACTAGTCATCATCACTACTAGAACCATTGAACTCGAGATCTGAACTTTGAGGTGTTTGGCACCCTTAAGAGCCCTAAGTTCGCGCTCATCTACTTCAACATACTATTCTTCCTCTTCATACTCCTACACTTCATCCAATTTTAACCTCTACCTCGCCATTCTTTTGACACATCAAGGTAGCGCATGGTTTACAGGAATGGGTTTTGGTGTATGATATTCATTCATCTATCTTCTCGACCTATCTCTCATTTTTCAACCTTGTTCAATAACTCTCTCTCACAACCCAATCTTTAAGACTCTCTGTACTCAAACAGCTAAATTAGCCACGATAGTAGTAAGGTCTTGTATCTGCTCATCAATAGTATATGATGTTTGTTAAGTAAATCAACTATGACCATTGGCATCACTCTTGGCATCGTTAATCTCTCCTTGAATACTAAGATTTGACATTCTCAAAACGAAGCGTCAGTAAATACTCTTCACACAAGAAATCCTTCTACACATACAAATATCACACAACTATGAAGTGTAAACTTACTCTATTCTTCTAAATGAAAATAAAGTATCTCAAACAGCAAACTAATAAGGACTATCACCATTCAGCTCTGGGCCTCAACCTTAAGCTCTGATATGCCTAGGAGCTGAATTATCACTAGGATTTACCATAGTAGATTAGAACCAATGGGTCCTTCAAAATATCAAAGAAAGTAAGAGAGAATAGGATGACGAACTAACTAATGTAGCTGACGTGAAGCTACTTAGAGGATATGAACCACCTGTAAACATAATATGACTTAATACTTCACCTGATATGATGCACAAGTTAATGTCAAGGCTCACTCACTACTAATCTTGAGCTACTTCGTAAGATTGTATAATAGTATCTAAAATGAGCTTAGAGAGGGTTGTCTTGCAAGAACAGTATATTCATCGTCTATTTACGAGGTAAGATGATTTTGGCTTAAAAAGAAGAGGGACTATTTATAGTCCCTAGGGCAACAATACAAATAAAGAAATTACAAAAAGACATACATGAAAGGGAATTCTTATTACATATGAAAAAGGGTAAAAAGGACAAATGACAAAATAGGGGGAAAATAGTACAGTGTTAGATGAAATGGACAAGTGGTAGGACAACATTGGTTCCATACAAAAATTCTCTGATCACAACAGGCATGAGGAATCAAGATGATAGGGCAATAAAGAGGCCAAGACGAGAAGTGTTTCCATGAGAATTTGGAGGAGGTCGAGAGAGAAGTACTCAACTAATATGAGGCTAGCTTTCATTACTTAGCAAGGACTCTCGGCAACAGGTGGTCAGATCACTTGGCATAAAGCCTTCGGCTAGAGAATAGTCAACATCTGCATAAGAGAGAGAATAGAGCATAGTATAACCACATGAAGCTCTTAGGGAATTCAACCATCTACCTTATGTGTATTGTTTCTCGTCATCAGCGAGTTGATGAGAGAAAATTCTTTGAGTGAAGGACTAGAGGCCTCTAAGGCGTACATAAGTGAGCAAGCCAATGGTCGGTAACCCATCATGTATTATTTATTAGATATGTATGGAGCAAGGTAAAGAATGAATATGAGTGTTATGTAATGAAAAAGAGGGGAAAAAAATTAAAATATTGGGTATTTTGCTACTTAATTAACCTAGGAGAGGCATAATTGTTTAAAGAAATTAAATATGCTTTGCTTTAGTTTAAGTATACATGATTTTTTTAACCAATAAGGTAAATGGTAAATGAATGATTGTGAACGTAGGCATGGTAAGGGGTAAATTTTTATGATGTTGTAACAACCCTTATTTATCAATAAGTATTTATTGAAAATTTTAGCTAGTTAAGTTTGAAGGGAAACTTAGTAAATATTTTGTTTATCCTTTTAGAAATATATATATATATTTATTTATTTATTTATATCTTTTCCCTTATGTCTTAAGTCAATATTTGCTAAACTAGTAGGCTACCTATTTAGCAACTAAATAAGCATAACTTAAGCACACATATTTTAGATAGCAACATTAGTTTTTATTTTAAAGAATTTTGCTCTCGCCAAGTTGTTTTGGAAATTTGATAGGTAGAATTGTAGAAATCATTGTTTTAAGAAGTTGTATAGGTCATGATCTAGATATAGGTAAGGGTTAGGAGTTAAGGGCTTTAACTAGATCAAACCATTATTTCTTTGAGGTGTAGCTTAGAAAGGAATTGCATTTGATAAGTCTTATCAAAGTTTGAAGATAAATAGCGTGTCATGAAAATTTTAAAGTTAAGCATATTGAATCCATGATATTTTTATTGTTTACTCCATGGGAAGATATGAAAGGAGAAGTTTGAATTGATAGCACTATAAAGTAATCCTAATAGAAAGCTATTAGAAATATACTAATGTTATATTGCTATGATCATTTATATGTAGAAGTCAATGCAAACATGGTTTAACCCTAAAACTAGGTGAAATTACCATTTCCTAACACTCCAAATAAGGGAATTGGGACTAACCTTTTGTTACATCTTAGCATAGCATAAGATGTGTCATCATATAGGAGTACCTATTTACATTCAACAAAAGTTCTATTTATAACAAAATATTACTGTAACGGTGTTCACCTTTACATCTATTTATACAAAATAGCACATCCTTCAAACTAACGAAACCTAAAACATAACACTTTTTTTTCGCTTTCATTACATATGTCAAGATCCTTCATAGACCTAAGATCAAAATATAGCAAGGCTTCTTCAAATGTAGCTACCTCTATCCTACATGTTCTCAAAAATTGTTTCCCCAACTGATAGTGATGCCTAGTTAGTTCTCTTCATAATATGAGGATACATAAGTATCCCCTTAGCTTTTTGTAAGCTAAGTGAAAGTAGATTAAAACAAGAAACAACACAAGCATAACATACATTCACAATTATCAATATTGTAAAACATTTAATTTTATAATCGAAGTTGTCAAGACAAGACATTTTTGTAAGCGTATGTGTTATGTCATGCACATGACATTCATCATTACTGATATGTTAGTCTAGCTTAGTTTTGCTAATTCACTAATCTAGTTAGTTGACATGCTTAGGCATGTAAATACAACCAATGAAACTAAAGCAATAAGGAGCTACCACAACCCAGCATTTAGCTAGCTTAGCCAAAACCACACTTTGTGGCTAGAATATATTGAGCAACGCAATTCTATATGCTTAAAACCAAATTTTACAATATTCAAAGTTTCAAAAACTTGACCCGTATGTCCTTTCTTACCATGCCATAAATGCAGCAGTTAATGCAATAATCCAGTATTAGGTACGAATTTTAGGTTCCACAACATAAACACCTCACTCATCAAAATTCTAGCTATGTGTCTTGACTTTATAATTTATCCCTTCATATATGGTTTACTTAGGTGAACACCCTAAATGATAGATTAGTTCCAAGTTTAACAAATAATAAAATGCTTTCACCAATCAATCATACATAAGGAAACATTTCGATGAATTAATTCCTATTCAATAGAGTTACACATTCAATCAGTCAATCAATCACACAATTGCAATTTACAATATAACTAACTCTAAGTTAAGTAGGCACAAGTCTATTTGCACAACAACAAAAATATCTACTTACCTAGACCTGATAGTAATACAAAATCTTAGGCTTTATGACATGGTCCTTCCCTAACTATGATACCTAGGAAAGTATGTATAGTCTCTAAGTCAATTATGAGTTGAAACTAAGCTATTATAGGCTTTTACTATTGCATTTTTTGAACTTCATTTGGTATCTTACTCGATTCTCATCCAATTTTAGTAAACTTTATATCCTTACAATTGTTATTTCGAGTACTATTAAGATATTAGGAGAAATAAGACTGACTAATATAGTTACAAGTGTGAAAATATCCTTTCTCATTACCTACTTGATCATACATTATCAAGATTTTGTAATTAACTAAAGCAAACTTTAATTCTAAACTAGAAGTCCTAAAAATTACACTTTATTTTGGAAAGGCACCTTCAGTAGTAATACTTAAAGAATTGGAGGTGCCTTTCCAAAACGTACCCTCTTTATTAATTACCTACAATGAAAAACCAACAATTAAAAATAACTTATGAAATACAAAATAAAGCAAAACTAGCAATTATAATGTAGTTGAAAGGGTAAAACTCTAAATCCAACTAACATGCATGCCTTCTAACACCAAGCTTGACTATAATGTCATTCATTACTTTAAATCCAACTCACATATGGGAAATCCAAAGTCATTCATGACTAGCATAATTTAAAAAATAAAATATAAGGCATATAAAACATAGAAACAAGCATGAAGAAATTAAATTGATATTATGTTCTCCATGAATACAAATGTCAAGAAGTTTAGTAAATAACATATACAATCTCATCTTCTCGTAGGCTTAGTGAAGATTCAAGATACTTTGAATTCTAAACTGTTGCTACACCCCCTCTCCTCTAAAACAGGTAAAGCTTATGACTCCTGCATCTATAATAGCTATTAAGGTAGCTTCAAAAATTACAACAAATTGATGGTATCTATCTGGGAAGAAGTCGCTCCTCGAGAATCGATGGACATCCCCCCTCTCTTAAGGGGTATTGGTTGTGTGAAAGGGGTTCGTACTACATATCCGAAGTTAGGATCTCAAGCATGCTACCCTTATATATATGCTTAAGCATCCCCTCCCTAAGAGGTGATCTAGAGGGTCATACTTTAATTGGATGTCCTCGTTTGATTCTTGCACCTCAACATAAACCAGATGTAAAGGGTAGAGAGTGACTGGGAGATGGTCGTGTAGCAACTGAATCCTATGGTTGGTAGAGGATTGAGTTACTTGGTAGTTAACCTTGTTAAGTGAGATCCTAATTTACTGGAACTCTTTAACCTACAAAAGATAAGAGGAATAAGATAGTGTAGAGTAAGGTAAGTATAAGAAATAGGCATAATTGAAAGTCGTCTCACCAACTATCTAAGTAGTAATTCAATTTGATCTATGTACTAATGAGTGATCCTCCTATAACACTGTCAATACCCAGCTCTACTCTTCTAGGGTCGTCAATTTGAATAACTCAAGTGTGCTTATCATTCCATGTGGTGATATGAGGCAAATGCTGCGTAATCTAATCAACATCCATCTAGCTATGTAGGTCAACAAGGTGTAAAGCCTCCTCCATATTACATGTTAGAGGAATCCTTTGCAATCTACAAATTATTATATCGCATGCTAGGGTAAGTGCTACATAGTTATGTAGAAACATACGAGTAGCACTTGAGTTGCCCAAATGTAGTGACCCCGATAGCATAAGTCTAGTAAGATCTCTATAAGCTCGTCTGGACATGGCTACTGAACAACTTAGAAGACCATCTTGTTATAACTAGTGTCAAAGCAAAGCATTAAAATAGATAGTAATGAAAGTGTGGAAAATATGTACTTGATTCAGAGTTTATCTGTCAAATGCATCTCGATAAGCTATCATCACATGGGTCAGGTGTGTCCTTATGTCTTAATTAGTCATCTAAATGGTAGCTAACGGTCTTTCACTATCCATAACCATCCAATGTCTAGGTAGGGGAGCTATGTGTGGAAACCTATCCCATGCCCATACATGAAGCACTATTGCTGCATCACTCACCTTACAAGCAGTTCTTAAAGATGAGCTGCATAGCTATCCTACTATGGGTGATCTTAAGTTATTATAGGGTTGACACATGCGTAGGGCCCCATCACTTTAGTTATTGCAAGCATACCCTCTTGTTTCTTCTTACATGCCTGTAGTCTCCACTAGTAGCCATTATCATACTTAAAGCAAAGGATAGAATACTTATGTTTTTTGGATTCTAATTACTTGAAGTTGGCACGATGTTTGATGTGGTAGTGCTTCATCGCTCTTATAAATTCCTCCTAGGTATTAAATCTCATGCCTATATTAAGATCTTTAATCGCTTGTAGGTTGCTAAATTCCTTATTTACATTCCTCCTTACCCTTATTGAAAAAGTGAAATGCATCCCTTACCCTTGTTTCTATTGCGTGGATCTCTAAAGTCTACATTAGAGCTGGTAATGGCTTCATTGAACTTGAACTCGAAGCATACAAGCGAACACCAACCAACTTTATAGGGAAAGTATGGGTATCAAGCACCTTAGGCATAATGGAGCATGTATGAGGAATCTCATTATCACTATCATCATCGTTGTCATCCTCCTCATCTCCTTCTGGCTCATAATCATCATCATCATTGTCCTCCTCAT
The DNA here is from genome assembly GCA_024138015.1 of Lumnitzera littorea. Taxonomy (NCBI): domain Eukaryota; kingdom Viridiplantae; phylum Streptophyta; class Magnoliopsida; order Myrtales; family Combretaceae; genus Lumnitzera; species Lumnitzera littorea. The sequence goes on from JAMXBB010000001.1 coordinate 54,962,763, forward strand.
CATCACCAACTAAGCCTTCCATTCGTTGAACCATATAGTCATGTGAAATTTCCTTCTATAAGACTAATCCTACAACCTTATCAACCGTATTATCATCATCCTACATTAGCATAACACATAAATTAGCATAACACATAAGCAACCACTCATATTCATATGCCATTTGTTCATTGTTCATGACATATGATACCCCTTCATTCTCCTCAACTGGAGGCACATATGTTGCTAGTATTAAGGGGACTCCTTCTACCCCTCCAATCTTGACATACAAATAGTAGATATGGGTTTGCTCAAATGTTTCTACCATCTCAAATAGATTCTCGACGTCATCATCATCCTTGATGAAATGAGACAATAAGTCATGACCCCTAAGTAAGCATTGGGATGTTTGTACAAAATCTCAACCCTAACACTTGGATCAACTCCAACACCTTGGAAAACCCTTTCGAGGAGAATGGAGAAGTTCACATTAGTTCTCACTTTCAATATTTTCACTAGGTTAAGATCATATTTTGACCCCAAATTTCCCCTCATAATGTTTCCATGGGTAAAAATCATAAATTTTATAGTGTCTACCATTTTCAACCTATATACATTACAATTATTGTTACGGATAGTACATAAGTCATTATGCATCATTCAATACAACCACATGCTCTTTCCCATAAACTAACCTAAACAACTCTCTAATAGGCATTTTACTGAACACTTGGAGTGCACATTTTAAAACACTAAAATTTCAATTACATTACGACAAATCCATGCACAAATATACAAATCACTAACGTATAGTGTAACTACATGATTTAAAACACATATTAACATACAAAAACAACTTTCAATCAACCTAAAACAACTTCATAAAATGAAGTAGATTGATGCTTTGAGATGCTTACCTTTGATTGCAGGTTAAGAATTTGCAAAAAAAAAAAATTGTTGAAAGAGGGGATTAGTGCTTGTAGATGCATTAGGCCAAGAGAGAGGAGAGGAAATGAGTGTTTAAGAATGAGAAAGAAATGAATCTATCTTGCTTTAGTGTGAATATATGACTCGGGAAGGTGCTTTTAGTTATAATATCTAAACAACTAAAGGTACCTTTCCAAAACGTGCCTTCCCAAAAGGTGCCCTCTTATAATAAAAACAAAGAAGGTGCCTTTTGGAAAGGTGCCTTTAGTGTTAATTTTACAAAAGTTCAAGATGCCTTTCCAAAAGGTACTTTCACAACCCCCTAAACATAATTTTTTTTTATTTGACCCTTTTTAAATTTTTTTTTATAGGAACACACTCAAAAATCTCTCAATCTATTCATAATATCCTCAATTTGGATGGGCTAGAAATTAGGCTTTGAAATTTACAATCCTTTCATTATCTACCTCTTACATAATTTTCTAAGCATGACAATATGAAAAACTACTTTTAGATTTCAAGTTATAGAAATTGATCCACTTTGTTAGCACATTTTGATGAGAGAAGTTTTAATAGTATTAATATCAAATGTGAATAACCTAGTGGCATATTAATATAAATGAAATTTTAATATATGAAAATATATATCATAGTTTTTTAAAATTTATATGCTGTAATAAGTATCTACATATTCATCTAAACATATAATACAATAGTAGCATTTTTATTTTTCATTTTGACGAATTAATTGGCCAAGTTTCGTATATTCCATTTTAGTCGTATCAAACTCCTTTTTCATGGGAAAAATACAGTTAAAGAGCATAAGTTTTATTTACATTTTTCATTTTAAGATCCATATTTTTTATTTTCTTTCCCATTTTTAGAATTAAATTTTAAAAGAGTCAAAATAGGAATTTTATTATTTTCTATTTACGAACTCTATATAAAACTAGTTCATGAAATAAAAGAAAAAAAAATATGGCTTTAATATGAGAAGAAAAAAAAAAGAAATATAGTTCATGAAATGACACCTTACCTATACCTTAACCTATGGGTGAAAGTTTCAAAATTTTTGTCTTTGAGTCTTACCTTGTGACACTTCAGAACCACTTTATATCTTGTTTTACAAGGTACCCCATGGAATCTATACCTTTTTTTTCTTTTTTACTTTATCTTCTTTTGAATGTGTAGATACATAATTAATATCAAACCTATAACTACACTAATGGACCAAATAATAATAGTTTGAACTGTTCTTACATTTGCAACATAACACAACACATTTAATTGTAATAATGTGAAATTTTAGTGGGTAGAATAGAAAATATTTCTATAATTAGAAACATAAAATCATTGGTCAAGTCATGTTAATTTATTCTTTTCAAAAAATCAAAATATAATTTTCATTAAAACATAAAGTTGTTATATGCAAAATATAAAAACCATGCACTAAGTAATGCCAATTAAATATATTAAACGATAAGTTAAAAATTGAGATATTTTTAATACCTTACTAGAAGATTAGTAGAAGAAGAGAGTGGCATAAAAATGAGACACTAAAAAAAAAAAAGAGAAGGTTTTACCAAAAAAATGAAAACGAAGAGAGAGGGACAAGATAGTAGACATAAGAGTATGTAGTCTTATGATTTTATTATAGGTTGGGCTTTTATTGTTATTTTCTTTGAGGTTAAAATAATGTAATAGCATTAATTGTTTATTTATTAGCATTGTTCAATTATCATTATAAGGTTGGTATATGGTATCCTAAAATTTGTAGCCTACTCGAAACTTACCTTGTGACTCTTTTTACTTACCTAGAACCTACTTAGTGGAGTAAGATCTAAGTAGGTGCCTTGGATGGTAAGGTTGCCTACTCACCCCTAAGTTAGGTCATTCCATTAGTCATTTAATAGAGAAAGACATAAATCCTATTTTCACTAGCTTTAGTGAAATCATGTTTTAAACGAAAATTTTGATAACTATTAAAAGTGAAAAATATATATATATAAAAAGAACTACAAGTGAAAAACGAGATCCCCTAATCCTATTGACTTTTCTTATGAAAAGTGAACATATTTAGGAATAATATTATGTTTGATATTCCAATGTTTGCTATTTGTATAATTAAGTACCTAAAGTTTAAAGGTGTCAATTTATTGCCAAATCAAAATATTTCGGGATCATTTATATTACCTTAGCTAAAGATTTTGACTCTAGATGCATGATATGTCTAGAATACATATAATCTTATTCTTATTATTACTACTATAATCCAAAATATTATTACTATTATTGTTACTACTACTCTCATTATCTTAAAAAAGGGAGTTTTGTTATATAGCCTATTCAAAGCATAAGGTGGTCCATCTAACACAAAGCCTACACTTAAACTAGAGTCCTTACCACTAACTAGTTGCTTTCTCTAGAATGTACATGCCACTTTAGCTTATATACTAGGCTTAAACATGATAAATAAGCAATATGGGAGCTTATGCTTCTTGTATTGAAGGTAGGATAGATTTAGCGTATGTCTAATTTTTCATTTTGGTATCATTAGATTACTTAGTGTCTACATAGGATAGCATGGGTTTAAACATATTGTTCTTTGCTTGCACTCTTCTATTGCTTGTCACCACTGCTATCAGACATGCCTACCACTGGTTACTACCCTATACTTCTATTGATTTGTAAACCCTTTCCTTGTGTTGCTATAGCTTTCCATGAAATTGATGATCCTATAAGGTTAGAGAAAAGAAAATATATATCTATAGGTAACTTGTTAATAGCCCTCATGAGTATCTTCCATATGCAAGTGGTAAACTGTTGTGTTCCTCTTTTTTCCCTTCTCCTAAAGATGATTTCCAATTTAAGTTGGATAGCTATTAATGTAGTCAATGGCTTAGTAACTTTTACACCAATTATTACAACTTCATCTAAAATATAAATGCCTTACACTACACCATATCTCAAAACTAGCTCATTTCTTAGCCAAGCTTAAAAGTAAAACCTAGCTTTAAATGCTTATCCGTTATGGAAAACATTTTGAACTTTTTCAATGTAGCTTAAAAGAGTTTTCTTCAAGAGTGTTTCAAAGGAAATAAGGCATAACTATTCTATAGAATAAGATGGTGATAGAAGGTGTTGATAGGAATTCACTGATAAAATAAAGGGAAAGGTATAAATTTAGTACTTAACCTTTCGCACATTTTTTTATTCGAATCCTAAATATTTAAAAAATTTTATATGAGTTCTCAACACTTGAAAAAATTTTTAAACAAGTCTTTCATTAGTTTGCCATTAATATTTCCATTAACTATAACACACAACATGTTCTTATTAATTTAAGGGAAGAGTGTAAATTTATAACTCAACCATTTGTACCTTTTCTTTTCTATGCCTTAAACATTTTAAAATTTTTAATTGACTCCTCAATGTTTGCAAAAATTTTCAAACAAATACTTTATTAGTTTGTCGCCAACTTTTCTATTAACTATGATACGTGACGCTTTCTAATTGCTCTACATACTTTTATTAAATAATTAATATAATAAGATATTCAAAAAGTAAACAAAATTTTGGAATAAGCCCAACAATTCAAGGGCCCTTAAGTGGCCGCCCGTGGACTAAGCCTGAACCAACCTTGTAATCATCAATTCAAATGGGGTCTAAGCAATTCAACCTGCTAATCGGTTTATATATCATTATATATGTGTGCATATATATTACACATAATATAATAATATGTACATATAACATAGTATATATGTAAATATATATATGTAGATGTGATATATTTATGCTCAATAATAAAAAAAAAAAAACAAAGATTGCTAGTCATAGTGCTTGAAATTGGCTTATAAATCGATAGGCCTTATAAACTAGTTTAAAACCAGCATATCCAAGCTAGTCACATTCTATTTCTTTTAGAACCACATTTCGATGGTCTTAGGCCAGTTAAGCTCATTTCCTAGGTTAATAAAAAGCTTTATTCTAAATATTAGCACAACACACATGGCAATTTAATGACTTATCAGCAAGACAAAATGGCATGTGCTTGTCATAGAATTGAAGAACTTAAATGACTTTCAAATCATATGTTTTAGAAATAAGTCATGTTAATGTAGTTTAAATGATCTACATCCTAAGGTTAGGTGTTGAGTATATGGCTTGATTTTGAAATGGAGATTTTTCAAATTTAAGATGACCATAACAACTACCAACACGATACGAAGAAAACTACGAGAAAAACATTGGAAGCTATCATTGTGTGTCCTAACCTAATAGATGTATGCATTGGCAAGATACATAGTAGTGATATGATATGATACTAATATGTGAAAAGACAATGCTATGAAAGACAATACAAAAATATATTTTCAATATGTTATAAAAAAATAGAAGTTTAGGAGTCAACACATATAATAAAATCTATAGCATTATTATAAAACACATGTTAATGAGAATTCAATTTAACAATTAGAAAACAAAAACACATACTCTTAATAAATCATAATTAATGCCCTATCCTTCTCAACATGGTCACTAGCTTTAGTAAACAATATTTATGTGAAAATGAATACTTCTAGTAGAAGGTTGATTTCCTACTTTCAAGATTCATGTAATTGTAGAGAAGAATAGCTGATGAAGGAAGAAAAGCTTTTAAAATGAAAAAGAATATGTAATTGAGTATTTATACTACTCCTCCTAACTAACAAACATCTTAACAAATTGACTACTAGGAGATATAGTTGGAAAGAAAATTATAGTTGGCAATAAAAGAAAATATAAAGCTAACATGTAAATAAGTAAAGGAATTAATAATCTATCAACCCCTTCCCCCCACCTTCCCTCCCCACCCAATCAAGTTGGCGATTTACAAAGAGCCAACTTAGACCTTAGAAAAAGTAGATGGTTTTTAAGCCAAGACTTAGTGCATAAATCCAGTAATTGGAGCTTTGAAAGTACATGAACAGTAGTAAGCAACTCGGATGCAATGTGGTCTTGCACAAAATGCATATCAATGTCAATATGTTTTGTAACAAATATAGTAGATTTGTTGTTGTACTTTAAAGGAATTGGAAGAGGAACTAGAACAAGCATATCATGCAATATATGTGAAATCCATAAGACTTCTTTAGTTTTTAAAGAAAAACTATGGTATTTAGCTTCTATGAATGATGTAGAAAATGTGTTGTATTTCTTTGATTTCCATGAAACCAATGTCATTACTAATAAAATGCAGTTGCTATTAAAAGACTTATGGCCCAACAAATTAGCCACCCACTCAGAATTAGAACATGCATGTAGAGAAAGTTCATTTGTAGCTGAGTAGAACAAACCAAGAGATAAAGTGCCCTTTAACTATTTGAGCACATGTAAGGCAGCTTGTAAGTATGGAGTATGAAGCTTAAATAAGAACCTGCTAAGATGATGCACTACAAAACTTATGTATGGTTTGGTGAAATTGGTGTATGAAAGTCTACCTATTAGTTGTCTATACATAGTAAGATTATCTAATAGTTCACCCTCGTTGTTGTCAAGCTTAAGACCATTAGGAAGTGGAGTCCTAGCAGGATTTCATGCAGTAAGACCTATCTCTTGTAGTACACCCAACAAAAGTTTGCACCAATTAATGAAACAACCTTCATTAGTTCGACACAATTCTAGACTAAGAAAAAATCTTGCTAATCCCAAATCTTTAGTAGTAAATGCTTCATTTAACTTCCATTTTAAATTAGTAATCACATAAGCATTAGATCTAGTGATTAGATTATCATCAACATATAGTAATAAGGCTACACATCCATCATTAGTTTATTATATAAGCAAAGAAGTTTCATGCTTAGATTGAAAATAACCAATAGAAGAAAAAAATCTAGAAATCACAAGATTCCATTGTCGAGATGCTTGTTTCAACCCGTATAGAGATCTTTTTAACCTACAAACTTGATTCGGTTTGGCTTTAGTATAGCCTTTAGGTGGTATAATGTAAATTTCTCCATCTAAACTACCATGAAGAAAGGCATTATTTAATTAATTTGATGTAAAGGCCAAGAATAGGGTACTGCTATAGCAATAAAGATACAAACAAAGCTTAGCTTGGTAAAGAGTGAAAAAGTATCATGAAAGTCTTCCCCTTCAATTTGTATATATCCCTTAGTAACCAACCTAGCTTTGTACCTCTCAACACTTCCATTCAACCTATACTTTATTTTGAAAATCCATTTACATCCGATGGACTTCTTTCCATTGGGAAGAGAGGTTAAATCCTAAATTTCATTAGTTTTTAGTGCATTTAATTCTTTTATCATAGCCTTAATCCACATTTAATGTTTAATGGCTTAAGAGTACTTAGAAGGCTCTTTGATAGCTAACATATTTGCTAAAGGGACCATAAACTCATGGGGATAATGGTGAAAGGAATTAAGATCAAACAGAAGATATTATGTGTATACTATATTGAGATGAACATGTAGCAATGGACATATTTGAATGGACCATATGCACAAAGTTTCTAAGCTAAGTTGATGTACAGTGACTCTCTAAGATCTCTTAAGATGGATAAGACTAGTAAAAGTATCAATAAAAGGATTAGATAGGGTCTGATCTTGATAGGTAGATGAAGGAATCTCTAAATCAAACAATAGACAATTGTCATTAGTATCCCTAACTAATTCAATAGAACTAAGATTATGAGGTTGTGAATCTAAACAAGAAGAATTTGTTGCTTTAGGTTGTAAAATATCATGGTCACTAAACTGACTTTTATTATCAAGTTGGTTTCTTTGAAAGGAAAGGCATCCTCAATGAAAACAATATCTCTACTTATACTAATTTGTTTAGTAGAGATATTATAGACCTTAAAGCCTTTTCTCCCATTGACATAACCAAGAAAGATACGACTCAATGCCTTAAGATTAAACTTATCTCTTTTAGAGCCTAAATTACCTATAAAGCATAAGCAACCCATGACTTTGAGATTGTCATAATTGGGTGCTTTGTTCAATAGCAATTCATTTGGTGATTTCCAACCAAGAAGTTCCATAGGATTTATATTTATAAGGTGAGTTACAGTAAGAATGCATTCACTCCAAGAAGTTTTAGCTAAGTTTGGTAAGTTGATGTATGAATCCTAAGTGCCCTAGATGTTTCTAACAAATGGCGGTGTTCTCTTTCCACTTTCCCATTTTGTTGTGGGGAGTAAGGTGTGGTAAGCTAATGTATGACCCCATGGCCACTTAAAAATATCTTGACAGTTTCTAGAAACTAATTCTCATCTATTGTCTAACTTAATTTTCTTAGGAGTCAATTAAAACTAATTAATGACATATTTGAAGTATTAAGCAAGGATAGAATACCCTTGAGACTTATGGTGCAATAAGTAAGTCCAAGTAGCCCTAGTAAAATCATCAACAATTATGAGAAAATAATTAGCACCACACAAAGAAGGAGGCTTTACTAGAACTAACTTGGGAAGGAATCCTATGAAACTTATCTTGCTGGCAAGTAAAATATCTAAAGTTGTTGAAATTGAAATTTTTACAAGCTTCCAAGTGTTGTAATTTAGAAATAGTGTTACCTTTTAGAAACTGAACTATGACCTAACCTTTCATGGAGCAACTGAACATTCTTTTTATGCATAAAATGACTTACAAAAGACAAAGACATAGTATTACTAATAGTGGAACTAACAGAAGATACACCTAGTTTAGACATAATCCATGTAAAGCTTGTGTTGTTGCCACTACTGTACTAGAGTTCTAGTCTTAAAAATAGCGAGTATGAGAGCTGAAGATGGTTTGCAAAGGTTAGCGATGAAGAAGTCTTTGGAAGACAAAAGACTATAAGAAAATTGAGGTACATAAAGTACATGTGAGAGAGTGAGATAAGTTGAAATTTTAGTTTCATTTACTTGATAGACAAGAGTGTAGCTCCATTTAGCAACTCGATGAACATTGTATGTGTTAAATTTTGAATGTCAAACAAAACATCCAATAAAGGCATGATATGTTATAAAGCCCTAGTGTCCACTAACCAAAGATCCTTCTTATTCCTACCAACATTAAAACACAAAGATTCAATAGAACAATTAAAGGAAGTACCTACTTGTGCTACATTTACCACAACAGTATCTTCTTTCTCTTTCATCACTTTAAGCATTTCTTGAAAAATCTCGTACACAAATTTTCTATCAAGATTTTTATTATGATAAGCATTACTTGTGAAGGAAGTTGAAGCCTCATTAAGTGAAGTATTTGATAGAGCAACATTACCATCAGCTAAGTCATGATTGAACTCCATTGCATTTATTGCTCTTCCTTTATTTACAAACTTTCTACCCTTGTACCAATTAAGGTAGCCTATAAGCTTGAAGCATGACTCCATAGCATGTCCTTCAGCCTTGCAATACTTGCACACCATCCCTTTCTCAAGCCTTTTCTTGTCAATTATTAACCTATTAGCAAATACTATGCTCGACTAATTTCTAAGCTTGTTTATTGTGAATGTTAAAAACATTATGATCTATATTCAACAGTCTAAAAACCTAACTTTGCTTTTCAATTTGTTGTACAAGATAGTACGCTTGATTTATTAAAGGAAATGGCTCCATGGAAAGTATTTGGTTCCTAATTCCTTCATAAGCCTCATTTAAGCCCATCATAAATTGTAACAATCTATTTTGTGACTCAAACTCAACTATCTTCTCTTGGAGTACACATGTAAAACACTCCATTCTACCATACTCGTAAGTAGGAAAGGAATGCAACTCTTAGAGCTTAAGCCAACACCATTTGAACTTATTAAAGTACACACTAATATACTAATTGTTTTGCCTTAGATTTACTATCTCGTGTTGTACTTAAAAATTAAAGGATCAATGGCTATCTCGTGTTGCTCCTTAACCTCTTGCCACAATTTTGAAGGCAAATTTAATGTACAAAAAATTTTGAGCCATTTCACTAACTATAGAATTAAGAAGCCATGACCTAACCACATAGTCACAATGATTCCATTTGACCAAATTAGTGAAAGTTTCATCAGGTTTTGCTATTGATCCATTCATAAAACGTAATTTTACGTTTGCATCAAGTCCTAGTTTAACTAATTTACTCCATGATATGTAATTTTTACCGGTGTCTACTAAACAAAGATCCTTCTTATTACTACCAACATTAAAACATAAATATTTAATAGAATAATTAAAGGAAGTACCTGCTTTTGCCACAATCACCAAAGCAGCATCAGGTTGCTTACTATTGTTTACGTACCTTCAAAGCTCCAAATAGCAAATTTATGCACTAAGTCTTAACCTAAAAACCAACTTCTTTTTTTAAGGTCAAGTTAGCTCTTCATGAATTGCCAACTTAGGATGGGGGTAGGGGGTAGGGGGGGTGATAAATTATTAATTCCTTTATTTATTTACACATCAACTTTATATTTTCTTTTATTTCTAGTTGTAATTTTCTTTCCAACTATAACTCCTAGTAGTCAATTTGTTAGGATGTTAGTTAGTTAAAAAGAGTAGTATAAATACTCGGTTACAAATTCTTTTTCAATATATACTCATTTTCCTTTCACAAGCTTTCCTTTCTCCATCTACTATTCTTCTCTGTAATTATGTGAATCTTGAAAGCAAGAAATCAATCTTATATTGAAAGTATTCATATTCACACAAATAATGTTTACTAAAGTTGATGACCATGTTTAGAAGGACAAGACATTAATTATGATTTATTAAGAGTATGTGTTTTTGTTTTCTAATTGTTAAATTGAGTTCTCATTAACATAGATTCTATAATAATGCTATAGATATTACTATATGTGTTGACTCTTAAACTTCTATTTTTTATAACATATTGAAAATATATTTTTGTGTCATCTTTCATGGCATTGTCTTTTCACATATTAGTATCGTATCATATCACTGTTGTGTATCCTACCAATGCATCTTTAGGTAGAACATCTATTGGCTTAGCACAAACAATGATAGCTTTTAATGTTTTTCTCACAATTTTCTTCGTATTGTATAGTAGTTGTTATGGTCATCTTAAGCCTGAATAATCTCCATTTTAAAATCAAGCCATACACTTAGTACCTAACCCTAGGACATAGATCAATCAAACTTCATTAACATGACTTACTTCTAAAATGCATGATTTGAAAGTCAATTAAGTCCTTTAATTCTATCATAGGCATATGGCATTTCATCTTGCCGATGACTAGTTAAAATGCTATGTATGTTGAGCTAATATTTAGAACAAAAGCTATGTAAACTTAGGAAACAATCCTAACTGGGTTAAGACTATTAAAATGTGGTTCTAAAAGAAATAGATTGTGACTGGCTTAGATATGTTTGGTTCTAAACCAATTGACAAGGCCTGTCGATTCATAGGTTAGTTCTAAGCCTCATGAACTAGCAATCTTTTTTTTTTTTTGTTATTATTGAGCATAAATATTATATATATATATATATATATACTATGTTATATGTATGTATTATTGTATTATATGTAATATATGCATACATATATATCATATATATTTATATATATATTTCTTTAAAGAAAAAAATGTTGATGGCAATTCAAACTAGTCGATAGGGTTTAACTACCTAGACCCCATTTGAATCGACGATTCTAAGGTTAGTTCAAGCCTAATCTAAGGGTCACTTAAGGGCTCTTGAACTGTTGGGCTTATTCCAATTTTTTTTTTTTTGTTTTTTAAATATTTTATTATATTAATTATTTAATAAAAGTATGTAGACCAATTAGAAAGTATTACATATCATAGTTAATAACAAAGTTGGTGACAAACTAATAAAGGACTTATTTGAAAATTTTTGCAAACGTTGAGGAGTTGATTGAAATTTTTATAATGTTTAGGATGTAGAAAAGAAAAGGTATAAATGGTTAAGTCCTAAATTTGTACTTTTCCCTTAAATTAATAAGAAGGTGTTGTGTATCACAGTTAACAGAAAAATTAACAATAAACTAACCGAAGACTTGTTTGAAAACTTTTGCAAAGTTAAGAACTCAAATAAAAATTTAAAAATGGTCAAGACTCGAAAAAAAAAGGTGGAAAAGGTTAAGTACTAAATTTATACCTTACCCTTTATTTTATCAATGAATTCTTACCATCACCTTCTATCACCATCTTATTCTGCAAACTAGTTATGCATCATTTCCTTTGAAACACTCTTGAAGAAAACTCTTTAAGCTACATTGAAAATGTTGAAAATGTTTTCCATAACAGATAAGCATTTAAAGCTAGGTTTTACTTTCAAGCTTGCCTTAGAAATGTGCTAGTTTTGAGATATTGGATGGTGTGAGGCATTCACATTTTAGATAAAGTTGTAATAATTGGTGTAAAAGTTACTATACAATTGATTACATGAATAGCTATCTAGCTTAAAGAGGAAATCATTTTTGGGAGAAGGGCATAAAGAGGAACATAATAATCAACCACTAGCATGTGGAAGATACTCATAAGGACTACTGACAAGGTACCTACAAATAGATATTTTCTTTTTTCCAACCCTGTAGGATCATCAACTTCATGGAAAGCTATAATATGAGCAATACAAGGAAAGGGTTAATGGATCAATAAATGTATGGGGTAATAACTAGCAGTAGGCATGTCTGATAGTGATGATGACAAACAATAGAAGAGTATAAGCAAAGAACAACGGATTTAAACCTATGCTATCTTATTTAAACACTAAGTAATCTAATGACATCTAAACAAAAAATTAGACATATACTAAATTAGGCTAACCTTCATACAAGAAGCATAAGTTCTCATATTGCTTATTTATCATGTTTAAGCGTAGCACACAAGCTAAAGTGAAATGTACATTTTAGAGAAAGCCACTAGTTGGTGGTAAGGGCTCTAGTTTATGTGTAGGCTTTTTGTTGGATGGACCATCTTATTTTTTTATTAAGCTTTGAATTGTAGCAAGAGGTTGGGGAGCAATATGAGAGAGCCAATGGTCCTTTAATTTATCAGATACAACACAAGATAGCAAATTTGAGGCAAAACAATTAGTTTGCTAGTATGTATTATAATAAGCTAAAATAGTAGTAGCTTGAGCTCCAAGAGTTGCATTCTTTCCTACTTATGAGTGTAATAGAATGGAGTATTGTACATGTGCACTCAAAGAGAAGAATATCAGATGGAGGAAGAAAAGCTTTGTCAAATGAAAATGACTATATATTGAAAAAGAATCTATAACTGAGTATTTATACTACTCCTCCTAACTAACTAACATCTTAACAAACTAACTACTAGCAGTTACAACTAGAAATGAAAGAAAATATAATGCTGATGTGCAAATGAATAAAGGAACTAATAATCTATCATAATAAAGTGTCATTTTAGTATTTGAGCACATGTAAGGCAACTTGTAAGTATGGAACGCAAGGGTTAGATAAGAACTTGCTAAGATGATGCATTGTAAAACTTATATCTAGTTTAATGAAATTGATGTATGAAAGTTTGCTCACTAGTCATTTGTATATAGTAAGATTATCTAATAATACACCCTTGCTATTGTGAAGCTTAAGACCTCTTAAAATGTGATACTTATTGACGGTGACATTTAGATTGGATGGAGTAGGAGATTAGTACAGTAGAGAGGAGAACATGTATGAATATAAGGAACATCAATGAACCCATTTACTCAAACTTTAGTTTTCTGAAAAGAAAAACTATCATACATTAAAGAATTATTTATAACATGTGGTTAGGTATAGCTAAGTAATTGAAAGTTTATTTTACCAAACATTAGGTCTTAGATTTAAATCATAAAGGTGCCATTTTACTTTTTCAAGATAAATTTATTACTTACTATTAAATTAATTCATTATAAAATTATATTAAATTAAATAAATCCTCCTTAATTGCTATTTTTGTTTGCTAGTACGCCATAAAAATAATTACTTTGTTGATATTACAATTCTCCCAATTTTATCACATAAATCATCAATAAATAATACTAATTGTATGATTTGTTTATTAAAACTTCTTTTAACAATTCATTTGATGAAAATAAAAGTGGTTTTTAAAAAATTTATTGTATAATAACTCATATTTAGAATGATATATTTACAACGTCACTAATGAAAAAAAATTGCAAGGTTATTAGAAAAGGAAATCATAGAATGGTTATATTTATGTCATTTTACTCCTCTTACTTTATTTGCTATTTCCTATTCAACTATTTTTTATGATTTATATTTTGAATATAGAAATCACGAATGTTTTGTGTAATAATTTAATTTTTAATTAACTAATAGTAAGATATCAATTAGTACTTATTTCATATTAAAAAGTCTAAAGTATACTCTATTAGCCTTGTACAAAGTGCATTGTACTCCATTGATCACATCTTAAAATAATTTTTTTATTTTATAAAGTTTTAGAAAATATTTTAGGTGTAATCATTAATGAAATTTAGTTGTATATATGAGATGCAATATAATAGCAATGAGAAGTTGATCGTTTCCTATAGGTGATTCTAACATTAATTTAATTAAAGTAAATCTAACCCCCTTAGTTGTATAATTTTGTGCTCATCCATAATGAAGAAGATGGTATGGTTCATTATTGAGAGCATTCATTGTTAGGTGGAATCTCTTAATTACTAGACTTTATCAAGAATAAAATAACGGTTACTTAATTTTTTTTGCAAGCATAATTGTGTGTATCAAATTAAACTTCATGATGCAAATGTAACATGTTGTATACACATATCATTTTTCTATTTTTCCTTTTTCCCTTAAAGGTTAGTCATGCTTTTAGTATATGTCACTTGTAATTTTAATGGAAGCAATCAATGTAAATAGTATTTATATTATATTAAAGAGAAAGTCATCTTTTAACTATCCATAACTAATAATTTGATATAATAAAATTTTAATTATTAAATATATTCATTTGATAGTTACCAAAAAAAAAAAGAAAAGAAAAGAAAACCAAAACCATCCTACAAAATTCTTGACCTCTACATCCAACTATATAGTTAACATTTTCTATCATATTTCTATGTTTTCTTTTTTTTTTATTTATTTATTCATTATTTTAATTACTCAACATTGCTATTATTTGGGAAATTCATTACACTTTTTATTTGACCAACATTTGTAATGACTTTTTCTTTAAAAAACAATTTTGATTTTACTAATATATATTAGTACTCTTTTATATATTCTAATCCAAGCTTTTTTCTGTATTTTTTGTAAGCCTCATTCTTGTTCAATTAAGTTCGATAGTCGATTTAGAGCGTTTGAGAAAGCAATCCAACCAAGCTAGAAATTTGCAAGAAACTTGCGAGAAACTTAGTAACCTTAGTTAAGGAGTTCTCATAGCTTCAAAATTCAAAAATATGATAAAATATTAAAAATATAATTAAAATAGTTAGAATCTACTATAGGTGAGCTCTTAAAGTTGCATTTACAGCAACTATACCTAAATTTAGAGCTTTTGAAAATACTTATCCAATTAACTTCAAACTTTACAATAGTATCATAAAGTTATTAGAGGTGACCTAGTAAAGTTAGCTTTTAAAAATAATCTTAAAAAATCTTAATTTTAGCCTTAAAACTGTAATTATTTAATGTAGTATAATACTCATCAAAACCCCTAAATCCAAGCCTAGAAATATAACGAAAACAACAAAGATAAATTATTTAAATCATAAAAGTATATAATATTACATAAAATAATATATGAAATATATATATATACACTTACAAATATACCTAATATATATAATGAATATACTTGTAAATTAATCTCAAAACTTAAAAGTATGCAAAATAAGCAGTAAATTCAAAAAGATAAAAAGAAAATAGGTCTTAAAAATTAATGACATGAGTAAAACATAACCTAATGAATATGAATAGTCATTACGTGCATCATTTATATAAGATATATACACATATAATAACAAAAACAATAAATATTAATCTATTATACTTACATTATCAAAAATTCCCTAAAATACTAGATAAACTCATCTAAAAAGCAAAGAAAAATCTAGATTCAGCTAGAATTTAGGCGTGACAACCTTAAAACACTTCAAATGGATACCTCATGCCTAGAAACTAAGGGGAAAAGTAGAACAAAAAAAAAAAAAAAAAAAACAAAAGAAAAGGGAAGAAAAATCCAACAACCTAAAATCTATATAAATAAGACCATAAGACTACATTTTACACATTTTGGAACCCTTGAACACTCAAAGAAAATTTCAAAAAAAAAATATAGAAAATTAGGAATAAAATTAGAAAAATAAAGTACCTTACTATACTAGGATGATTCTCAACCTAAACCACCACCTATTGTGAGACCTTATTAGCCCTTAACACAATACCTACTACCTAGTTCCTTCAATACACCCCTACCGGTTGCTGATTACTAAAGCCCTAACAAATAGTGAGTTCCATCTTATGCCTTTTCTTCCCCCCATTTTTTAAAAATACCAAATAAATTGGGAAAATTTAGGGAAAATGTATTCTTAAGTTATTTTAGATATACACCATGTGATAATTTTAGTTTGCTAAAATTTGAATTATTTTATATACTTCCTTAAGAAAGTATATTGTTTACTAGAATTTTCAATTTAGAAATAAATATATTAAATAATGTTGTTTTCAGCTCAAAATTTTTTTATAAGATCCTTGTTAACATCTTATCTAAAATTTTCATATCACGTATACACCCATGATATAAAAATCGTTTTGCAAGTTAGATATTGTAAGACTCTACTTAGTTAGCCTTTAGGGTTTTAAATTTTTTATTTATTAACTTATCATATTATATAAATAACTAAGAATATCCAATATTTCACAGTTTCTCAAAACCAAAGAGAATTGGTAACACTTACCAAACGATAAGATTAAGTAATAATGTTTTAAACTTAAACTTACAAAACTTATAAAATCTAAATATAGTATTAATAATTATATGTAATAATTCAATCCATTTACACGTTCTAACTTCTATGCATCTTAATGCTAGTATATAACACTCAACTCTTAACTTATGCCCGATCATCTACTAACCTGCAAGAGAAACAGTTGAAAGTAAGCTACACGAGCTTAATGAGATATCCTTCATACTATATTGACAAGCAAGTTATTAAACAAATTATTACAATCATACGAATGTATATATATGCAATATGGCAAGCAATATATACGGTTGATCGGTTGAAACACCCTAGTAGTTTAGTATTTATTTATTTATTTTGTCATAAAACTCCTTAAGTTAGTAACGTTGGAAATAAAAAAATTAAGGTCCTAACTTCGATATTTCAAATTCCTTATTTTACATATTTAGTCAGTATTTTCAAGTCTTATATTTTTACATATAGGATATAATAATTTTGTATAGTACCTTATATTACGATATTAGTATATATGATTAATTTTCTAAATACTATATTCTTGTTTCATCTTAATTAACGTTTATCCTTTTATTTATATATACATATTTTGTTTTGGACTATTCTAGAATCTATCCTAAAACGCTACCTTAAACCCTATTCTTTCTTCCCCTCAACCGTAACACACCTCTCTCTTAGCATCTCTATCTTCTTCCCCTCACCTAACCTTCTCTCACTCTCTCTCCCCCTCATAATTACCCCCAACTACTTCCTTAATTTTCTTTCGCCTCCCAAATCCCTGTATCCCTATCCTTCTCTCTCGCTCTATCCCTTGTCTTTATCTCTCTCTCTCCCCTCATTAAATTTTTCCCTAACCCTACTCCTAAATTCTCTCCCTTGACTCCCCTGTCTTCTCTTTATTTAGTATTACCCCCAATTCTTATGTCCTCTCTCTCTCATCCTACTATTTCTCGTTAGCACCCCTTACCTTCCCCCCTAAATTCTTAAATCAAACCCTACCCCTTTCATCCTCTCTCTCCTCTCCCTCAATTCCTAACTTTCTTGCCACATTCAATTTTAGTTCCCTAAATTCTTAATCACATGTGCAATACTACATTCTTTTCCAAAGCTCTCATTCCTTTGTATTTCAATTACTACATTCAATAAATGTAACTTCTTTTTAATTTATTTAAGTTTATTATTTGCGGATTATAATTTTGTATTATTATTTATGTTAGGTTTTGTTTGTGCCATCCAATAATCTCGTTTTGATTTCAATTTTTGCAAGCCTTTCCAAATTCAATTTAGGTACCATATAGTGTAGTATTTTAGTATTATTATTTTCTTTGTTAGTGTTAAATTAAGTATTGTTAGTATTCGATTACCGATATTAAACTATTAAATTGATTATCATGTTACATAGAAGTATTTTATATAAAGGTTAACATCATATATACATTATCACATTTTAGATGTTGGTTATAGATATATAAATGTTGGGGCCAAGTTTCTGTTTATATGTATAGTATGTTAATGATTATATCCTACATAAGTCCTTTATGTCGAATTAGTATACTATGAGTTCTTTCTATTGTTAGTACGATTTATTATTGTTATCGATATTTTCGTGATCTAATTATTTTATCACATAGTATTATGTATATACATATATAGCATATTATATTATGCGTAATATGGCTGTTTTATTTGTTGATGATTACTTTATCATTTCCTCATGAGTTATTACAAATCATATTATTTTTCCAAGTAAGTATGTAGTTTTTATTTATCATATCGATTCGATAATCTATATTATCCAATACTCGAATCATGTGTCCATTTCATACTCTCTTTTATATATAGATGAACATATATATATATATTATGCACTTTACAAGTTACTATAAAAGTGATCTTATATATATATAGTTATGTCACCTTTTTAGTTTACTCATATTATGTTATTACTATTATTTGACTTAACAATTTCTTTCGAGACCTTATTTAAGTAGATCATAAGCTCTTAGATAATTCCTAAGTAGGATATAGCTTTAGAATACTTAAGGGTTAACATGCTATTTGTTTTCTTTTAGATTCGTGGTGTTCAATTTCCTTTGTCATGGTCTGACTTTTGCTCGGTTTGAGACCAGAGTATAGTATTCGATCTTGGAGCGATTCTAGGTACATAGTGTTGATTGTTGCTTGTCTTTGATAGGAATTAGTAATCAAACTGGACTAAATTTATATTCGGCCTAATTAATTTAGTTTACCAGTTTTGCTTAACCCGCTCTCTCTAAGGGCCTGTAATGGCAGTTCCCTAAAGGAGCAACTACTAATCATGTAAAAGGTTTCCTTAGTGGACTTTCACATGGGACAATATGGCTAGAATATTAGGTTTTAGAGTTTGGTTTCTAGGTATAAAAAACTTAAAGGAAAACATATTATTATATTCACCTATGTACATAGGTAAAGACTAAGTGTGGCGGGGTGTGAATACCCCTTTGTTGTTCTGTTAGCCTAAATTGACATAATTAAACTGCTGATTGTATTATCTACTATTAATTGCATATTTGTATATGAATAATCTGTTTGGCATGCGTATGTGTTTGTATATCCGTACTAGGCCTCAGCTCATTCTTTTCTCTTTCAAGTGCTAGAGGACTTTCTTATTTATAAGGAGACGTTTGTCGACAACATCCAAGAGGAGGATAAAGTTGAGTATTTATATTTCTATGATGACTAGTTAGGGTGTTATCTATGTTACTCACGGTTTATGTTTTGTTGGGGATTTTCTATTTTAAGGAGATGGACTCCTTTTGATATTTGAGGATTTTAGTCATTTACCATATCTTATGTTTTGGTTGTAAGTTGGTACATTTTCGAACTTTTGGATGTTGTAGGTTTATTTGGGGTTATGAGTAGATGCGGTTTCCTACTCCCTTATAGATATTTATACATTATGTATTATGATTTTTCCTTGTTTTGATTGGGAACTTAGAAAGCCTTATATATTCCGAACTAGCTGGGAGATGTAGCGAGTTGTAGCACCATTTAAAGTCTGAGGGTGTTACACTGGTGCTGCATACAACATCGAATTTAATGCCCTTTGAGATAAGAGTTGGAGATACATCAACACCAATTACAACTTGGTTCTAGTACTTGGGTTTTTAATCATAAATTTAAATTTCGTATTTCATGAAATGCATTTTTGTTTTCAAGAAATCCAATAATACATAAAATCCTAAGTCTAGTGGAAAGGTAACTCCCATAGTCTACACTCACACCTTATAGCGAAGGTTTTTAGACTCGACCTTCAGCTAGACAGTTAGCATCTTTAGCACTTAGTAAGCTCGTAGGCTAAGATAAGGTCATATTGTACGAGTGCACCATACTAAAACATTTTAATTAAATATATAGAGACAACCCCCGCAAAGGCCTCTTTTTAGCTCCGCATAAAGTGATGACCGAAATAAGTAATGCAATGCATAGCTAATGCATGATCTTTTTAATTTAAGATAAGGCCAATATAATTAAGTCAAATTATGAGGTGATCAATTAACATCATCAAACCATCCAAATCATGTAATAATCAATTGTACAACCAAATCTTTGTATATTTTCAATATTTTTCCTATTTTGTATTTTTACATAATATGTATATAATTATATTTATTATTATATTTTATTAAATTTTGTAAATTAATTATTTTCTAATTCTTTTAGTTCATAGCATGTATGTTTATATATGTATTTTCTTGTTTATTTATTAATTTATTATTATAGCATATTATGCACATATTAATTAAGTATAACCGTATATCTACGTATACTATACTATTATTATACGTATTTTATACATATATGCATACTTATGTAATATAATAAGAAGATTCTAAATATATTACATATGCTATACTTATGCGTATATATATATATATATTTGTATTTTTTTTATATTTTACACATATATACCTATTCACCATATTTATATATATATATATAGATAGATAGAAAATACTTAAACACATAATGTCATATACAAATACATATGCATATACAATCACGTCCTTAGACATATTAATCTATATATTGAAAGTACATAGCATAAATATTATTGCATACACACACATATATATATATATATATAACGAACATATACTATATTATACATATACTATACTATATTAGTATTTTTGTACTTATACATACATAAATATATATATATATTATTTTGGTGACATTTGTACATATATATATGTAATGAAAATTATACAAATCTAATTATACATTTATTATACATGCATATAAATATGTACATATACATAAAGTCCTTTATATTACATATTGTATAATTAATATAACATGTATGCAGACAAGAACATACTTTAGTATTTGCACGTGTATAAGCATTTATACATAAGAATATACAAACCTTACATATATTTCTAGTACAAGATCTTATAATACATATATTCTATAAAATACAAGCATTTACAAGAATACATGAAGATGATTATTACAAAATACACATAATATGCATACTAAATATTCTTCTTTTGAAATATCTAGAACTAAAAATCCTCAAGCTTCTTCCTCTTTTTTTTTTTTTTATGGAGGTTAAAATTAAAAGAAATTAAAAAAAAAAAAAGGAAAGAGAATGAAAGCTTTACATTTTGGAGATGGGAAAAGTATATATGTGGAATTTTGCTCTTATGATTTGAAACAAAATAAGCAATATGTATGTGTGTTTCTAGCTATGTGGGAATTATAGGAGCAGAAAGGAGAAAGAAAATGTAATGAATAAAAGGAAAGAAAAGGGAAAAGCAAGTTGTTATTAATGTGATGTGAAATAAGCTTATCTAATAATCTTGTCTCTTACACATATTTAACACATGCTAAAACAAACCAACTACATGTATCCACCGAAATATTCTGGAAGTTGGAATGTGGCATTGAGAAAAGAATAAGGGAAGAAAAAGGAAAGGAAAAAGAAAGGGAAAAGAAAGAAAAAAGGATAAATAAAAATAAAAATTCTTAGACTTTTCTAAATATAAAAATTATAAATTTAATAATTATGAGATAATATTGAAATTTTATAAAATTTATTAATTAAATTGTTACCTATTAAGTTTATAATATTTAAAAGTTATCTTGACGCGTTCATTAATAATTTTATGCAATTACGCATATTGATCAATAATTGCATTTGTTTAGGGTTTTACTACTATTAGGATAAATTTATTCATTTTATATGCTTAAAGTTATAGTTTTAGGATTTTTATTAAGTTTGAGTTCAATTTCAAGTATTTACGTGTACTAAAGGTTTAAGGTTTTCATACGTAATTAAAGTTTCAATTAAAATCTTAAGGGTTTTTTTTATTACTTATAATATATTAAAATTTATAATTTAATAAAATTTTTATCTTGCTTAGCATTAATGACTCGTGAAATTATCTATATTACTTAGAGTTTAATTATACTCTTAAATAGCTAAATTCGTGAAGTTTATAAGTTTAATGCTATGTAGCCTGATTTTCATTTGATACATGTTTAGTGTTGATTGTATTTTTTACCCTAAAAATTGCTAAACTTGGAAATTTTTGAAATAAATTGTTTATTACGAAAATAATTAATGAAAATGATATATGATGACTTCTGGATGCTTGTCATAATATCAAGACATGTTGGAAATTATTTTGTATAAAATGATATTATTTGCTTAATTAATCATTATTTAAGGGCAAAAGCATAATTTTACATATTTAGGTGATAACCCTAATTTTGTGAAACAAGTTTCTTTTTTATCCCAAATATTTTTTGAGTTTATAGAAATTTTCGTATTTATTTACTAATCTTAGCTATTTATCATGGATTTTCCTTGTTAAATAGCTTAATTTACTAACCAAAAGATGTTTTTAGAAATATTAGGCTAAAATATGTTAATTGTTTGACAAAATTATCATTTTTCTTACTCTAGTTAAATTTCATTAGAAGTTGTCTTTGTTATATTTTGTAATATTATATGACCTAAGTTATGATATACATGTAATAAGGCTAGATAATACTTGTTTTACCGTGTTTTATTAAGAAATTACATAAAATATATTTTATTTAGACAATATGAAAATAATGTCATAATGCTTATTATATGGGTTTACATGTTTATTAGAATTAAAAATATCCTTTAGAAGTTATCTTTTGAAATCGAACACATATTATGTATCGACGAGTTTGTACGAGCTTAATGATACTAATATCGACAAACTTGGACAATTTTAGATAATAAAATATGGTATTTTAATAGTATTACAAAAACTATTGCACTACGATAAATTCTTTGTAATTGAAACATAATTTGACCAATTAAAGATATGTTTCGATACAATTGAAGTGATATATTATAAACAATAGTATAATTATGTATATATAATGCACTACCTTTTAGATGTTTACTTAAAATTTTTTTTCTCTAACTCTTAATATTTGAAGACGATTTGTTATTGTCATCCTTAAATTAAGAATAAGGTAGAACCTATTCAACTTGCTTTTTTGTTATATTAATAATTACTTCCAAATCATTTCTTATTTAATATGACAAACAATAACATATGCTTTCACATTAGTGAGCCATACTCAGAGTGTTACAATTACACACTTCTCATATAACAAAGTAACTCTTTTACAAATATATGTTTTTAGACTACTACAACTATATTAAACCTTTGGTGAAAGTGTAACACCCATTATTATCTTGAAAAGCTATCTTCATGCACTTAAGCCATATTATATAGTCAACAACTTCTCTCAAGAGCTTATCTTCAACTATAGTTTTTGAAGTCTCATTGTCACTCCAAATATTTTGTCTATTCATCTATAACCTGAGGATAATAGAAACTTATCCCCTCAGCTATTACGAATTGAATGAAAGTAAACAAACATACAAAACAAGCATAACAGAATAGGCTTAACATTCAAGTAATTAGTCCAATTATGTTATCTTATAGTTTCTTAGCCAAACAATGCAAATGCGACAAGAGTGTGCCATGCTCATGCACATGACATAGATCAGTACCACTATCTTAGCCCATCCTAGTAACTTATCCAATTCAGTTTACTCAAATTGGGCATTTGGACAAAAAATCAAGGAACCTAGCAAATGTTTTAGCTTAGCAATAACCACATAGAGTGATTGGAAAATCTAACATATAGTTAGCCCAGTAGATACAATGCAATCTCTATGTGGTCAAAAACCCAGCTTTTATAAATCAAGTAGTTCACTTGATAAACTTAGCTTACCATATAGAAACCAACCTAGCAATTTCTCAGTTTTTAGAAAACTTGACCCATAGGTCATTTTGTGCCATGCCATGAATGCATTAGATCGTATGCCTAGCAAAACCCAGCCAATTCAAGCAAACTTATTCATCATTTGTTACTCAGCCTTTACTTTGTAGTTTTATCGACTCTAGGATCTCAGTATCAGGTTCACTTAGGTGAATACCTTAAGAGATAGAGTTGATCACTAGATTCTTTTCTAAGATAACGTATATCCTAGCAAATGTCACATATGCATTCATCAACATCAACATAATAACTAAGTTTAATGTGATGTGATTATTCAATTAGCAACAATTATAATAGGTAGCTCCATATGCTACATCAAATAGTACATTAACTTGCAATCAATGTTCAACCAAGCCAAAACATCACATAACATACAAAGTTAAGAGAAAACATAAGTTTACTCAAGTACACACAAATATCTACTTACTTGGCTAGTGGTACATTCCTAATTTTACTCGTTAACACAAGATTCATCATCTATAAATTCACCTAGCAAGAGTAATTATTTCTAAAGTCAATTATAGGTCATGAATATATATATATACTAGTTAAATGCTTGCGTATTGGTAATTAGTTCGTTATAAGATAATTCTAATTCAATCTTTAAGTTTAATTTTGAGTTAGCTTTTAAAATAGCTTCTTATTAAACTATCCTTTTTTACAAATCATAATTTCTTAAGCTATTAATGATTTTGATAAGTTACCTAAAATTACCAAATCCTCTCAACTAGGTTTTGAGTGATTCTCAATTAAGTACCTTAGTTACTAAACTAGCCAATACGAGTTAAGATGTATAAGGCATTTGGAACAATTGAGGGCCTTCGGACAATTTAGTCTAAATCGAGTCAAATTTTAATATAAAGTCATAAAAGTTAGACGAAGAATGCTAATAGTATTAATTTCTCAAAATAGTATATACATAATATTTAATTTCAATAGAGTGAATCTTTATCATGTATATTTAATAATTATCAAGAACACAATGTTTGAGTCTTGAAACATAACAAGCTATTAGAGATAAATTATTCGTGTAATAAAATAACATATGGAACATACACATATGTGTCGTGTGTAATTTTTATGTATATTTATAACTTAAACTAATTAATATACTTGAAAATGCTTAAAAATACCCTAAACTAATCACAATTAACCAAATAATTTGGGAAAAAATTATAAAAAAACTCTAAATATTAACAAACCAACTAGATTTGTCTTACATGAGGCATAGAAGCATTTAGGACGATATTAGTTAAACACATTAGCTAATTGACACTTAATAGTTGAGATCTAGGGGTATATAAGATAAATTGGAGAGAGAAAAACTTCATTTCTACAATTCACACCTAGGAAATATTGCCAGCTTTCACCAAGATGTTGCTCATTCCTTTAGTAATTTAGGAAAATTCTAAGCACAACAAGACAAAGTAGAGGGAAATTTTAGGAAAATTAGAACAAGTACTACACAAACTAAGCTAGATTTAGGAACATTAGTCCAATAAGCATTGGGCATGAACCACCACCATCACTTGATAGTAGTGGCCATGCTTAGCTTAGCTGACAAGTAGGGAGTGTTTGTTGGTAGCCAGATGGTTGCCATTCCAATAAGTCAATTTTGTACCCGATTTTACTTAAAATTGTAAAAATACTAAATTAACTTTGAAAATTATGAAAAAAATTTATTTTTATGTATTTGTTATATATTTTAAGGGAAAAATATCATATTGAAAAATTTATTTGTACATATTTTTGTATATACTTTAAGGAAGTATCTAGATAAGTTTGTGGTGGTGTTTATAGATGACATTTTGATTTACTCAAGAGATAAAGAAGAAGATATGAAGCATTTGACCAAAGTACTTCAAACTTTGAAGGAAAACTAATTATATGCTAAATTGGAGAAATGCAAGTTTTGGTTTGAGCTAGTTGGATTTCTTGGACATATTGTATTAGGTGATGGAATAGCCATGGATCCTGCAAAAGTAAAGGCTGTGACGGATTTGGTAAGGCCAACAACTATAATCGAGATAAGAAGTTTCTTAGGAATAGTAAGCTATTATCAAAGATTTGTGTAGGACTTCTCTAAGATTGCTGTGCCATTTACACAATTAACACATAAAGGAATTTGATTTGAATGGAATGGTAAGTGTAAGAGAAGTTTCTAGGAACTTAAGAAGTGATTGGTTACTACACCTATTCTAACATTACTCGATGGATCAGGGAAGTACTTAATCTATTGGGATGCTTTAAAGAATGGATTAGGGTACATATTGTTGAAGAATGATAAGGTGATCTCTTATGCATGAAGATAACTTAGACCACATGAGTAGAATTATCCAACACATGACTTGGAACTAGTAGCAGTAATATTTGCTCTAAAAATATGGAGGCATTATTTATATGGTGAGAAGTGCAAGGTGTATACTAATAAAAAAAGTCTTAAGTACATTTTTACTTAGAAAGAATTGAATCTATGACAAAGGTGATGGTTGGAATTGCTTAAGGATTATGATCTTTTGATTCACTATCACCCAAGAAAGACTAACGCAATTATGGATGCCTTAAGTAGGAAAAAGTTCAATAATGCTGCTATGCTTATAACTGATAAGAGGGAGTTGATTAAAAAGATGGAAAGAATGAAGTTGGAAATCATGGTCTAAGGGAGTAGATCGATGTTGGAAAATTTAGAAGTACAACCTATACTCTTGGAGCATATAAAGGAAACTCAAAAAAAGGATGTTGAATTATAAAAGATCAAAGATAATTTGGGAAAACATCCTAACTTCTAGATCGATGATAAGGGAATATTAAAATAAGGAAAGGGTGTATATTCCTAACATTGCGAAAGTTAAGGAAGTGATTTTAAAAGAAGCTCATGATGCAAAGTATTCTTTGCATCCCAAAAATAATAAGATGTACAAGGATTTGAAGTAAAAGTTCTGGTGGATAGGAATGAAAGGAGATGTAGCTTAATATATCTCAAAGTACGTGACTTGTCAAAAGGTTAAAGTAGAGCACCAAAAGCTAGGCGAGTTATTACTACCTTTGTTGATACCTGAATGGAAGTGGGAGCATATAACGATAGATTTTATAAGTGGTTTACCTAGAACAAGGAAGCAACATGATGGGATATGGGTTATAGTAGATTGACTTACCAAGTTCACACATTTTCTAGCTATCAAGAAAAATACAATTGTACCTCAATTGAATGAAGTGTACATTAAAGAAATAGTTCGTTTGCATAAGGTATCGATATCAATTACTTCTAATCGTAATTCTTGATTCATGTCACTATTTTAGCTATCTTCACAAGTAGAAATGGGAACAAAGCTTAGCTTTAGTATAACATATCATCCATAGAGTGATGGATAATCAGAATGTACCATACAAACATTAGAAGATATGCTTAGGAAATATGTGTTAGAATTTGGTGGAAACAAGGATGATCATTTACTGTTAGTAGAATTCGCTTACAAAAATAGTTATCATAGTACTATTCAGATGGCACCATACGAACCATTGTATGGATGCATTTGTAGATCTTCGGTGTTTTAGGATGAAGTAGGTAATAAACAAATGATTGGACCAACTATGCTATAGGATCTTAAGGAGAAAGTACAGGTGATACGAGAACGAGTGCCAATAGCATAAAGTCGTTAGAAAAGTTACGTAGATATTAGAAGAAAGTCATTAGAATTTCAAGTAGGAGATTAGGTGTTTCTAAAAGTATCTCTAATGAAGGGTGTTAAGTGTTTTGGTATTAAAGGAAAGTTGAGTTAAAGATATGTGGGACCTTTCTAGGTTAAGAGGTGAATCGGGAAGGTAGCTTATGAGTTGGATTTGCCAGAATAAATGGCAAGTATTCATAACATTTTTCACGTTTCGACTTTAAGAAACTTTATAAGGGAACCCATAACTATATTGAATGTACCACCTGTGAAGCTGAAGGAAAACTTGACATATATGGAATGTCCAATAAAGATTTTGGATACCAAAATTCAGAAATGAAGGAATTGAAATATTGAATATGTTTAAATATTATGGAGTCAACACACTGCAAATGAGGCAACATAGGAATCTATAGATTGCATGAGGCCTTAATACTCTAAGCTATTTACCTAAGGTTAGTATATTGATTTTGATAAGTTATCTATCGTGATGCATCTTCGAAGGTTGCACATACGAAGAAGTGCCATAATGAAGTGAACTAAAAACAAACAAGAAAAATCTAGCCAAGTTCAAGTAACTACTGAATGGATATGACACACCACTCGATCATACTTGGCCTATAATTCTCAAGATATGCCACATCAATCCGAACTAAAGGGTTTTTCACCACTACTCCTTGCTAAAGGGAATGGATAAGAGTTAAAGGATAGTGAGAACACTAAGGTTGCTCAATGGAAACTTAAATAATAATCTGCATTGATTAGTTGGGTCTTGCGTACAAGTAAGTGGGGGTTTATATACTCATCTACTAAGGTTACTTTACATGTATGAAAAGACAAAAGGGTATTCATACAATCAAGTTACATAAACATATTAAAAGGGGTAAAACAGACAAAGAATATTTCATATGAAAAAATAAAGAATCCTTTTGGAATGTTAGACTAAAAGATACATGTTACGTAGTAGCTAGATGTTAGAAATATGGTATAGGTAGGCTAAAGCAAGAGAAAGGATTCATAGTCAGCAGCCAACCTCATTTGGATCAGGTCAAGGCTTAATCAATTCTATAGAGAGGTCAGATTGAGTTGGAGTTTGGTATCTATGGTTAGCTCGAGAGCTCGGCCTCGCTCAGGTTGTTTGTGGAATAGAGCATAGTTGCTACGTAGGGGTAGGTTCGACACAAATGAGGGTCCAACAGTTAGGTCGGTAAGAAATCATGTTGGGATAAGAATCTCTGTCTCGTATATGGCTTTAAGCTAGTATCCTCTAAGTAAGTCCTTAAAGTTTTCTAACTCAATTATTGGTAATCGATCCAAGGGGATGATTCCTATCATCTGCTTGGGGGTTGAAAAGATTTGTCCTCAAATCTGAAGTGGTTTATGCTTCTTCTCTTAGGGCGCTTATAGGGTCTTTTTTTGTTGGTTGGTGAAGGATCAAATCAAACACATTAAAGGTAGAGGAAACACCATAGTTATCAGGTAACTCGATTTGGTAAGCGTTGTGATTGATCTTCTTTAGGACCTTAGATAGACCATCAGCTCAAGGTGATAGTTTACTCTATCTCAAGTGCGAGAATCACTCTCGATTAAGGTAAATCCATACTAAGTCTCTTAGCTGGAAAGTGATAGTTTGGCGGGCTGGGTTACCAATCTCATGTTGTCTCTAATAGAACTTAGCGATGTTCTTAGTTACAAACTGGTATAGTGCTTACAATTCTTAAGCACAATCAACTCCGGATTGACTCTCTCCAGTAGTTGTTAGGGTGTTAATCATGTCTAGGGGAATTGTTGGATTAAGGCCATAGATGACCTCAAATGGAGTCTTCTTAGTAGTATTGTAGATAATTCAGTTGTATGTGAACTCCATAATTGGTAGGCACAGATCCTCGTCCCTTAAGTTTTTTCCCACAATAGCTTTGAGTAAGTTGCTTAACATCTTGTTAACCACTTCAGTTTGGCCATTAGTCTAAGGGTGGCTACTAGAGCTGAATATAAGTTTAGTTTTAAGTCTTCTTTAAAGAGTCTTCCAAAAATAGCTAAAAATTTTTGTATCCTGATTTAAGACAATAGTTTTCGGTACTCTATATAGATGGATAACTTCTTGTAAAAATAGATGAGCAATGTGTAAAGCATCTTTAGTTTGATGGTACAGAATAAAGTGTGCCATTTTGTTGAAGTGGTCTATAATAACAAATATAGAATCCTTTCCTTTGGATGTTTGGGGTAGCCTTAGGACAAAGTACATGTTGAGGTCTACTCAAGGTAAGGCTGGCGTCGGCAAGGGTATGTACTCTCTATGGGGCTCTCTCTTCCCCTTAGATCACTTATACTCCTCACAACTTCCAACTACCTTGTGGACATCCTTAGTCAAACTAGGTTAGTAAAAGTTTCCTTCAATAAGTTGGTTGTCTTAGTTTACCCAAAATGACTAGATAACCCTCCCCTATAAGCTTCCATGACCAATAACTAACACATGGAACAGTTTAGTTTACACAACCTATGATTCTTGAATAGATAGCCATCCTTAATATAATATCCCTTAATAGCAATTCCATGCCTACAGTATTCTATGATAGAGTCGAAATGAGGATCATGAGCATACTCCTTAGTGATGAGTCAGAATCCCAGTAATTTTTTTTATAAAGTGGTTAACAAAGTTTCCCATTGTAACAGAGTGTCAACGACTGCATTTGCACTTCCCTTCTTATGCTATATGACATAAAAGGACCCTTCCAAAAACTCTAACCACTTGGATTGCCTTTTCAAGAGTTTGTTCTGACTCCCAAGATGCTTCAATGATTTATGATCTATATAAATAACAAACTCTCGTAGCAGCAAATAGTATTGCCAAATAATGGGGGCTAAAAAAAGAGAGTAAAATTCCTTCTCATACATAGAATAGTTTAAGGTAGCACCATTAAGCTATTCACTATGGTAGGAAATGGGTTGTTAGTCTTACATCAAGACAATGCCAATTCTAACTCTTGATGCATCACATTTTAACTTAAAGGGCTTACCAAAATCTGGTAGTGATAAGATAAGAGCAAAGGTAAGCTTTTCCTTGATCTCTCGAAAGCTTTACTTAGCTTGGTCATTCCACTTGAATCCTTCACTCTTCTTTGTTAGTTAGATCAAGAGGACGGCTATTGTACTAAAGTCTTTAATAAATAACCTATAGAAAGAAACTAAGCTGTGAAAACTTCGAACCTCAATGACACTCTTCGGCATCGGCTATTCTAGAACAGCTCAGTTCTTTTCCTCATCTACTCAAATCTCTTCCCCTAACATGACAAACCATAGGAAAATCACCTCATTCTAGCAGAATGTATACTTCTTCACATTCCTATACAACTTCTTAGTTCGTAAAATGTTAAATGCTTCTTAGAGATGTTGAACATGGTCATCTAGGTCGACATTGTATACTAATATGTCATCAAAGTACATGACCAGACATCTTCCAATTAGAGGGCACATAATAGGGTTCATTAACCTCATCAATGTACTCGACGTGCCATTTGTAGAGTCCATGCCTAGTCTTGAAGGCAGTCTTCCACTCATTGCTCAGTCTCATACGATTTTAGTTATAGCTACTTCACAGATTGATCTTCAAGAACATCTTAGTACTATGGAGCTCATCTAACATGTCATTAAGCTTCGATATCAGATATTTGTACTTGAGAGTAATCCTATTGATTGCTCGGCTATTGATGTACATACGCCATGAACCATCTTTCTCCGAAATGAGTAGAGCCAACACCGTATAAGGGCTTATGCTCTTCCTCACATACCTTCGCTCTATGAGTTCATTTGCCTATCTTTTCAGTTCAGTAACTTGCTTAAGGTTCATTCTATATGTAAGTCAGTTCAGCAAGGCAGTGCCTAGTTGTAGATCAATACAATGTTCTATGCCTTAGCTAAAGGGCAGTCCCCTAACCAATTCCTCAAGGAATAGATTAGTGAACTCATTTAACAAATTTCGGATTTAATTAGGAACATCTTCTAAATCTCTCATCTTAATGCAAACCATGACTAAAAGGTCGGTTATTAGATGAGTCTAAACTTGTAGAAAGCTCGAAAGGGAAGTGATGAGGAATGGGCAAAAGGACAAATGTGAATGAAGAGTAAGCAAAAATCCACAAATAGCTCTCAAGGATATGATGCACTAATGAAACTTCGCAGGACTCATGGCATAATTCGATATGACATACGAATCAATTCAGTGAAATTACTCGCTACCTAGCTATGCTCAAGGGTTAGGATAAGAGTAATGCCGAGAGTAAACAAGTAGTGTTTACATAAGGAAGGAAAAATACTTAAGTGTATTAATGATAATCAATCCGATGTAGCTACAATTACAAGAGTATTTATACCCATAAGTTAAGGCAACTTTCCTAAAAGGGAAAAGGCGAAAAAGGTATTTCTTAAGGAAATAATGTATATGATACAAAAGGATAAAAACAAATATTTAAGAAAAATAATCATTAGTGTAATGGATTCTATACATAATTCTGTATTCATGGTGATACTGTATTGGTGAGGCCATTGTAAGATGCAAACAAAAAAGTACGATCAACTTGCTTGTCTAAGCAAGGGTATCTAAATTAGTTTTAAGTCTCTCTCGCGTCATATCGGTAAATGTGATGCCGAGTAAGTAATTGGCTAGGCATGAGTGAGAATGAGCATTGGTTGTTCTCTCTACATTCTGCTTTTTGGCACACTATTTGCAAGAAATAGGTAGTCATACGACTTGGTTTGCAGAACGCATCAACAAGGAAATACTAGGCCTTAGTAGGAGTCAACTGGAATAGGAGAATCCACTGTACCAAGGCTTCCATTCCCCGAGCTTGGCTGCGAGTCAAAGGTCCTATGGCCTGATTCCCATCATTCCCTCCAGGTAGATTTGGATTTAGGATCAAATCTGCGTGATCTTCGGTTAGCTCTCCGTTAGTGTGATAGGGATTGAGGTCGACAATGTTGAAGGTGTTAGATACCCCATAATCATCAAGCAGCTCTAAGTTGTAGGTGTTATCATTGGTTTTTTGGATGATCTTAAAGAGTCCTTTAGCTCTTGCAGATAATTTAGTCCTCCTTTTTCTCAAAAGCCATTCCTTGCTGAGGTGTAACCATACTAAGTCTCCTTATAGGAATTATTTAGTTGTCCTACCCTTAGTCTTCTCTCGCATTCTTTTAGTAGCTTGGTCGATGTGCCGAGTGACATTGTCATAGATGTATTGACGGGATTATGCTCTAGCCCTCGTATCAAGGTCCTCTTGTGTAGGTACAAGTATAGGGGTATGATTGAAGGGCAACTAGGGATTGAAACCATAGACCACTTCAAAGGGAGTCTACTTAGTAGTGTTATGCATTGTCCGGTTGTAAGTAAACTTGACCACTGGTAAGCAGATGTCCCAATCAACTAAGTTCTTACCCACTATAGCTCGAAGTAGTGATCCCAAAGTGTGATTAACCTCCTCTATTTAGCCATTAGTTTAGGGGTGACAAGAAGTGCTAAATAATAGTTTGGTCCCCATCCGACACTATAGGGTCCTCTGGAAATGGCTTAAAAACTTTGGGTCCCTATCAAAGACTACACTGTGTAATTGCACAATCTCCTGCAAGAAAAGAGTAGCAATAGCCGATGCATCATTAGTTTTAGTGCAAGGTACGAAGTGTACCATCTTACTGAACCAATCCATGACAACCATTGCAAAATCTTTGCCTTGGTATGCATAATTTTCTACCTCAGAATAAGTAACCATCCTCTACATGATACTTATCCACTATTCTTCCATTGACACACCCTGTAATTATGAGTCCAAAGTGTAAACCCTCATAATATTGTTCTTTGATATTTGCAAACCTAAACAGTTTAGTCTGTAGTTCATTCATAAGTACATGTCTTCTTGAAGGAGCATCTGCAATGACATTGCTCTTTCCTTGCTAATATTTTATTACAAAATTAAATCCCTCAAGAAATTCAACCATCTCACCTACCACTTTGATAACTTAGTCTGACTTTAGAGGTACCTCAACGACTCATGGTTAGTTTATATAACAAATTCTCTTGGTAATAGATAGTACTGCCATACTTACAATGCTTGGATTAGCACTAAGAGTTCTTTGTCATATACAGAATAATTTAACTATGGTCCTCTAACCTTTTCACTATGTAAGGCAATTGGTCAGCCTTCCTACATTAGGACAACGACTACTCCAATGCTTGATGCGTCACATTCTAGCTTAAATATTTTCTCGAAGTTAAGTAAAACTAACATTAGGATAGAGGTCAATCTCTCTTTTATCTCAACAAAGCTCCTCTCTTCCTTTTCTCCCCATCGAAAGTCAGTGTTTTTCTTTGTTAGCTCAATAAGTAGTGCGGCGAAGGTGCTAAAATTCCTAATGAATCATCTATAGAATGAAGACAGTCCGTAGAAACTTCTCATGTCAACACAAGTAGTAGGAGTCGGCCACTCTACAACTGCTTGAATCTTCTTATCATCCACTTATAAACCTTCTCCACTGACTACATATCCTAAGAAGACTACCTCCTCCTGGCAAAAGCAACACTTCTTCAATTTACCAAATAATTTCTTTATAGGAAGAATATTTAATACAACTTAGAGATGCTCACAATAACTCGGCATGTTAACACTGTAGACCAATAAGTCATCAAAGTACACCATGACACACTTTCCAATAAGATGTCTTAACATATAGTTCATTAATCGCATGAAAGTGCTTAAGGCATTCAATAGGCCTGTAGCGGCCCTAAGAGGGGCCTAGTAATATTGCCTAAAATTTCCATATCATGTGTGTACCCATGATAAGAAAATTGCCTTGCAAGTCAAAGATTGCAAGACTCTAAATAGTTATTTGCTAGAGTCTTCAATTTTAGTTTATTGACTCATTATATAATATAAATAATTATGGATAACCATTTTTCCACAATTCCTCAGAACCGTAGAGAATCGGTATCCCCTACCAAAATAGCAAAACAAGATAGACAATTCTAGAAGATTCTAAACTTACTAAAGATACTAAACTTAATTGAGACATTAGTCGTTTTTCGAAATATTCTAAATTAACTACACAAGCTTTTCATCAGACTGATTCAATGGTAGCATTCTGCACTCGATTCTTATCCCATTCCCAACTATCGATCAACCTGCAAGGAAAAGAACTGTTGGGGTGTAAGCTTACGCTTAGTGAGATAATTACCCTCATCAATACCGCATGACAAAAATTTATTAGATGCACAATCATATGAATGCATGAACAATCAGTATGCCAAACAACATATGCAGTAGCCTAGGAACTGCTTACGACTCAGAATTACGCCCCCCATAGTTAGGGTTTGGAGATAATTAACCAACCCAAGCCAAAATCTGGGTTCTAGACCTTGGGTTTTATTTCATTTGCACTATTGTGCTCAAGCCAAAACAAAACTATATATATACGTGTGTATGTGTATACTTTCCTTACCGAATAACAAATTATATTTCTAAAATCCCAAGTCTAGTAGTGTGATGGCTTCCGCAATCCACAAACACACGCCTTAAGCAGAAGCCACAAGACTCAGCCCCTTACCAACGGTTGGCGTCTCCCAACGCCTAGTAAGCCTATCAGCTTAGGACAGAGACTCAATATATATGATAACATAGCTAGTGCCCAATTCTGCACGAAACTCGTATTCCTGTGAGTCCCTTCCCATCTTCTGTATGAAGCGGCAATCGGTGTTATCCGTATACAATATGAGGTATGCATGATTCATTTTGATTTCTTAACCGTATAAGTGATTAACTCAATTTTTAGGGTGATCAAACAATTTTATTCCATACAATTCACATGTATATATGATGCAAACAATTCCCGTTATTATATATAATTATCAAGTCATCACACTCATCCATAACTTCATACACATGCATTTCCCATATCCCACAAGCATCCAAATTTATATATATATGTTTAGGTGCATCTATTCTACAAGCAAAATTAAGTAAAAAGTCATTAGGAATTTACTCACTCAACCATGCGAATCAATCAAAATAATCCGAGATGGGTCGTCTCCCCAAAGCCGAGTCCCTTGGACATCGTAAATACGATACTAGAACCTAGAAAACTAAGCTAAAACACTTTAAGTTATACTTTGGACTTGGTTTCATAATTTTTCCCAGTTTTATTTAAAAGTTCAATCACGTATAACTTTTCATTTTAAATCCGATTTTTATGATCTTATAGTCAATCTTCATCGTTTTCGAGTGTACTTTAACATGGTGAGGTTAGATTTTCGAAATGAGGCATAAAATTCTATCCATGGGTCAGAACAATAGCGTTCCTCATGTTTTGGAGTGCTTTTGGGCCTTGTTTGGTAAATGGGCTTTTTGATAATTTGAGAAATCCTTTGGGCTTGGTCTTAAGATTTTATCCTAAGCTTAAAATACTCCTTGAGATCAGATTTACAACTTTAATTTATATTCCTAAGGCTAACAACCACTTCATGAGCCCTTTAGTAGGCTTAAGTTGTCAAATGGGCTTGTTTTTGGTTCAAACTAAAGTTAATGACTTTGTTCACTTGGTTTTATCATTTTTTGAAGTGGCTTTTAGTTAGGTTTCAGATCTGGTCATGATGAATCCAATGGGTTGTCAATTGGTTTTTCAATTTGTTTCATCATTTCCTTAAGTTTAGGTGTTAGATTATGCACTTAAACTACTTGTATCCAAATCTTAACTTAACCTTTCTTCCATAAGATGATTCTTTAACTCATGCTCGACACAAAGAAATAGAAGACCTTATACTTAATACAACCTCCATATCATAGCTCATGTCATACAAAGTTGGTTTCTTCATAAAACTTCATGTGATGAATTTTTCCTTAACTTAAGTCTATATTTGAGCATGTTTAACTTAACGGAAATAAAATCAACATTCAAATGACCTTTGAACCCTCACGTCCAGCATGTTCATCTTCCATTCAAGTTCTTGTTTCAATATTTTCTCAACTTAAAATCTTCTATTCAAAGTGTTACACAAGTATCTTTATAAAACACCAACTTTACATACTCATGTTTCAACTTCATGTAAGGGTTTCAAGAGTTTGTTTCTTAAAGCGGTTTTTGGTGTTATAACAACTTAAACCTTACTTATATCTTCAAGAAATCAAAGTCTCTTAACATAAACACTAACCCACAAATCACAAGAAACACTTACTCGTCCTTAAAGCAAAGTATGGTGGTGGTGCACAAGGTTCCACTTAAGCTCTTAACTTTGCTTCCTCCTTTTTGCAACCTTTTGGAAACCCGAGTTTTTTTATCCTTTGGAATGGGGTTTATGGAAGGTTCTAATGGTTCTAAAAGAGCTTAGATGTTGGAAGAAAATGACATAAGAAAAAGAAATGGGAGTGCCGTGAGTGGAACTTAGAAGTGGCAGCCAAATGGAGAATTTTTCTGGGGTTGAATTTCTTTTTTTGATTTGTGTTTAAAGTGAGAGGAAAGGAAGTGAAAATGAGAGTGAAAGAGAGAGAGTGTGGCAGATTTTGAATGAGGAAAGAAGTGTGTGCAAGAAGCTTTAATTGATTGTCTTGTAGCTTACACAAAAGTCAATAATTGCAACTATTGATGATATAAGCATTAAGGGGTAAATAGTGATGTGTAAGAGAAAGTGATTAATAGTTGAAAGACAAGAGCATGGCCCCCCTTTCTTCCTTGTTTAAATCTGCCATTTAAAGTCCTTTTGGGCTATGGAGTGGTCTTGTCTCATTTAATGAAGTTAAGTATGTGAAATCTTGTGAAAAATTGTCCATATGTAGTATAAGTGAAGGGGTGATAAGGAAAATGTCTTATCACTAGATTTTGATAAGTTATCAATTGATAAATGATTCCAACTCTCAATTGATAAGTTA
The DNA here is from genome assembly GCA_024138015.1 of Lumnitzera littorea. Taxonomy (NCBI): domain Eukaryota; kingdom Viridiplantae; phylum Streptophyta; class Magnoliopsida; order Myrtales; family Combretaceae; genus Lumnitzera; species Lumnitzera littorea. Next base: position 55,000,466 of record JAMXBB010000001.1, read on the forward strand.
TCTAAAGTGATTGGTTGATCTACTTATTGAAGTGTAAGGCTTAGACATGAAGATAAGGGCATGGTCTTATAGGAAATTATTTTAGGATTTTCATCTTGCATTGTTTTGTACTTTATGATTCGATTCCTATAAAAATGTGAAATTTTCTAAAGTTGAATGAAATTATTCAAATTAGATTATCGATTAGCAACTTAGGGTCAAAATTCCCTAATTGTTTTAGGGTTTAAGGTCTTAGGTGAGTTTAGAGCTCGTAGTTCTTCAAGCTCAGGTTTTCTCAATAATTGGTTTTTGAATTGGAAAATTTTAATTTGTTTCTAAATGTAAACTTAAGTTTTTAGTTTAGTTGATCCTTGGGAACATTCGGACAGTACTTTTAATTGAATCATAGGCCTACTAAAAGTAGGGTTTATATTTATCAATTGATAGGTTATTTAAGATGATTGGTTAGTTTACTTATTCATGTACATAAATCTTATGCATGAAGATAAGGAGATTGTTTAATTTGAAATTCTTTTGGAGTTTGTCTCTTAAATTGATTTGTAAGTTATGATTTAATTTTTATAAAATTATGAAAATTTCTAGAATTGAATAAAATTATTCAAATTAAATTCTTAATTAGCTACTTAGGGTTACAAGTCCTTAATTGTTTTAAGGTTTTGGGTTTAGAGTCTATGGTTCTCGTATTCGAGTTTTATCGATAATAAGGTTTCGAATTGGAAAATTAAATTCATTTTTAAATATAAACTTGGATTCTTAGCTTAGTTTATCCTTGGGAATATTTGAGAAGTGTTCTTAGTTGAATCACAAGTTTGCTAAAAGTAGGGTTTACAATTTACCCATATGTAACATGGCTTATAAGTGAAAATAAAGGAATTTGTCTTATATGAAATTCTTTTAGGGTTTAGTTCTTAAATTAATTTATCGGTTGTGATTTGCCTCTTAAGAAATTTTTGAGTTTTCTAGAGTTAAATAAAATTTATTGAAATTATATTTTTTATTATTTATTTAGGATCATAAGTCCTTGATCATCCTAGGTTTTAGGGTTTGAGTGAGTTTTTGTATGTTTTAGGGTTTTTAACCAACTCGGGAATAATTTATTTACACTTAAGAGCTTAAGGATCAATTGGCTTTATTATGCAACATATATATATATATATATATATATATATATCATATGATAGATTAAGAAAAAGAAATTACTTAATAATATATTTATATATATATATATATACATATTGTGGGGCTACTTATGTACGTAAGTAAAATAATTTTTTGTAACTTTATTAATTTAGTCCTTTAACTAACTTAGTTTTATTGTTTATTATTACTTGAAATAATCATTGATTCATTTGTTATCAGTTTTATATGATTTCCCAAAATTATTGATAGTTTTATTGATTTATGGCTTTTCAAGCGTTAAGATAATTTTATAGAGTTTTAAAAAAATTTTATGATTTGATATTTACGATTTCTATTAAGTTTAGGTCTACATTTTTAAAAGTATGCATATGTAGGGATTGGGGTTTTCTTGCATGATAAGGGTTTCTAAATCGTATAATTAGGTCTTTTAAGTTCGTTTTAAATTCCAAGTTTAAAATTTTAGTCGGTTTTTATTTTATGTGGTCTTATCGACTTAGAGAAATATTTACAATACTCGAGTCTGACACCATATTTAGAAGGTTAAATTTACAGAGTCTACAAGGCCAAATGGCATGACCATCCACTCATAGAGTCCATACCAAGTTTGAAATGCAGTCTTCCATTCATCTCTCGGCCTCATGCGGATTTGATGATAACTAGACTTCAGGTCAATCTTACTAAAGACCTTAACTCCACTCAACTAATCCAACATGTCTTCTAACCTCAGGATCAGATACCTACATATCGTGATCTTATTCATGACTTAGCTGTCAACATACATCTATCAGGTTCCATCCTTTTACGGCATTAGAAGCGCTGGCACAACCCAAGGGCTAAGGCTTTCTCTAACATATCCTCTCTTCAGCAACTCATTAACTTGGCGTTGGAGCTTAGAAGCCTGTTCAAGATCCATCCAATAGGTTGGCTTATACGATAATACGGCGTCAGGTACTAAGTCAATGCAGTACTTTATGCCTCAAGTTAGGGCAACCCCTCAGGTAACTATTCTAGGAATAGGTTAATACTTATCAAGCAACTCTTTAATTTCCTAGGATAGTTTACCCCAATCCTTCATCTCTAGTAAGCGCCTGACCAACATAAAGGTCGGCTCGTTAGCATTAATGGACTCTTGAAGCTTATCTCTACTCATCAATAGAGCCTTCTTTGATCTACGAGCAAGTTTTGTCTACAATTTATTAACTTCTTTTGGTGGCATTGAGTTCAATGTGATCTACTGGCCATCCTTCTCGAACATGTATGTGCTCATGTAGCCGTCATAGATAACTCTCCTATCAAATAGCCATGACCTACCTAGCAACACGTGGGAAGTACACATAGGCAATGCGTTGTAGAGAATCTGGTCAAAGTAATCCCCTATAGTGATTGGTAGTAGTATTTGCTAAGTGACATGTAGTGCCCCCTCTCACTCAACTAGTACAACTTATACAGCTATGGATGTGCAATAGTTGGCAACTTCAACTTTGAAATAAGATCGGCCAATGCCACATTGGTGCAACTTCTATTATCCATAATAAGGATACATACTTGATTATTCACCTTATAGGTGGTATGAAACAAATTCTTTATTTGCTCCTCCTCTCGTGAGGGTTCCATGTTCATTGTGTTTTAGAAAACTATGATCAGCTGATCTAAGTCCTCAGCAAATATGTCCTCCCAATCAGTTCTTTCTTAGCATTTTCTGTCTCAATAGTGATCTCCTCCTCAGGTTTCTCATCTGTACTGTCTACCTCTAACTTTGAGACATCTCCTTTAATCACCATGGTTCTTCAATTCGAACATTGAGAGACCATATGTCTAAACTCTTAGCATTTGAGGCACTTGATCTGGCTTGTCTTCCTACTTGATCCGGCTTGTCTTCCTACTTGATCCTTGCCTCTTCTCATAAGCTCGGGTTAGCACTTCACCGTTAGGTTAGCCAATCTAATCAGCTTGGTACTTAATTGAACTCGGTAACTCACCTATTTAGCTCGACTAGTCAATATCCTAGCCAATACTCAGCTCCTTCTTTGCCTCTTTACTCGTTAGGCTATTTTGATGGCTTCATCCATTGTGGTAAATCGTTGGAGTTCTAAAATATCTCGAATGTCACCTCTTAACCCAGTAATGAATCTTAAAACTATTCGAGCTGGTGGTTTCTCCACTTCACAACGAATCATAAGCATTTGAAATTCTTATATATACTCGTCAACAGTCTAGCCTCCTTATCTCAACTCTTAAAGCCAAGTGAAAGTATCTTCAAGATAAGTTTCTAACACAAACCTATTTTTGAGTATTCTCTTTAACTCAAGACAAGTATTAATCTCTCGATAGCCTTTCATCTCCTCATGGCTTAGAAATTCTTCTACCATATGGCGGGCATATTTGGAGAACTTAACAATAGTAGTTCTCACTTTCTCATAGTCCTTGTATTGATAATAATCAAAGACACACTCCACATTCTCTTCCCACTCTATATATTCATTAGCATTCTTAGATCCATTGAATCTCGAAATCTGAAGCTTCACATGGTCGGAAGCTTTAGGGACTCAGATTCGCTCCTCTTCAAAATACTCTTCCTCTTCCTCTTCATCTAGTTCCTTCAAGTTTATCCTTCTTCCAACTCTTCTACTTACTCCCCCACCTCAGACTGGTTGAGCTAGGTTCTAACCTCAAGGTCAGTAAGCTAATGCATAAATAGCTTGAGTTAGATCTACCAAGAGATTAGCCACTTCATTAAGTCTCTCGTCAGTGCTTCTTCAGGTTCCTTAAGACTGTTGTCTATAGTAGATAACTCCACTATTGTCATCTCCTAAACCAACACTCATACTTAGGTCTATCAATTTCTTCACAAATTTAAAGCTCAAACAAATACTTTAGGAAACTAATAGCTAGCAAACATAGTAGCTAAGATCAACACGGTAATTTGCTTTGTTTCACACATGTAAAACAGAGTATAATACACTCTAATATGAAGATGATGCGAACTATGACCAAGAATAGACAAGGCCGGTTGTTGGATGGATCTAAGCTTGTAGAAAGCTCAAAAGGGAAGTGATGAGGAATAGGTGAAAGGACAAATGTGAATGAAGAGTAAAAAAAAACCTACGAATAGCTTCAAAGGATAAGATGCACTAATGGAACTTCTAAGGACTTACGACACAATTTGATATGACACGAATCAGTTCAGTGAGGTTACTTGCCACCTAGCCTTACTCACGAGTTAGGATAAGAATGATACCAAGAGTAAACAAGTAATGTTTACATAAGAAAGGAAAAATACTTGAGTGTATTAATGATAATCTATCTAAAGCAGCTATAATTATAAGGGTATTCATGCCCATAAGCTAAGGCAACTTGCCTAAAAGGGGAAAAACGAAAAGGGAATTTCCTGAGGAAATAATGTACAAGATACAAAAGGATAAAAAAAAATATTCAAGAAAAACAATCATTAGTGTAATAGATTCTACACATGATTCTGAACACATAGTGATATTGTATTAACGAGGCCGTTAGAAGATGTGGAAAAAAAAAGTTGATTAGCTTACTTATCCTAATAAGGGTAGCTGAATCAGTTTGAAGTCTCTCTCTCGTCATATCGGTAAGGGTGATGCTGAATAAGTAATTGGCTAGGCGTAAGTGAGAATGAGGATTGGCTGTTCTCTTGACATTCCACTTCTTGGCATACTATTTACCAGAAATAGGCAGTTGAACTACTCAACATGCAAAACACATCGGCAAGGAAATACTCAACCTTGGTAAGAGTCAGTTAAAACGGGAGAATCCACTGTACTAGGCCTTCTAATCCCTGGACTCAACCGTGGGTTAATGGTCCCATGGCTTGATTCCTATCACATCTTTAGCAATCTCCGAACCAATAGAAACATAGGCTCTTTAGCCTTCTCAGTGACTCAAAGTTCTCTTCGAGTCATTACTAAGGTCATCTTAATAGCATAGGTGAGCTAATGATGGGTCTCATTTACTTGGGATGGAGTGATGGGCTGTAACATAATCCTCTTTCTATCCTTAACAAAGGCATAAGTGTTCTTACATCAATCGAGAGTAACATGTTAGTCGAATAACCAAGGTCTTCTAAATAGTAGTTATGAATCTCCTATGGGGATAGCATCGCATATTACTTTATCCCTATACACACTCCCAACATTAAATGGTACAATCACTTGTTCAATCACGTGTAAAGCACCCTTATCATGAAGCTAATGTAGCTTGTACGGTCAAGGATGGTTTAAGGTCAACAAACCTAACCTCTACATAAAGGACTATGCAACTACATTAGTACAGCTTCCTTCGTCCACTATAATGGTGCATAATTGTCTCTTGATAGTTACATTTAGTATGGAATAGATTTTCCCTTTAATCTTCCTCGGAACTTGGTAAGGAACTCAATACTTGTCTCAGAATTAAGGTAATCACTTCTCCTTAGTCGGAATAGACACATGTCTATTCTTCCTCCTCGATTTTAGCTTTTCCAACATCCTTTTTATCTTCAAGCTCACTCTCATTGATGTTATCCACTACATCTCCTCAAAGCACCATGATGCATCAATTTAGATAATTAGTAGCCATATGTTTGAAGCCCAAGCATTTAAAGCATTTCACCTCGATGGTCTTCTATCCAGAGCTTTGCCCTTTCTCATATGTCCTCGATGTCAACCTAACCTCGACTTAGCTTAACTGATTGGCTCAACCCTACTCACTTGTTCGGCTATCATCAGATCGGTTTTTCCTATCCTCGACTCTATATGGCTTCCTTAACTCAACTTGAATAGGTCGGCGTAGAATTAATGGTTGGTAGAATGTTTTCCCAGGTTGGCTCGAAGCACATCTCCTTTGCTTTTCCACCTTCTATGCTATCCTTATCACCTCTTCCAAGGTATAAACCCTTTATACTTCCACAATGTTACGAATCTCAAATCTAAGTCTAAAAATAAACCTCGATACTATATGGCCTTCTAGTTCTTCCACGTCAATTTTGATCATAAGTATTTGGAATTATTTGACATAATCATCAACAAATTGGCTCCCTTGGCAAAGTTCCTATAACTTTGCAAATGTATCTTATAAATGGGTCTCGAGCACTAATGCATCATAGCGGCTCACGAACCTAGAATGGTTCAAATGGGTATGACGAATAGGAAGTGAAATGGGTAGGTTAGAAAATGAACAGGAAATAGAAAGTAAGAATGAAGTTTTGAGTGTGAATGTGGATGGATATCACACACCAAGACACAAATACAATTAGGGAATGTGCTTAAAATAGGGTTTGATATGACTCACAAGCACTAAATGTTGCTCTAAGTTTCAAATGAGAGGTTAGATGCAACTCACTAACTCACTCAAATGAAGGGTTCACCATAATCTTAAGAACAAGATCGATAAGAACACAAGGAAGATTAAAGAGTTTGTTCAACACTCAATAATTCAGCAAAAAGTAAGATCTAAGAGCTTAAAAGAAGCCTTGCTCAAAAGGGGAAAGTTTTAAGTGTAGGAATATTCTGTTATGTCTAATTTCATATGTGATTTCATATATCCGTTGTTTACAAATGTTGCTATTTATAGCAAGTCTTAAACCCTAGTAGCAAAATTATAAATAATATACAAAGCCTTAAACCCTAAAGAATTGGGCCCATAAATAAAATAATGAAAACATATACAAGAATATAAAACTGTGCATTTAATAGAAGTTGACATGTAGTCACTTAGCTTGTCCTAGAAGGAGCAAGATTTGAACTAGGCATGGTCGATAGTTAGATGTTCGAGTCCAAAGAGGAGTCTCTAAAGTCTCGCATTGCTTAGCTAAGTCACTAGAAAGGTCGACCCATAATTGCCAAGTTCTAGAATTAGTCAACAATAGTCTGTCGGTACCATGCCGAATGGTTCTGTAGTCTTTAGTACACGACCATATGGTATCTTAACTTCTCAGCAGATGATAAACTTGGTGTCGAGTGTCTCCTTTTTTTCCCCTCAATCTTCTGTTATTAGTTTATCCTCGACAAAACATGATCGACTTCGACTTACGATCGGTCGGCCTTGGCTTGGGCATAGTTAGAGGTCGATTCCTATTAGGCATAAATCTACCCCTTAACAACCTTTTCATCTCCTCCTAAGTTCTCGTACCTCGTCTTCCATCCCTTGCTTTGGCTACATTCAGATTTTTCCACCACATTGTAGCATACCTAGTACATTCCACTGTAGTAAGTTAGACTTTGATAGCATCCGCATACTTATAGCAGTCAAACACCTTCTCAAACTTCTCTTCCCATTCAAAGTATCTATCTACATCTCCACTTCTACTAAAAGGTAGGATTTGAACCTTGACATTGTCTAGCCCTCGAGGGGCTCAACACCCTCATCCTTGTGCTTAATAATAGTAAGCTTCTTCTTCTTCCTCCCCAAACTCTTCAACATCTATCTCCTCATCATCTTCCTTAATCTCTTCTAGCTCTAGTCTTCATCTAGTATCTTGATCTTCTACTCTTCTAGCTTACTATGGTCAAACTAGGTAATTGGTTTAATTACCTTAGCCATAGTACCTTTTAGGGGCATTTTCTTATGGGTTCTGGTGCTTTACACATTGGGGTTATTGTCTATTAACTTACATTACTATGAGTAGACTCTCAATAAGGTTTATGAGTTTGTCATGTTTGTCATCAACCAACCCTAGGGTATTACTACAATTATGACCATGACTAAGTTAAGCACCACTACTCTAATCATCAATAATACTTTGAACACTCAAATCTAACATGGTATAATACTTCTCAAATAGATTAATAACTCACTAACAACTTTAATACCTAATAATCACTTAAATAGAATAGTAGCAAACTTACTCTGTTTTCGAAATGAGAAACAAAGTATTAATGAAACTACACTTACACACAAACATACTACTGTAGCTACAAAAGGAACACCACAGCTACTAATAGTAAGGTAACCCCAAAATTCACTGTAACTTCACGCGCCCTCTCTTAAAATCGTACTCTAATACCAATGAAGCTGATGCATTTCCAGGGGTCACATACACTGAGAAGCACTACAACAAAGTCAAGCAAAAATAAACAAGAAAAAGATATCAAAGTCCAAGTAGCTACTGAATGGATATGACATACCATTCGATCCTATTCGGCCTACAATTTGCTGGATATGACACACTGGTTTGAATTGAAGGGTCATTTTCCATTAGTCCTTGCTAAAGGGAATAGACAAGAGTTTAAGGATAGAGAGAACACTAAGGTTGCTCAAAGGAAACTTAAATAATAATCTATATTGATTAGTTGGTTCCTGCATACAAATAAGTTGGTATACCTATCCATTAGGGTTACTTTACATGTATTAAAAGATAGAAGGGTATTCATACAATTAAGTTACATAAACATACTAAAAGGAGTAAAAGAGATAAAGAATATTCTGTATGCAAAAGTAAAGAATCCTTTTGAAATGTTGCGCTAGAAGACAAGTGTTACATGGTAGCTAGATATTAGAAATATGGTATATGTGGGCTAAAACAAGAGAAAGGATTTGTAGTAAGGGGTTAACCTAATCTGGATTGGGTTAAGGCTCAATGAGTTCTATAAAGAAGTTAGATTGAGTTAGAGTCTAGTATTTGTGGTCAGCTCGAGAGCTCGGCTTGACTTAGGCTATTTCTAGAATAAAGTATAGCTACTGAGCAAGAGTAGGTCTAACATAAGTCAGGGTTTGACAATCAAGTCGGTAGGAAATCAGGTTAGGATAGGAATCTCTATCTTAGATATGGCTTTGAACTTGTATCCTCTAAGTAAGTCTTTAGAATCCTCTAGCCAGTTGCAAGTAATTGGTCTAAGGGGTTAATTCTTATCAATTAGTTAGATAGAATTTTTGGTATGTGAACTAACTTATTATATAAGGAAGTTTTGAGCACGAAACTTTTTGTAAGGAGGGTAGAATATAAGACTCTAGTTGATTAAGCACCCTAATCGCTAAACTAGTCAATATGAGTTAGGATGTTTAGAATAATTTCATCCGAGTTGAGTCAAATTTTAATATAAAGTCATAAAAGTTAAACAAAGAATATTAGTAGGATTAATTTCTCAAAATAGTGTATATATAATATTTAATTTCAATAAAATATATTTTTACCGAGTATATTTGTTAATTATCAAGAACTTTACATTTAAGTCCCAAAACATAACGAGCTATTAGAGGTAAATTATTCATGTAATAAAATAACATATAGAACATATACATATGTGTTGTGCACAATTTATATATATACTTATAACCAAAATTAATTAATATACCCTAAAATGCTTAAAAATACCCTAAACTAATCACAATTAACTAAAGAACTTAGGAGAAAAATTCTAAAAATTAACAAACAAGTTGGATTCATCTTATATGAGGCATGGAAGCATTTAGGACAATTGTTAGTTATACACATTAGCTAATTAACACTTAGTAGTTGAGATCTAGGGGTATATAAGATAAATAGGAGAGAGAAAAACTTCATTTTTGCAATTCATACCTAGGAAATATCACTAGCTTTTGCCAAGATGTTACTTAGTTGTTTAGCAATTTAGGAAAATTCCAAGAACAACAAAACAAAGTAAAAGGAAATTATGGGAAAAATTAAAATAGGTACTATGCAAACTGAGCTAGATCCATGAACACCAGCCTAAGGAGCACTTGGGCATGAACCATCACCACCACTTGATAATGGTGGGGGCGCCTAGCTTAGCAGACAACCAAGGATGGGTTATTGGTGGTCGAACCACCACCATTTCAGCGAGTCAATTTTGTATCTAATTTTACTTGAAATTGTAAAAATACTAAATTAACTTTGAAAATTATGAAAAATTTTATTTATACATATTTTTGTATATACTTTTAGGGAAGAATATTAGATTGAAAAATTTTTAAGTTGGTATAGTAGTTCCTTAAGAAATTGAGAAAAACTAATCAATTTTCGAAACCGATTTGAATAACCCTATTGATATAGTTTCAAAGCCAAACTTTTTCTAAGGAATACTCATGTTGCATGTGAATGTTGTATGAAGAGTTTTCAGACAAAAAGGATTTCCATAACTTTTAAGGATTTTTGAGTCTTTAAATTGAGAAAAAAAATTGCCATTTTCTTAAGGATTTGGTGTATGGAGCTTAATGAAACCATTGGTCTTAGGTTCTAAGGTTCATTTGGGTCACATTTCACCATGAAGGATAATCTGGAGTTGTATGGGTTGAGTGGAAGCAAGATATAGGCAAGTTGGCAAACTTAGATTCAAGGCATTAATACGTAAGTATGTAAATTTGAAGAATTTAATATTACGGTGTTGCTTAGTATGATAAACTTGAAAGATGAGCATGATTGAACCTATCTATAATCTAGAATACGAAGTTGGAATATTTATTTCAAGTAAACTTGTAAAATGACCCTGTTCAAGTAGTTCTTTAGAAGGTTGGTCTGATAGAAAAATGAGTTAATTCTAAGTTTAGAGACTTAACCAGAAAGCTACTAGATTTGAAATGCTTGGCTGATATAACATCTGTAAGTTAATGAGAGAAACTCTAGTTAATAAGGCTATTTTCAAATACTTCTTCAAAGAGTTTCTAGTTAACAAAACTATTTTCAAACACATTCACAGAGAGTTCTAGAATAAAAATTGTAATAACAATACTGATTAGATACCTATTCAGAAGGCTCTAAAACCAAATTCAAAAGCTACGATACCTAAGTATTTTTGGGGTAAATTGAATCTAGACAATTGAACTAAATGAAATATTAAGAGATTTAACTATAGATGTAAGTTAACTGGTATTTAACTAAGGAATTTTAAGTAGGATGAATTGGAGAATAACCTAGAGGCTATTTTAGAAGTTGTTTCAAAAGCTAGCTTAGAATCTAACTTAGTGACTGAATCACAACCAACTCGCAACAAACTAACTCCTAATAAGCAAGTATTTAATTAGTATATGTGTATATATACTCACGACCTATAATTGACCATAAAAGTACTTCCTTTTGCTAGGTGAAGTCATGGAGAAGGAAGTTCCTATTAACGAGTAAATTGGGATCATACCACTAGCCAGGTAAGTGGATTTGTGCATATAGGATATAGGTTTACATTTCTTAAGTGGAGGATGAATGTCTTTTCTCCTGATTATAATGGTTGTTTGAATGATGCTTGAATAGTAGTAAGTTAATGTTCTTGCTCGTGATTGGGGTGATTGCCTAAATGATACTTGGATTTATTGTATAAGCCTTGGAGATGCTGTACTTTGTAAGTATAATGTTAGCAATGACTTATGTGATGTGCTTCAGAATTGGTTATGAGTAAAGTTATGAAAACTTATGCTATAATGAGACAGAAGCTGTTCTAGAAGCAAATTCAAAGATAGAAAGAATATGATAAGCTTTGCTGATGTTCTTGATGTTGATTAAGAATTGGTTGATGCATTTCGTGCATTGCACAGAAAGGACCTATGAGTCAGTTTTCTTAAAGCTTATGGTTTTGCTAAAATAAGTTTAGAAAGCTAGGTTTCATGAATATAGTTTTGCATTGACCAAAACTTCACTCACGCACCATGGATTTTTGCTAGGCTGGGATGTTTTGATAAGTCCTTAAATATATTCTCTGGATGCCTAGATTTGTAGTCGACCAAACCGAATGAGTTGCTAAGCTGGCAAGGATATTAGTACTGATACATGTCACGTGCATTAGCATGGTATTCAAATTACATTATCTTATTTGTCACATGGATATTAACTAAATGTGAGACTTCAGTACCTGTGTTATGTGCTTTGATGTATTATTGCTTGTTTTCCACTCTTACTCAGCTCAACAGTAATTGAGGGGATAAGTTTTGTCTTATCCTTTGGTTAAGATGTTACATTTTAGGGCATTACTAGTAATTGAGGTGGATTTTTTGAGAGTGCTAAATAAAGTAAGCTATTTTGGAGGTAAAGGTGTCATTAAATAAGTATAATGAAGACCTAGGAGTTTAAGTATAGTTTAATGTTTAGGTTTTTTATGTTTGTAAACAATGTAAATATGTGTAACAAAAAACAAAAAAAAAAAAATTATAGTTGAACCCTTTTAAGTGCCAAATATATAATGAATTGTTAAATTGTTAAAATTGAACTTATATTTAACAAGTTTACCTATGCAATGGGACATCTTGTGTTATGTCAGGATGTGACACTATATTAATTTCTTTAGTAAAAAATCCTCTATGTTAAGTTCTAAGTGATTTATAATGGTTTTCTTTAATCACAAAACCTCTAAGTTACAATTTTAGCCACTCAAGATTCATTTGTTACACCAATTCTATCCTTTGAGATAACCTCTGAACTTCTCCAAGTTAAACCCCGTATTATAATATCTCTTAAACTATCCTCTAACTCTACTAACTATAGGATTTTTAATATAATCATCCTCCAACTAACCATCCGCAACCCCTGTTTTTACATTTTGCTCATCATTTTTGCTTCAAACCTATCCTTTGAGTATCAATCTAGTGAAAATTTCATGACCAGAATCCTCTTAATCAACCTTTTCCTTTAATTAATATCCTATAAGTAGCTAATTTTCCAACTTCCTTCCAAGTTACAATTGTGAAATCAAATTTAAACATCAATAACACTCCAAACCAACCTTCTTCAATTTCATTACTTCTTAACTCTTCATTCATTACATCACAATTCATCAATTATTTCAAGTTCACTAAATTAGTCAAATACTAACTTCACTAATTAAGGTCAATTCACCATTTTCCATAACTTCTCACTTTATCAATCAACCTAACCACTCCAAAACAGTAATCATACTTTAATATTGAATCAAAATTAGTATCTAAATAAGGTTATTAAGAAAATATGTTATTTTTCCCCTAAAAGCATAATTAAATACCAAATTTAGGGCTCAAAAAACACATAAAAATTTATAAAATAGTTTTGCAATAAATCTCTTCATAGCAATTCAATATTAACATAAGGTAGTTTATAGAAAATTTTGAAAGGCGAAACTACATTGTTAATCCTATTTATTTCAATATTGCAAATTCTCTAATTTCTCTGATTTGTTAAGGATGCATATTTCCACCATTAAATTTGTACAAAATGACATTTCTCCTATATTCTATATATGAAAATATATAGGAATAATTTTTTTCATAATTTTATAGGTCGTATTTATATTTTTAATAATTTAATGAAATTTAGCTTAAAATTGAACCTCATTGAAATTGGAAGCTCTAGCCACTAGTGGCTCCTCTACCATTATTGGCCTACCCTAGTGTTAGTTGCTACTTCTAGTACTAGTGGTAGATGTTGTAAACCCTACGAATTTAGCTTTCTAAGTATAGAAACAAACATCCAAACTGTAAATGATTTCCCGAACTTAAAAGAGCCAGTGAGATTTAAAACCAATTAAAAACTCAAACCAAAACCTAAAGTGGATACGAAAAACCTTAAACCATCAATTGAACCCCTAACCGCATACGAAGACCCTAAAACCTCGAACCTCATTAAAACCCTGAGACGACAATCGAAGATTTAATCACGTAAGAATATATGAAACCCTAAATTTGTAAAAACATTAGAGATTGTGCCCTAAAGTAATAAAAACCCTAAAACTATAACTTTAAAGATATAAAAGCACTAATTCACTAGAACTTACCCTAAAACCCTAAGTGATAATATATCCTCCATATTTTACCATTTTATCGGTAAATGACTAAAGATAACCCTCAATTATGCATAAACATTTAGAATACTTAAATGGTCCCTTAGAAACTAAGATAATGAATCATAGATTACATTTATTTCTTAAGCATATGATTAAGATAGTATTACATAAAGTTAGAGGTATAGTTGGAGATTAGGTTAAATGTAGTAAACCTTAATACCCTAAATGACATTTTTTCATTTTAGTTACACTAAGTAGTTTACCAAATGATGTTTATAGGTTATAAATACTTAAAGTAAGACCTCATCATCTACTCTTACTAATCAATTCACCAAATACTTCATTTCCTTAATTTTTCCCTTAATTTCCCTTAATTACTACATTATGTATACAAAATTACACATACTTAAGGAAAGTTGACCAAGTCAACCATTGAAAAGTTAACAAAAGTGTCTCTTTCATTAGGAAAAAAATATCTTCCTTCTCATGATTTCTTTCCTTTTCTTTTGACTTTTCCCTTCTTTTTTCTTTTCTTTACCATCCACTACTTTCATCTTTTAGACCCCACCATTCTCCTTCTTCCATAAGCAAAACAAATCAAAAGAAACAAAACAAAAGCCTCCTCCATACCGTGAGCTTCCCTTCCCTTTTCACTCTTCTTTCCTTTTCAACTTTTCAACCATTTCATCCATAGTCAAGAGCAACTTAAGGTATGCTATTTTATTCTTATGTCTTACTTCATCCTCTTTACTACTTAGAAGGAGAAAAGGTTAGGTTATGTGTTGTGTACATATATATATATATATATATATATATATGTTGATCTAGGCTTAAAGTTGCAATCTTTACATGTTGAAGTGTAGAAATCATGGTGAAGAAGAAGGACATGCATGTGCATATGTCCTTAAGTATATGTATATAAGGATATGCTAGAAGAATACATGTATAAATACCTTTGTACATAAGTATACAATATGTACATAACCTAAAATAAGGTATATACTAACTATACATACATATATCATGTCAAACATACTCTTAAAATACAAAAAGAATGAAATTGTGAAGCTTTCTTAAGGGGCTAGATAAGGCATACGAAAATACGTATAAAAATACGTATGTCACCGTATGCGTATATGGGTATATGTATTAGTATATGTATAAGTACATAAGTATACATATTAGTATGTTATGAGTGTAGGTACGTATATAACATATGTATATGTATAAGTACTTAATGACATATATATTCACATGTAATAAATGGATTACATAAGCCATGACGTCATCAATTGATTACATAAGTGATGATGTAAGCGTAGGTTTATAATAGAAGAAATAATAAGATTACATAATCATATAACATAGGTATATACATGTATTTAGAAGCCAAAAATCTCTTAAACCCTAAGATAGTTCCTAAATTGGATGAAACTTCATTAAGTATGTGAATTAGTAATACCAATGTAAAATGCCCTAAGTATAAGAATAAGTGGCTAATTAAATCATTAACTACTAAAATTAACTACTAAAATGGAACATAAAACTAACCAATAGGAATAATTAAGCTTTAATAGTTAGAATTTCAATAAATTTAGCCCATATCGTAAAACACGGGTCTTAACGGACATCACCGTGTGAACATGCGTCTGAAAACGATGAAAAACGACTATAAGTTTGCAAATATCGGAATTAGAACAAAAAAAAATTAAAAAATTATTACAAAATACATAAAGGAAGCCTCATACCTTACTAATATAAGAAAATAGTTACTATTAATCTCATGGAGTATGGTAACCCTATACACACTATATTCAGGTTATATTGGAGGAAACTAGATAAACTACAATAGACTTTTAGTTGACTAAGGAGTCTGAATTGTCAGAACACTTATAAGGTTTACCATTTTGATTTAGGCGTTCGATATCGAGTCCTAGAAACCCTAAAGGCTTGGAGAATGAGCAATAATCCAGGTGAGGGAGTTCTAATGACCTGCTACTTGCTTGTGCGTATTACTTGTATGATGTTTTACTGTTTGCTATTGCTTGTATGTTTGAATGACTGTTCTGTTTGTGTGCTATCATCCGTATGATCACCTTTTTAAATTGATAAATATAAATATCTACCTAAACAACCGGTTCTATTCGTCACATGTCTATGACTTAGTAAAGATATGAATGGAGAGTGCTAGCCTTGCAAAAATCTTAAGAAAAGTATTTTTGGAAAAAGCTTTTCTATTCTTAAACAAATTTTTGCATGATCGTTGTAAGGGCTTGTAGAGGCATAAATAATATTTTTAACGTTAAGGCAAAGCTAGCATGGGTTCTCCACTTGATAGCGAGAGGACTCGCTTTATTGTGCCTGAAAGGCCTTGGTTACTTTTAGTTGTGAGACGACTCGCATGTTTGTGCCCGAGGGGCCTTGGAGGGTGGATAGTCCTAGTTTGGACTCCCCCTATTTGGATTGAAACTCTTTTCTCGGCTAGGGTAATAGTCGAGTTTTGCCTAGTGGGGTGGTGCCCCTAGGTAGCCTCATGCGGGTAAGCTGAGGTGCCCTGTACGGGTAAGTACAGGGGATAATCGAAGTGTAGACGACGTAATTCTACACCTTCCATAGTTCTGGACTCCTATGGATGTATTGCTTACATTCATCACGCCTGCATTCATTATGTATGTAGATAGCTTGCTTGCATGTGTGGTAATAATGTGTGAAAACTTGCTTGACCGGTAGTGGTGAGGAATGAACTCACTGAGCTGTTTTATGCTCATTCCCCCTTAGTTTCCTTTGCAGGTTTATATATGATGGGATTGGGATATGTCTCGAGTGCTGAGTGCAAGATGAAGATATGTACATTAGTATTAGAAGTAGTTGAGTACTTTTTAGATGATGCATAGATATCCTTTATAGAAAATATTTATTTATGAAACCTTACTATAATGCTAGTATATCTTGTCTTATTATTTGGTAGGGGATACCGATTCTCTACGGTTCTGAAGAACTGTGGGATATCGGATACCCATAGTTATTTATATTTGTATTCTACAGTAAATTGATTACTTAAAAATCAGTAACCTTAGTGATTAATTATTTAAAGTCTTGCAATCTCTAACTTGCAAGGAGGTTTTCATAGCATGGGTGCACACATGTTGTGGAAATTTTAGGTAATCCTACTAGGCCCCCTTTAGGGTCCTGACAGATGGTGTTGCAAACCCTAACCAAGAACAGATAAAGCTGATCGCTGAATCAGTCTAAGCTTATAGAAAGCTCGAAAAAGGATTAATGGGGAAAGTGTGAATGGGAAAAATAAAGAATGAAATGGTAAGCAAAAACCCATGAACAGCTCTATAGGATATGACGCACCAATAGAACTTCTGAGAACTCATAGCACAATTCAATATGATGCATGAATTGGTCCGGTTAGGTTACTTGTCAACTAACTTTGCTTAAGGGAAAGGATGAGAGTGATGCCAAAAGTAAACAAATAATCTTTACACGAGGAAGAAAAGTACTCAAAAGGGTTTTTTTTTTTTTTAATGATCTCTATTACAAGTACAGGAGTATTTATACCCATAAGTTAGGGCAATTTATCTAAGAAGGAAAAGATAAAAAGGGCATTTCCTAAGGAAGTAACATATAAGATACAAAAGGGTAAAAATAAATATACAAGAAAAGTAATCATTGGTGCAATAGATTCTGCACATGATACTATACATGTGGCAATACTACATTGGCAAGGTCAACGAAAGATGCAGACAAAAAGTATGGATAGATGGCTTATCTAAGTAAGGATGGCTTAGTCAATCTAAACTTTCTCTCTCGACTTCTCGGTAAGGAGTATGCCAAGTAATTGGTTAGCTCGGTACCAGAGAGTAATCATCAACTTGGCATACTATAGAAAAATGGGCAATCATACGGCCCGACATGAATAGTGACTCAGTATGGAAGTACTTGGCCTCTATAGGGGTTGGTTGGAATAGAAGGATTCGTTGTGTTAGCCTTTCTAGTCCTTGGGCTCAATTGTGGGTAAAAGGTCTGGTAGCCTAATTCCTATCATTCCCTCCAGGTTGTTTTAGATTTAGGATCAAATCCAAATGGTGTTCACTCAGTTCCTTGTTAAGGTGATACGGACTAAGGTGGGTAATGTTGAAGGCATAAAAAACCCCATAGTCTTTAGGCAATTCCAACTTGTAGTCATTATCATTGATCTTTTAGAGAATTCTCAAAGGTCCTTTTACTCTTGTAGATAATTTGTTCCTCTTCCTATTCAAAAACCGCTCCTTACTAAGGTGCAACCACACCTTCAGTTGAAATTGTTTGGCTGTCCTATCCTTAGTTTTTTCTCGCATTCTTCTAATAACTTAATCGATGTATCGAGTGACCTTATTATAGATGTGCTATAGGGATTATGCTCTAGCCATTGCATCAGGGTCCTCTTCTACAATTATTGGTGTAGAGGCATAGTCGAGGAGCAATTCGGGATTGAATTCACAGACTACCTTGAAGGGAGTCTGCTTAATGGTGTCATGTATTGTTTGGTTATAGGCGAACTTGACCACTAGTAGGCAGACATCCTAATTAGCTAAGTTCTTGCCTACTACAACTCAGAGCAGTGACCTCAAAGACGATTAACCACTTCTGTTTAGCCATCAGTTTGGGCATAACATGAGGTACTAAAGATTAATTTGGTTCCCAGTCAACGCCACAAGGTTCCCTAGAAATGGTTTAAGAACTTAGGGTCTTTGATAGAGACTACACTTCTCAGTACGCCGTGTATCCACACAATCTCCTGTAAGAAAAGAGAACCGATAGCTGAAGTGTCGTTTGTCTTAGTATAGGGCATAAGGTGTACCATCTGACTAATCCAATCTACGGCAACCATTACATAATCTTTTCCTCGAGTAGTTTGCGATAGTCCAAGGACAAAGTCTATGCTCAATTCAATCCGTAACCTCATCAAAACAAGTAAGGGCATTGCTTTCCCTTGCTCAGCTTAGCACTTAGCCTTCTTGCATACGGCATAGCTTTCGACAACTCGGTACCCATCTTTCCTCATCCTTAGCTAAAAGAATCGGCCATTTATCACTTTAGAAGTCCTCTTTCCCCCAAAATGTTCGGAGAGACCTCCACTATAGGCTTCCCTAACTAGCAGCTCCCCTAGTAAACAAGTCGGTAGGCATAATTTTCTACCTTGGAACAAGTAGCCTTCCTCTATATGATACTTATCTATTGTCCTCCCGTTGATGCATCGTGAAATTATGGGTCTAAAGTGCAGATCTTTATAGTACTATTCTTTGATACTTGCAAACCTAAAGCGCATGTCTCCTCAAAATTATAAGTTTAAAGGCCAATCACTAAATGGGTCCAAGCTTGCAAAAAGCTCAAAGAAAGATTAATCGGGAAAGTGCAAATGGAAAAAATGAAGAATTAAAAGATAAGCAAAAACCTACAAACAGCACTAGAGGATATGATGCACCAATAGAACTTTTAGGGACTTACAGTACAATTCGATATAATGCATGAATTGGTCCGGTAAGGTTACTCGTTACCTAACCTTACTTAAGAGAAAGGATAAGAGTGATGCTAAGAGTAAAAAAATAAAGTTTATGCAAGGAAGAAAAGTACTTAAAATAGTTTTTTTTTTTTTTTAATGATCTCCATTACAAGTATAAGGGTATTTATACCCTTAAGTTAGGGCAACTTGCTTAAAATGGAAAAGACAAAAAGGGTATTTCTTAAGAAAGTAATGTACAAGATACAAAAGGGTAAAAATAAATATATAAGAAAAACAATCATTAGTGCAATGAATTCTACACATGATACTATACACATCACGATGTTACATTGGCAAGGTTGTTAGAAGATATGGACAAGAAGTACAAATAGATGGCTTGTCCGAATAAGGATGGCTTAGTCAATCTGGACTCTTTCTCTTGGCTTCTTAGTAAGGAGTATGCTGAGTAATTGGTTGGCTTAGTACTAGAGAGTAATCATCAACTCGGCATACTATAGAAAAATGGGTAGTCATACAGCTCAGCATGAAGAGTGATTCGGTAAGGAAATACTCAGCCTCGGTAAGGGTTGGTTAGAATAGAAGGATTTGTCATGTTAGCCCCTCTAGTCTTTAGGCTCGACTGCAGGTTAGAAGTCCGATAGCTTAATTCTCGTCAAATGGTCCCCAGTAACTGCCTGACCATAGGTACCTTTGATTATCCAGTTTTGCACCCTAATTTTGTATATTTTTCTTATCCTTATTCTTCAATCACCAAGCCCTATACTAAATTTTCCCAAATCTTTCATTGCATGTATGAAATATTAGAGAGGGTTTCTAGATTTTAAAAGGCTCAAAGGGTATGACATGGATTTTTATTTTCTCTCTCCTCTAATATTTTCCCTTAAATACTAAGCTCCATTGCATGATAACTCATTACTTTTCTTTATCATTTGTCCATGCTATGGCTACACACCTATCCATCCTCATCTCAACTATTCCGCTTTGTTTTTATAATTTTTTTTAATTTTTTAATGATTTCCTAAGCTTATTTTGGCCCAAAACATAAAATTTAAGGTATTTTAAGTAGATTCTACTATAAGTATGACTAGAAGTAAAGATGTAGCATTATAACCAACCACTAGTAAGTTTGCAAGGAGTTGAGAGTGAGGAAAAGTATGAACACTACTAAAACCTAATCACTTTTGATGTCATGTTTTGTGATACGTAACTAATCACCTTAGGCGACCATTAGTTTGCTAATGATGTCTATAAATATATGTGTTAGGAACTATAACTTTTGAAACTTTCTTATAAAGACATACTATTTTAATGTAAATATTATTATGTAAAGATAATCTAAGAAACTAAATTGTGTACTAAGAGAATTTTTTATAAATGTTTTAGAGAAATACCATAGGTTCTACTTAAAATAGGTACCCTACTAGACGCTTTAGGATAATTGAGTCATGTGCGTCTTGTGTAAGCTATATCTACAATAATAGCTGTAAGATTAACTTTTATCTTAGGATAGTTTACACGTGGGACTACTATGACTACTCCCATTTGGAGCGTAACAATTTTAGGTTTTTATTAGAGCTTAGTTCCTAAGAACCGAGTAACATTGTAATTAAAATCAATTAGACATTTAACTACATTGAAAGTTAAGGGATTAATTGGGTCTTAAAAGATTTAAACTAATAGGTATATTTGTAAGTTATATGAATGAGAATTTAATAAGTAAACTAATTATGAGTATTTTAATGAATAAAACTAACTAAAGAATTTAAATCATTTCAAATTCCTAAAAATTGACTTATCTATGCTTAGATGCATTTCAATTGGGAAGGTGATGAGTCTCCTATAGATTATCAGGTTCAAATGTAGAAGTTGTTATTAGATATGATTGATTGATAGTTATTTCATACTGTTGACAAAATCGTATTTACTTCTAAGCATGGGTTGTCCTATAGTTTGAAGGATGATTGGCAATTGATGAAGTATGAGTTGGGACTAATGTATAATGAGTATACTACCATAGTAGATTTTAAGAAAAGACACTTGCAGTGGAAAGGAATACTATCTATGATGTTACCGGTTTTGTATTTCCTAACTATTATGGAAGTAGGTAAAAACTATTTGCTTGATTTTGACGAAGTTCCTATAGGTGTTCATCATATCTTTAGGAACCATCCACTTAGTATTATTGATTGGTTTCTTAGATTTCCAGTTATGGAAAATAATGGAATAGAAGTGCCTTTACAATCTTAAGAACCTAAACCCCCTAATGAGCTGCAAGAAAACCCACATCAAAATATACAAGTAAATGTAGTAGTGAATGAGGTAGAGGATCCAAAAGTAGAAGAACTCATGTTAGAAGGTGCCATAGGAAGTAATGAGGTCAATGGGGAAGAACCTCTTGAAGAAGTTAATGAAGTTGAGCTTAAGATGATAGTTATTGATGATAATATGCATGATGAGGATGAAGTTTATGAAGTTATCATGATATCTGAAACTTAGAACTTGTAATATTGAGTTCAGATTTTGAGGGATTAGAAGAAGAAGAAGAAGTTGAAGAAGAGGAATAAGAGGATAAAGTTCCAATTGAAGAGGCAGTAGCTTATGAGGGTTCAAATAGTTGGTGGACTAAGTAGATGACCAGTTGTATAGCCTGACTTAGAATGATCCTAGCCTTTGCACAATGGCTATGATACGTGACCTAGATGTTTTTTTATGTATCTAGGTTATATGTTATCTTTTGATGTACCATTAACTTTTGTAAATTTTAGATGTATTTTGGTTATCAATTATTAGGCTTATGTATATATATGAAGTCATAAATAGAAATGACGTATTTAGGAATTGAGTATGTAATCTTTTTATTTTGTAAAGTTAGGTTGTAATCTCTTAGGATGTAAATGAAGTTTTATTGAAAATATACATGTATTTTATATGTAGTTATGTGAGAAGAAAGTGTAACTTTGTTAGTATTTTTATTGTATATGTTTCATATGAAGGAAGTATAGAATATGAATGATAGGTGACATATATATTAGTGTTATCATTATAAAAGCAGGGATATATTACTATAAGTGAATCTAAGAGTTTATATTATGTTAGGAGATTAATGGATAATTTATATTTATGTTCCATAAGTAAGGGACATTTGATCCATGTGGATTTTTAAATAGTATAGCTTTATACTAACTATTAATTTGTATATGTTAAGTGTAAGTAGAATAGTCTATTATTGTGATTATAATTATGGTCAAGAATGTGAATAGAGATCCAGATGAGTGACACGAGAATGTTGACCTACCCCCTAATCCTCCTAAACCACAGGAATTACCTACAAATAGCATATTGCCGCTACTACCCCCCCTAAATATGATGGATCAAGTCTAGTTTGGATAGATGCTTGCAAATATGAATACCATGATTCAATAACAAAGAGCTTTGTAGCGGGTGGAAATACTATAGATTGAAAGCCACTAGAGATCGAACTAAGAGAGAATCAACCCTAAGAAGCTAATAGGCTTCTTGAATTCATGAAAGCAAATTGGTATTTTAAAAGCGAGATGGGAAAGCCCGCTTAAGCAGATGACTAGCTGGCAAAGATTGAACAAAGTTTTGACTTTCATGAATCCTGAAGATCAAAAAGTTTCTTATGGTATTTTCTTGCTGAAAATGGGTACATGACTTTGGTGGGACTCAAAGGTGAGATCAATCATAAGACCAATTAAGTAGCAAGTATTTAGAGATGAATTTAAGAAGGAATACTTTCCTATGAGTATACAAATTCAAATGGCTAGGAAGTTGATGGAGTAGAAGAAAGGTACAACAAGTGCATCTTAGTATGAGAATGGATTTAATAGATTGTTGCAGTATATGCTCGAGATGTACTAGGATAATTAAGTGCCTAAGAAAGACCTTTATCTTAATAGATTTGACCCAACAATGAGATGTAAATTGATGGATTACGGATTTACCACCTATCATGAGATTGTAGATAGAGCATAACAACTAGAGAACAACTAATTGGCTATGCAAGAGCAATGGAGTAAGAAGTTAAGAGCAGTCACTCGATTCCAACCTAATTTCAAGAGGTTATCTTTGGGTAATGGTAGTAGTTTAGGTCAAAAAGGGGAAAAGCTAGCAACAATATCTAGTGGCCCTGTACAAAGTAAAGGGGGGATATACATTTTATGATAAGGAAGGTAATGTAAAATGTTGGAAATGAGGAGATCAACACTTTCCTCGCCAGTGTGCACAATTAAAGGGTAAGTGCTATTTGTGTAGAGATCTAAATCATGTATGAAGAGGATTCTTAAAGATGAAAATTGTAAAATGTTATAGGTGTAGAAATTTGGGTCACTTTTCGAGGTATTGTGGATAGGTGGGACTAAGAGCTAAAAAATCTAGTAAAGTAGAAACCACCACATGTTCCAATACGGGTCTTTGCAATAGAAAGTACGAAAGGTGATACCAAGGATTATGATGAGTGGAGGGAGGAGTATTTTCACAATGGCTCTAATGATGATATGGAGATTGATGAAAATGAGTAAGGGTTAGTGATAGGTATGTAATTTAATAACTCTTCTTACTTATAAGTTGAATGTGAAACATTTGCTTTGGGTAGATGAATAGTAGGAATCGAGGAAATAAGTAATTTTAACTATCACACTAAATGAATGATAGGTAACTATGGTAATAGTATTTATTTCAAGCAATGTAATTATAAATGTATGAGTTGCATATACATTATTTGATACTAGAGCTTCACATTCATTTATTAATCAAGAGTTCATATTAAATAATGAAATCAATGCAATTGAAGCTAAGGCCACTTATAGAGTGATAACCTCTATTAGTGAATAAGTATTGGTACGGAAGATAGTAGATAATGGACAACTTCTAATCCAAGGGAAAGATTTCCCATAAAGTTGATAGTATTGCCATTGAAGAGTTATGATGTAATTGTGGGAGTAGATTGGCTATCCAAACATAAGGTTCAAATGGATTGCCTAAATAAGAGTGTAACGTTAGATGAGGGTAAAGTGGTATTCCAAGGAAAGACTGGAGAGCAAGGAATGAGATTACAAGCAATGGAAGTAAGTGGGGAAATGAATGAAGTCATAGAAGATTAGCAGATTTGTTGGATATTTGCCAATCAAAGGAAAGAAGGAGACACCAAATGTATTTGAGATATCGGTTGTGTGTGAATTTCTTGATGAGTTACCAAGTCTAACTCCACATTGAGAATTGGACTTTACCATAGAATTAATTCCAGGAGCTAAACCTATATCAAAAGCGCCATATAGAATGCCACTAATAGAGCTTTAGGAGTCAAAGAAGCAATTATAGGATTTGCTAGATAAAGGATTCATTCAACTTCGTGTATCTCCATAGGGAGCACTGGTGTTATTTGTCAAAAAGAAGGATGGAACTATGAGATTGTGTCTTGATTATAGAGAAATCAATAAAATGACTGTTATGAATAAGCATCCACTTTCATAAATTGATGGTTTATTTGATCGATTGCATGGAGCTACTATTTTTCACGAATTAACTGGAGATCTTGATATCGTTAGTTACGCATTAAGCCTAAAGATGTATTGAAGATGGCATTTCAAATGAGATATGGATATTTTGAGTTCTTAGTGATGCCATTTGCAGTGACTAATGGCCTACTGTATTTATGGGTTTAATGAATCAAATATATCAACCATATATAGATAAATTTGTTATTATATTTATTGATGATATTCTAATTTATTCAAAGACCAAAGAAGAGCATGCAGAACATTTGTGATTGACATTACAAAAGCTGAGAGATAAGGAGTTGTATGCTAAGCTAAGTAGATGTGATTTCTAGTTAGATAAAATTTCATTCTTGGGGTATATAGTATTAGGTAAAGGGATATTAGTTGATCTTAAGAAAGTTAAAGCTATAGCAGAGTGGAAGTAGCTGACTATAGTTTCAGAAATGAGAAGCTTCCTTGAAATGGCAAGCTACTATAAATGGTTTAGAAAAGATTTTTCTAAGATAACGAGACCTTTAACTCAATTGACATAGAAAGATGTTAAATTCAAATGGCGTAGTGAATGTGAATAAAGTTTTCAAGAGTTAAAAGACCATCTAATCTTAGCCTCAATACTTATTCTCCTAAATCCAAATGAATCACATTATATATATAATGACACTTGTTGGAATGGATTGGATTGTATATCAACGTAAGATGGTAAAGTAGTAGCATATGCGTCAAGACAACTAAGTCCTCATGAAAGAAACTATCTGAAGCATGATCTTGAATTGGTAGCTGTAGTTTTTGCTGTAAAAATTTGGAGACATTATTTATATAGCCATCATTGTGAAATTTACGTGGATCACAAGAGTTTAAAATATTTCTTTACTCAAAAAAGTTAAATTTAAGGCAAAGGCAATGGTTAGAACTAATTAAGGATTACAATTTGACTATCAATTATCATCCTACCAAAGCAAATATGGTAGTCAATGGTTTAAGTCACTAGAATTATGGATAAATAGCTTTGTTACTCATTACTCAACGGGAGTTAATTCGAGAGTCTGAGAAGTTAGAGATTGGATTTAGATGGCATGAGATGGAGGTATAGCTTGATGAACTTAGTGGTATAACCGACTTTGATGGAACAAATTAAATCCCAACAAGATGAAGATCTATGTTTAAAAGAAGTGAAGGAAAAGTTGAAAACAGAATGACATGTCAAATTTCCAAAGTGATGAGAAGGAAGTGTTAAGATACAAGAACAAGGTTTATGTACCTCACAATGCAAAGTTAGAGAGGGAAATTATAGATGAAGCTCATACTATTAATTATACTATACATCCTAGTGGAAGTAAAATGTATCATGATTTAAAATCATTATTCTAGTAGAGAGGTATGTAAAAGGAGATAATACAATATGTATCGGGATATACTACATGTTAATAGGTGAAAGCTGAACACCAAAGGCCTAGTGGGTTATTACAACCATTAGAAATGCCCTAGTAAAAGTAGGATCATATTAATATAGATTTTGTAGTGGGACTTCCAAAAACTGAAGTGGGTCTTGATTCAATTTGGGTTGCTATAGATAGGTTGACAAAAAGTGCTCACTTCCTACCTTATCATACTAAAGATTCAATTTTAAATTTAGCTCAATTTTATAAGCAAGTGATTATCAGAATGCATTATATACCTATAAGCATTGTCTTAGATAGGGATAGTCATTTTGTATCTAAGTTTCAGAAAGTATACACCAATCATTAGAAACTAAGTTATAGTTCAGTACGACCTTCCATCCTTAAATGGATAGTCAGCTAGAAAGAGTGATTCAAATATTGGAAAATATGTTAAGGGATTGTATCTTAGACTTCAATGGTAATTGGGACCAATATCTGCTATTAGTGGACTTTGCTTATAACAACGGCTATCAAGCAACTATATAGATGGCTCCACATAAATTGTTAAATGGAAGAAAGTGTAGATCGTTATTGTATTAGGAAAGTGATGAACACGCAATGATAGGTCCTAACATGTTCCATCGAATGAATGAAAAAGTGTAGTACAACAAAGAGTGAAAGTCGCCTAGGATCTTTATAAGAGTTGGGCTAATTTGAAATGGAAATTTGTGGAATTTGTAGTAAGAGATCAATTATATGTGAAAATAAGCCCTTTTAAGAGATTTAAACGATTTGGTACCATAGGACAATTAAGTCCTCAATTTATGGGACCATTTGAAGTATTAGAGAGAATTGGGGATGTAGCATATGGAATTGCTTTAACACTGAGTTTGGTTAAGTATCGTGATGTTTTCCACATGTCAATGTTAAGGACATTTGTGAAGGACCTATAGAACATAGTCAAATTAAAACTAGTGGATCTTTAGAAAGACTATTTAGTTGAGGAGAAACCAACTAAGATATTAGAAATTTGAACACAAAAGTAAAGAAATCATGAAGTGGAGTATGTAAAAGTTTTGTGGAGTAATGGTCTAAGGGTAGAGATAACTTTAGAGCCAAAGATGGCAATG
The DNA here is from genome assembly GCA_024138015.1 of Lumnitzera littorea. Taxonomy (NCBI): domain Eukaryota; kingdom Viridiplantae; phylum Streptophyta; class Magnoliopsida; order Myrtales; family Combretaceae; genus Lumnitzera; species Lumnitzera littorea. The sequence goes on from JAMXBB010000001.1 coordinate 55,027,826, forward strand.
AAGACTCACTACCTCAAATTCTTCAAAAAGATAGGTAAGCAATAGGTTTGCAATAGGTTTTTCATTGGAAAATAAGTAGTTATTATTTATGTGATGGTTAGATTGAAAGTTTTGAGGACGAAAGTTTTAGAAATGTAAGCCCCAATCTTATATGACTAAGTTTGATAGTCGATTCAAGCCACTCAGGAAAATAACTCGACTAAGTTAGAAATTTATGAGAAACTTGGTAACCTTAGTTGAAGAGTTCTCATAGGCTTGAAATTCAAAAATATGATAAAATATTAAAGATATAATTAAAATAGTGAGAATTTACTATAGGAAAGCCCATAAAGTCGCATTTAGGATAAATGTACCTAAATTTTGGACTTTTGAGAAAATTTATCCAATTAAGTCCATACTTTATGATGGGATTAGAAAAGTTAGTAAAAGTAACTCAGTAAAGTTAGATTTAAAAAATAATCTTATAAAACCATAATTTTAGCCTTAAAAGTGTAATTATTCAATATAGTATAATACTCTTTAGAACCACTAAATTCGAGCCTCGACATATAACAAGGCTTTAAAGATAAATTATTTAAACTGTAAAAGTGAAAAATATTGCATAAAATAACATGTGAAATATATATATATATATATATACTTACAAATATACTCCATACATATAATAAATATACTTGTAAATTAACCCAAAAACATAAAAGTGTGCAAAATAAGCAGAAAATTCAAAAAGATAAAAAGAAAATGCATATTAAAAATTAATAACAAAGCTAAAACATAACCCATTAAATATGAATAGTCATTACATGTATTATTTATATAGGATATATACATGTATAGTAACTAAACTACTAAATATTAATATACTATACTTAAATTATCAAAATTTCCATAAAATACTAGATAAACTCATCCAAAAAGCAAAGAAAAATCTAGATTCAATTGGAATTTAGGCGTAGCAACATCAAAACACTTCAATTATTGAATCAAAAGCAAATTGAAGATCAAATGGATACCTTATGCTTAGAAATTAAGGGAAAGAGATAAAAAAAAAAAAGAAGAAGAAAAGGGAAGAAAAATCTAATTGCTTGAAATCTATATAAACAAGACCTAAGACTACATTTTACACATTTTGGAACCCTACAACACTCAAAAAGGAATTTTAGAAATATTATAGAGAAGTAGAAAAAAAATTGAAACATAGAGCACCCTGCTGCCCTACAACAGTTCCTAACCCAAGCCACCACCTGTTGTGATACCCTACCAGCCTTTAGTAAAGCACCCACCACCTAGCTCCTTCGATATACCCCCACTAGCTGCCAACCACCAAAGCCCTAATAAATAGTGAGTTCCATTTTCTACTCTATATTTCCCCTATTTTCTAAAAATTCTAAATAAATTATGAAAATTTTAAGAAAAACTAGTCCAAAGTGATTTTAGATATACTTTCATGTAGTAAATTTTGTTTGATAACATTTTAATTATTTTATATACTTACTTTTGAAAGTGCACTCTTTACTCGAATTTTCAATTTAAAAATAAATATATTAAATAATGTTGTTTTGGGTTCAAATTTTTCTCTAAGATCCTCATTATATCTAGTTTAATGCTATGTAGCCTAATTTTGATTTCATACATGTTTAGTATTTATTGTATTTTATACCCAAAAAATTGATAAACTTGGAAATTTCTGAAATAAATTTATTATTATGAAAATAATTGATGAAAATGATATATGATGACTTTTGGACACTTGTAATAATACCAAGACATGTTGGAATTTATTTTGTATGAAAATGATACTATTTGCTTAATTAATTGTAATTTAAGAGTAAAAATGTAATTTTAAATATTTAGGCAATAACTTTGATTTTGTGAAACAAGTTGTAGGTTATAATCCATATACTTTTCTAAGTTTACAAAAATTTTCGTAGATTTATTTGATAATCTTAGCTATTTATTATGAATTTTCCTAGTTAAATTGTTTAATTTACTAATTAAGACACATTTTAGTAAAATTAGGCTAAAATATGTTAACTATTTGATAAAATCATCAATTTTCTTACTCTAGTCAGATTTGATTACTCTAGTCATGTTTTACTATGTTTTATTAGGAAATTATGTAAAATATGTTTTATTTAGAAAATATTAAAATAATGTGATAATGCTTGTTATATGGGTTTACATGTATATTAGAGTTAAAAATATCTTTTAAAAGTTATCTTTTGAAATGGACCATATATTATGTAATGACTAGTTTGTATAAGCTCAACGATACTAATTTCAACAAAATTAGATAGTTTTAGATAATAAGATAAGATATTTTTATAATATTATAGAAACTATCATACCATGATGACTTCTCTATAATTAAAACATAATTTAATCTATTAAAAATACATTTCAATACAATTGAAATCAATATATCATAAGTAATAGTATAAATACGTATATCCTTTAATATTAGGCAATTTAATATAACTGTATAATAGAACTGTAATAATTAAATACATGTATACATATATCATATCTATATTTAATACAATACNCATGTATATTAGAGTTAAAAATATCTTTTAAAAGTTATCTTTTGAAATGGACCATATATTATGTAATGACTAGTTTGTATAAGCTCAACGATACTAATTTCAACAAAATTAGATAGTTTTAGATAATAAGATAAGATATTTTTATAATATTATAGAAACTATCATACCATGATGACTTCTCTATAATTAAAACATAATTTAATCTATTAAAAATACATTTCAATACAATTGAAATCAATATATCATAAGTAATAGTATAAATACGTATATCCTTTAATATTAGGCAATTTAATATAACTGTATAATAGAACTGTAATAATTAAATACATGTATAAATATATCATATCTATATTTAATAATATATGAATAAGATACTTTAAATATATATATATATATATATGTAACTTTATTTGAATAACTATCTAAATGGTATTTCAATTAAGCCATACAATAATATGTAGAACTATATAAAACCTTAACGTTTTTGCAAACCTTACAAAATCTAAATTTAGGTTTTGGCATATATAAGATTTCCAAGTGAGCAGAATGTTGATGATAAAGACCTACTATAATGAGCATCTATACAAGTAAGTTAAGATTATAGCTTTATCGCTTATTGGGATACTTGTGAACACTCGATTTTTGCTTATAGTAGTTATAATTTATGTATTTAAGGTCATAATTTAGAAAATAAAAAAAAAATTGAAAAATGATAAAAACGACAAAAAAATAGAAAATTGTTAAAGAAAAAAAGAAAAAAAAACTAAAAAAGAAAAAATTCAAAAAAATTAATTTGATGGAATCTTGACTAAAAAGTTGTTGAAAAAAAAAGCAAAGTTGATACAATGATGTTAAATCCAATAAAATCAAGATTTATAATATTCAAATCTATTTTGGATCTTTATCGATTTGATTCAATTCAAAAGATTTGTTTTCGAGTTTTATAAATAGAAGTTGTATGGTGCAAGCCAAAAAAAAAAAAACAATCATACATTTGTTAAAAACACGCTCGAACCCACTCCTTAGACCAATTTTATAGGTGCACGTGCGATAGGACTAGGGATTCAATCTGTTACCTTTTATCAACTTTACGTGCTTTGTCTTGCAGGTACATAATAATGGTTTTTAATTATTTTCTATAGCTTGTCTTATTTATTTATTATTATCTCACTTAGTATATGTGCAGTTATTTTTAAAACTTGTATTAATTTTTTTTTATTATTATCATGTTTTTAATTGATAGTAATTAGTTATAGCATTAGTATCTAGTGAACATTTGTTAAGTTAAATTTTAGTTTTTTTTATTTATTTTTTTTAGATTTCATATTCTCAAAACGACATTTTTATAAAATCTCATATTTTACAAAATCTCGTTCTTTGCATATTGTATTGATTTAGAAAAATTACATTAGGCATGTTAGGGTTTTCTCGATAAAAAAATCATTTTGATGTTCATAAAATAAAAAAAAAAATCTTTAATTGACTTTTTTTTTTACGACGAGACATCTTTTCCATAGTTTAAGCTTGTTTTCCATAGTTTAAATGTCTTTTCCATGGTTTGAACATCTTTTTTATGATTTAGACATCTTTTCCATAATTTAGGCTTCTTTTCTATAGTTTATATATCTTTTCCATTGCTTAGGTTTCTTTTCTATGATTCAGACGTCTTTTCTATAATTTATATTTTTTTTCTATGGTTTAAATATCTTTTTCATGGTTTAGACATCTTTTCTATGGTTAGACATTTTTTCCATAATTTAGGCTTTTTTTTCTATAGTTTATATATTTTTTCCGTTGTTTAGGTTTCTTTTCTATGATTTAGGCATCTTTTCAATCATTTAGATTTTTTTTCTATAATTTAAATATCTTTTTTATAGTTCAGACATTTTTTCTATGATTTAGATATCTTTTCTATGGTTTAGATGCCTTTTCTATGCTTAGGAATTTTTTTTCTTTTTTACGTTTTAAGCATATTTTCTACATAAAAGATTCATCATGTAAAACATTGTATGTTTCATAAAAATTGCATTTTTAGGTCTTTAGGGTTTTTCTTGAAAATAAAAAAAATTATCACTTAGTTGTATTTAAATAAAAATCTTAATTTGAGACTTTTCAAAAATTAGGTTTTAGGTTTTTATAATTAGGAATAAAAATTAGGCTTCTAGGGATTTTTCTTAATAAAAATAAAATGGTTAATAAAAATGCAAATTCAACCAATCATTTTTTTTTATAAATAGAACCAACACATTAAAGTTTTCGAAAAGAACTACAATCGTCTAATCCCGGTTAGCGGATACGTAGACACCTTCAGGGCGATGATAAAATCTGTAAAAACTTAGGTTCTTTTTCTTTTGATTTTTTTATTTATTTTTAATTATTATAGTTAGAAAAATAATCCTAATTTCGGTAAATAAATAGTGGTACCCGTTAAGGTTTAATAGGTTAGCCCCTGAATTCGGAACCCTCTGGTTCTTCATTTAAAATTGAAATAAAAAGACCGGTAACCAAATCGTAATCAATTTATACAATTGATTACGGTTTCTTTTTCTTTTCCTGACTTCGGTTAGGTGGCAACTCAAAAAATTTTTCTAAACAAAAAACTAGAATTTCTCAATTTCTTTAGTCGAGGATTAATATTAAATGGGTTAGGGTCTAGTATTAATCAAAAAATGAGAAATTAATTTTAAATCAAAGAAAACCGAAAAATCAGACTTGATAGTTTGGCGACTCCACTAGGGACTACTAAAGGACTAGCCACTAAAAGTTACCAAAAATAGGATTATTTTTCAAAAAAAGATAAAAATAAGAAAAGAAAAAAGAAAAAATTATGTGTATTATTTTATGTATCTATTTATTTGTTTTTTACTAACATTTTTTTATCTGTGGCAGTTTAATTAAAGGGGAATTTTGGGGGGTTTTACTTTTATTTATTTCATTTTTTTCTTTTCTGCATCATAAGTGCATGGTATACACGGTCAGAACCAGGTCGTCTTAGGATCTTAGGAGGGGGGCCACTGTGTAAGCTTCGGATGTTGTGGGGTAACCACCTTCCGAGGCCGATGAGGCTACCCCATTCAAGTTCAAATGTGACCATAGAATCATTGCTTTGAAAAACGTAGTGATTACAGAACTTGAGGACTTTTAGAACCCACCATTTTCATCACTCAAAACCTTTTTTCAAAAATTCACAAGAACCTATGATGTGGTGAACCTAAATTGATAAAGGCAGTTGTAAAGTTGTGATTGTAATTGTAATCTTCTCTTGTAAATAATTTGTGATAATTTTTTTATGTAAAGTTTAGAATACATTGTAATTGTAATTTTAATTTTGATTAGTCATGGCTGGATTAAGTCAAGGGCCTTTTGAAGACATTCATGTCTACTTACCGCATTGGCCACAGAAACTGCTTCAAACGTATTTTTAACTCTTCAACCCAAATAAACAAGAGTTTATTAAGAATAAGATTGGGCCCATTCTCTCTCTACAGAAGATCTCTGTGAACATCACTCTAGTACGGGCCTTACTTTACCTTTAAGAGCCCGAATCCACCAGTTTTTGTATGGGCCTACATCAGCTAAGCCCAACCTTAGAAGAATACTCTCAATTGTTGTGGGCTCCTACAATCACGAATGATATTTATGTCCTAAGCTTGGAAGCTGCAGCACCAAAGATCTTCAGCAAGTTGCTGGGAATTAGAAAAACTAAAATAAACCGGGTTTTAAATCAAGGAAAGACCATTCGATTAGAGGATGTCATGGACTGGTTTTCTATTGAATTAAAGCATAGAGAAAAACACGAGGTTTTTTGTGCAAATTTAGAAGTGTGGCACCAGTACTAGGTCAACGCTTTTATACTGGTAATCTTCGATATTATCCTCTTCCTTGATGAAAGACGTCAAGTCCATTTCAGAATTACAGAACTTGTAGCCCAATTCCTTAAAGGGAAATCATATGTCCCAGCCCTTCTGGCCAAGCAGATCCGGTCACTAAACCATCTCAAGGAAAAGAAACGAGGAGATCTGAAAACTAATATGGTCCTACTGGTGGTCTAGTTCGTTAGCTACATGAGAAGTTACCAGCTTGATTTTAATCGGGCTGAGTTTACTCAGCAATATGATCTCATCAAATCTTTTGGAGAAAGAATCGAGCTGCCAGAAAATATAGCTAGCTGCTACTGGGTCCAATACTTTCAGAGTATGAAAGCGAAAGAGTTGTTGCTGACACCCAGGTGGTTTGCAAGCAAGGAAATGATAAGAGGATGTAGAGACTTCAAAGTGATTCCTTTGATCAGCTTCAACCTCTACACCGCATACGTTCCAGCCAATGGACTTATTGAGGACATGATCCCCAAACCATCATTAGAAGTTGCCTCGCTGGACTTCCTTAACCCCGATATGACAATGGTTGATAAAGTAACCAAGCTTCAGAGCATCCAAGCTCTTTGATGTATGAGAAAGACCACCCCTACCACTAGATGGATAACAGCCAGGAGCTAAACAACCAAAGGATTTCTTTATCACTAGCTAAAAGGGCTAAAAGATATGGAAGACAACAAAGAGAAGAGGGAAGTTCAAGCTAAACCAGAAAGGATGAGTAAAAGAGAGCAGGAGTTGGAAAGCCTTTGCAAGGAGTATCATCAGAAGATAAAGGCATTGGAAGCTCAACTGAAGAGGACCAAGGGCAAAGAAGAGCAAGCTCCATGATCCAAAAGAAGAGAAAGTTGCAGGATAAGCCTACTAGCCGCTAGGAGAGAAAATTTTAGGTTTTAGGTTTTTTACGTTTTCATTAGAATTCATTTTTTATGAACAAAATAAGATGTGTAAAGCTTCAAAATTGCGAAAATTAATAAAAGTTAGTTAGGTTTTGCCACATCAGAGGTTCTCCCCAAATCTTGATTTTCCATTGCACCCATATGACATGCATTTTGTGTTTGTATGATTAATAACCCTTTTTTAGGAAAATATAATATATACTAACCCTTTGTTGAGTTGTTCAATTCAAATCAGGTAAAATTTCAAGATAGCTCCCAAACGTCAAGTCTTTCAGAGAAGTCCGATTAGAACACGTTCGCAGACCAGGATGGCCACTACTCAAGGAAATGATTGAGACCCTGAGATCAATGATCCCTCCGAGTTGAGGTTTCGTTCCATAGAAAGGGCTATGGAAAAGATGGCAAAACAAATGAGCTTCCTAGCAGATAGCATTGCTTTGCTGCGAGCTACAGCACCGGCTAATGAAGAAGGTTCCAAAACCTATTATGGGAAGAATACACAAGCTCTTGAAGCAGAGCATGAATATCAAAAAGACCCATTCAAGTCAAAAGGAGTTTACCCGAATAACAACTCGACCTTCGAACCTGACACGTATGTGGCCCCGAGACCTATCGACCATAGGCCAAGTACGGATAGCTTGAAAGAATTGGAAAAGAAATTGATTCAATAGATCACTGAGAAGATGAAGGCATTTATAGGGTATGATGGATTTGAATAGGCGGGGATTACAGAGTTTTCCGCGTATGACATGGGATCATACCCTGAGAAGTTTAAGGTACCGTTATTTGAAAAGTATAACGGGACGGGTTACCCCAAGCTCCACACTAGGTTGTATGTCAAGAAGATGGGTAAATATGTTTAGTGCGATCCACTCATGGTACAGACATTTCAGGATAGCTTGATCGGATCGGCCCTGACTTGGTATGCCCAGCTTGATTTGAATCAGATAAATACATGGGAGAAACTTGCTTGAGCATTTTATGAACAATATAAATTCAATGTGGAAGTAGCCCCAACTATGATGGATTTGGTTACCCTACGGAAGAAGAATAACGAATCGTTCAAAAAATACGCTCAAAGATGGAGGTCCTTAGTTGCAAGAATCTCTACTCCTACGATTGAGAAGGAGCTCACATCGGCTTTCATTAACACCTTGGAGAGGCCCTATTTCTCCCATCTCATTGGGCAGGCCTCATCCAGTTTTGCTGAAGTAGTAGCGACTAAGTGCAAGATTGAAAGTGCCATCTCTTTCAGTAAACTGCAAGACCCAGCAGATAAAAGACCACCAGTACCATCATCTAGTCCTAGACTAACCGCTAGCAATCCTAAAGAATCTATAGTTGGTATGGTAAATTCAAATGCTAAGCTAAATGATCAAGTTGCTTTTAGAGCGAATACACCTCCCGTTCAACAACAGTATAGAGATCAGTTTCAAACTAATAGGACTTATAGGCAATTTACCAAGATATCAGTCCCTTTAAGTCAAGTCTTCGAGAAGTTGCGAAGGGATAATTTGATACGGTACGAACTTCTTAGCGATCGATATTAACCGAGATTCTTTAACCCCACAGTAAAGTGCGAATACCACTGTAGATAAGTGGGGCATTCGATTGATGCATGCTGGAGACTAAGGAATAAGATTCAAGACTTGATAGATGAAGGGACAGTGTAGTTGGATTTTGTGGAAGCCCCAGTTTCTAATGTTAGCAATAATCCCTTACCTAACCATGGGCCGATGATTGGTATGATTTTTGATAACTGTGATGTCAACGTCATTGATGAAAATAAGAAGCCTAAGGTTTTGAGTTCTATATTGGCAACCAGACTCCAGAAGTAAAGAGGTACACATTTCACATACAGTTACCACCAGAAAATTACAAGGCTGCTCCATTTAACTATCACCTAGTAAATCAGGAGAAACCAGGTTCTCTGGTAGGGGGCATTACTTCATCGGGAAATATTTATCACCCAAGAGAGGAGCATGGGAGGAAAGTCATGACGGGAGAATCGAGTGATAAGATGGCGGTCGAACGCATTGAGGGGCTATTGGCCTTTACCAAAATGATCAAGTCAAGTGAGTATAAAATCATGGATCAACTCAGTAAGACTCCTGCACAAATATCGTTGATGGGCTCTGTTAATCGCCTCTGACCCACATAGGGAGGCTTTGTTTTCCACTTTAAATGAAGTAAAGGTCCTTTGGGAGATTCCAACTGAGAAGATGGGATTGCTTACTAATTCGATCCTCGCAATAGATCAAATTTCATTTTCAGCTGAAGAATTGGGCGAGGAAGGGAACAAACATACAAAGCCACTCTTTATTATGGTAAGGAGTAATGACATAATTGTCACTAGGGTACTCATCGATAATGGATCGTTGCTGAATGTTTGCCTACTCGCCACTTTGGATTTGATGGGCATCGACACATCTGCAATTAAGCCTTCTTCCACAACAGTCAGGGCCTTTAATGGTTCTAGAAGAGAGATTATAAGGGAGATTGATCTATCCGTGAGTATTAGCCCTTAGCACTTTACTATTCGATTCCAAGTCATGGACATCCCAAGATCTTTCAAACTACTTTTGGGAAGACCTTGGATTCATGCAGCAGGGGCCATACCGTTAAGCTTACACTAAAAATTAAAGTTCATCTCCAATGGCCAGGTAATTACAATTCTGGGAGATCAAGATTATGAAATATATAAGGAGACGGCTATACCCTACATAGGAAGTGAAGGATAAGAAGAGCCGGGTTTACAAATGTTTGAAGAAGTGAACATGATTACCAGTTCCAATAGAGAGGATGATAGAAGGAAGGGATTCAAGGAAGGCTAGATCAGCACCTACGGCCTTGGCTACAATCCTTCCCTAGCGGAAGAATTCCAGAAGAAGCAAGTGAGGGGTAAGAGAGGTAACAGATTATACCATGCCTCGATGACCTTTCCACCACTAGCTGAGACGTTCATACGAGAAGAGACTCAAGCCCAAGAATCTGACAAAGAAGGATCAATACACTTGCCACCCAAGTTCCAGAATCATTTGAACAACCGGTTCTCCATCCCGGCGAATTGCAACAGGTCTTCCCTAAGGTAAAGGGGTGACCCGTAGTTAGTATTTTCTGAATTTTTATTTTTAATAGTCATCGTTTCAAATGTATCGTTGTACCTTTCGTTCAAAATTAGTTAGGCCTTTATCTCATTTGAGACCATACCTCCATTTATTCAATGAAATCTTAGTTCGTTTCTTTCCTATGTTGCTCTTCAGTTCTCTTTTGTTTACATGCATTTTTTTCATACATTCTCATTCAGATTCAATGAACCAAGCAAAAACCAAGAATACCTCGCACAAGTAGAAAATGAAAATATCGATATCGCTTCCAGCCCTACTAGGTTAGTAGTCGGGGGCAATGTCGATGACCACAGTAATATACAAGAGGAATGACAAAAACATGAACTGGGTAGAATCACTATTGATGAACCAATTGAGACAATTAATGTGGGGAACGAAGAAAATCCTAAGGAGTTGAAAATTGGGGTAAGTTTAAAAGAGAAACAAAAAATAAAAATGATTACGTTGTTAGTTGAGTATCAAGACGTGTTCGCTTGGTCGTATGAAGATATGCTTGGGTTGGACCCGTCGATTGTTGTCCACTGTTTACCCACACAAGAGGACGTCAAACCAAGAAAGCAAAAATTGAGAAGATTTTGACTTGACATCTTACTGAAAATTAAAGAAGAAGTGAAGAAACTACTGGAGGTTGGATTCATCGAAGTGTCGGATTACCCAGAATGAGTAGCTAATATTGTTCCAGTAATAAAGAAGAATGGGAAAGTTAGAGTGTGTGTAGACTTTCGGGATCTCAACCAGGCAACACCTAAGGATAATTTTCCATTGCCTCACGTTGATGTCTTGGTGGATAACACTACCGGAAATCATCTATTCTCTTTCATGGATGGTTTTTTGGGATATAATCAGATTCGGATGTCTAAAGAGGATATGACAAAGATGACTTTTATTACGACGTGGGGAACATTTTGCTATAAGGTGATGCCGTTTAGGCTGAAGAATGCAGGTGCAACATATCAGAGGGCCATGGTTGCAATTTTTCATGATATGATGCATAAAGAAATAGAAGTGTATGTTGATGATATGATTGCAAAATCTAAAGAAGAGGAAGATCACTTAGAAAACTTAAGGAAGTTATTTAATAGACTGAGGAAGTATCACTTGAAATTGAACTCGGAGAAGTGTACCTTTGGTGTGATGTTAGGAAAATTGTTGGTCATAGTCAGCTAAAGAGGTATTGAAGTCGATCCTGATAAGGCCAAAGCTATAATTGACATGCCTCCTCCACAAATGCTCAAGGAAGTGCGAGGATTGCTGGGCCGTTTAAATTACATTGCTCGATTCATAGTACAGTTAACGGACAAATGCCGCCCTCTTTTTAAGCTGTTAAAGAAGAAGGCAAAGATCAGCTGGAATGAGGAATGCGAAGAGGCTTTCACGAAAATCAAAGAATATCTCATGAAACCTCCAGTGTTGGTAGCACCTAAACCTAGAAAGCTATTGTTCTTGTACCTGACCATAATGTCGGAATCCATAGGATCCATGCTTAGTTAGAAGGCTGAAGAAGGGAAAGAGTGAGTCGTTTACTATCTAAGTAAGAAGTTTATCGAAGGGGAGCAAAAATACTCAGAAGCTGAAAGAACCTGTTGTGCATTGGTCTGGGTTATGCATTGGCTTAGACAATATACGCTGTATTATCAGATTGAGTTGATAACACAACACGATCCTTTGAAATACTTAGCTGAAAAATCGGCTCTCATTGGTAGAGTTTGAAAGTGGCAGATGTTGCTGACAGAATTTGACATTAAGTATGTGAGCTAAAGTTTAGTTAAGGGGCAAGCTTTGGCAAATCAATTAGTAGAGAATCCTCTTGAGGATTCCCCTCAAGGAGCGCAGGTTGAGTTTCCTGATGAAAACATCCTTGTAGCGGGAAATGATTCTGATGGTGAAATAGTCGAAAAATCTTTAGGGTGGAAAAATATTCTTTGACGAAGCAACTAATGTGTCTGGATGTAGAGTAGGGGCAATTCTGGTATTGCCTAGAGGTACACAATTTCCAATAGCTGTGAGATTGGTTTTCCCATGCACCAATAACATTGCAGAATACGAAGCGTGTATTTTGGGACTCAAAATCGCATTGTTTAAGGAGATACAGGAATTACAGGTATATGAAGATTCTTCGTTGATTATAGGCCAAGCTCGAGGTGGGTATAAGACGAAAGACCCCAAATTAGTGCCTTATCACCAACACTTAGCCGAGTTGATAACCAAGTTTAAAAAGATTACCTTTATGTACATACCAAGGGTTCAAAACCAATTTGCCGATGCTCTTGCTACTTTGGCATCAATGATTCAGATATCGAAAGGAGTGGAGATTCAGCTACTTAAAATTGAAATTGAGGAAAAGCCTGCTTTTTGTTTGGCAATGGAAAGTTCATGTGGCGAAAAGCCTTAGTATCATGATATCAAAATATTTTTACAACATGGTAAGTACCCTGAAGGAGCAAAGAGGAAGGATAAAAAATTAATTAGAAAATTGGCGGCTCAATACTTGATGAGCGATTCTATGCTGTACCGACGATCGTTTGACGATACGCTTTTACGATGTGTAGATAGAAAAGAGGCAAAGATGCTGATGAAAGAAGTGCACGAGGGAGTATATGGCCCCTACATTAATGGCTACATGCTTGCCAAGAAAATCATGAGGATAGGATATTACTGGTCAACAGTAGAAGCAAATTGTATTGTACATATTAGACGCTGCCATTTGTGCCAGATCTATGCAAATAAGATAAATGCTCTGCCTCAAGAGTTGCATACACTATCAGCACCATGGCCTTTTTCGATGTGGGGAATAGATATCATTGGCCCAATCACTCCAAAGGCATCTAACGGGCACCGATTTATATTGGTAGCTATTGATTATTTCATTAAGTAGGTTGAAGCCTCATCTTACTCTAGTATAACGAAGGGAATAGTGGTAAAGTTCATCAGAAGAGACATACTGGCCCGGTATGGTATGCTAGAAATAATTATTACTGACAACGGTACAAATCTGAATAATTATTTGATGTTCGAGTTATGCCGACACTTCAAGATCATTCATAGAAATTCTACTCCTTATCGGCCCTAAATGAATGGAGCCATCGAAGCAGCCAATAAGAATATCAAAAGAATTATTGAGAAGATGGCCATTACGTATCGAGATTGGCATGAGATATTACCATTTGCACTCATGGCTTATCGAACTTCTATCAGAACATCAACAGGGGTAACCCCTTACTCGTTGGTATACGGAATGGAGGCTGTACTGCCAGTGGAGGTCGAGATCCCATCTCTTAGAATATTGTCGGAAACTCAGTTAGATGAGGCTGATTGGGTAAAGAAGCATGTTGAGCAGTTGAACCTAATTGATGAAAAGAGACTGATAGCTTTATATCACAACATTTGCTATCAGCAACGAATGGCCAGGGCTTTTAACAAAAAAGTACGACCTCGAAGTTTTGAGCAAGGAGACATGGTGTTGAGGAAGGCGTTGCCTAACACAATTGATTCAAGAGGGAAGTTTGCCCCAAACTATAAAGAGCCTTTTGTTGTAAAGAAAGTATTGCCTGGGGAAGCTGTTATCTTGTCTCAAATGGATGGTCCGGATTTGAAGGACCCAGTAAATGCTGATGCGTTGAAGATATATTATCCTTAAACATCAATGAAATTTTTGCAAATAATCTTACTATTACTATGGTCTCATTTTCATTTTCTACATGCAAAGTCAATATTCTTAGTAGTCGTTAGCATTGGATAATATCCTTAGCCTTTCTTCTTCTCATTCCACTAAAAGACCTAACTTCTTACTCTATTATTTACCCAAATAAACCTTACACACAAAGAACCACATGAAAAATAATCACTTAATTTGAAGTGATGACTATTGATAAAAATTATTTTAATACTTTATTGTGGTTAACCCCTAAAGAAAGGGAGATTTGTTTCCTATTTTTCAAGACAAGGCCATGTTAAAAAAGGGTAACATGTAGCGTGTAAGTAGAAACTCGCTTGAGAACAAATGCTTGCCCGAAAAACCAATGTTTGGACTAGAAGTTAAATACAGGATATCCTTGTTTGAGAAAAATATGCTTTACATTCGTTTCAAGCTTAAGTTGCTTTTAAAAAAAAAAAGAAAAAAAGAAAAATGGGGGTTTTGGAAAGAGATGGTAGAAGAAAAAAGAAGAAGAATGAGAACAAGAAAAGCAATAGTAAGGGTCAGAATCGTTGGTTCTAATCGGACTGCTCAATAAGACATGTGACGACTTGGGAGCTATCAATGAAACCAAGTAAGTGGTTCTAAACCTGATAAAACATTACATTGGCAATTGGTTTCCCATTAAGGATAATAGCTTATTTTCAAAAAACAATTTCTTAGTAGGATAGTCAGCTAATAGAGCATGGTCCCAATGTTTCTTCAACTCCCAATCGTCGGACTCACAAAACGTTACCTGACTCAAAATTTTTTCAAGGGATTTAGCGCTTCAGTCAGCTTATGGAGTGCTATTTCGACTCATATTCTCATTTAGGGATCTAGCCAGCTCATAAAATGCAGTCCCAATCTAAAGCTTCTTAAGCTTCAGGCTGGCTCCCAAAATGCAGTCCCAATTTATAATCTCCTAGGGATTTAGCAAGCTTATGGAGCTCTATCCCAATTTAAAGTTTTCTTCATATTTTTTGGTCTTAGCCAACTCAAGGGGTGCTTTGATCGCCTTAGTTAGTTGGTTCATTAAGGGCACGACCAAGTTTTCCTTCATGTTTTTAGGTTTTAGCCAACTCAAAAGGGCGCTTTAATCGCCTTGGTTAGTCAGCTCATTAGGGAACGATCAAGTTTTCTTCATTTTTAGGTCTTAACTAGCTCAAGGGGCACTTTGACCACCTTAGTTAGTCAGCTCATTAGGGCACAACCAAGTTTTCTTCACTTTTAGGTCTTAGCCAACTCAAGGGGTGCTCTGACCACCTTAGTTAGTCAACTCATTAGGGCACGACCAAGTTTCCTCATTTTTAGGTCTTAGCCAACTCAAAGGGCGCTTTGATTGCCTTGGTTAGTCAGCTCATTTAGATACAACTAAGCTTTCCTCATTCTTCAGGGCTTAGTCAGCTCAAAGGGCGCTTTGACCGCCTTGGTTAGTCAGCTCATTGGGGCACGACCAAGTTTCGTTATTTATAGGTCTTAGCTAGCTCAAAGGGCACTTTGACTACCTTGGTTAGTTAACTCATTAGGGCATGACCAAGTTTCCTCATCTTTAGGTCTTAGCTAACTCAAAGGGCACTTTGACCGCCTTGGTTAGTCAGCTCGTTAGGGCACAACCAAGTTCTCATTATTCTTTTTAGGGATTCTTATCAGCCTATAAGGGTGCTACCCTCGCTATTCTTCGTTTCAAACTAATCATCGTCAAGTGTCTTAATGCTCCTTAGGATAAAGTTGTCCCAAGGCAAAAACGGTGTCACTTTTGTCTTTATGGCAAAGTTTTATTCAAACTTCACCACAAAGGGAAGCAGCTGTAGACACTCAATTTTTGCCCATAGTAGTTATAATTTTTGTTTTTAAGGTCATAATTTAGAAAATAATAAAAAATTTGAAAAATGATAAAAAAGACAAAAAAATAGAAAATTGTGGAAGAAAAAAAGAAAAAAAAACTAAAAAAAGAAAAAATTCGAAAAAATTAATTTGATGGAATCTTGACTAAATAGTTGTCGAAAAAAAAAAAGCAAATCTAATACAATGATGTTGAATCCAATAAAATCAAGATTTATAAGATTCGAATCTATTTTGGATCTTTATCGATTTGATTCGATTCAAAATATTTGTTTTCGAGTTTTATAAAAAAAAGTTGTATGGTGTGAGCCAAAAAAAGAACAATCACACATTTGTTAAAAACACGTTCGAACCTACTCCTTAGACCAATTCTATAGGTGCGCGCGTGATAGGACTGAGGATTCAATCTGTTCCCTTTCATCAGCTTTGCGTGCTTTGCCTTGCAGGTACATAATAATGGTTTTTAATTATTCTCTATAGCTTGTCTTATTTATTTATTTTTATCTCACTTAGTATATGCGTAGTTATTTTTAAAACTTGTATTAATTTTTTTTATTGTTATCATGTCTTTAATTGATGGTAATTAGTTATAGCATTAATGTCTAGTGAACATTTGTTAAGTTAAATTTTAGTTTTTTTTATTTATTTTTTTTTAGATTTCATATTTTTAAAATGATATTTTTATAAAATCTCATATTTTACAAAATCTCGTTCTTTGCATATTGTATTAATTTAGAAAAATTACATTAGGCATGTTAAGGTTTTCTTGATAAAAAAATCATTTTGATGTTCATAAAATAAAAAAAAATCTTTAATTGACTTTTTTTTTTTTACAGTGAGACATCTTTTCCATAATTTAGACTTGTTTTCCATAGTTTAGATGCCTTTTCCATGGTTTGAACATCTTTTTTATGATTTAGATATCTTTTCCATAATTTAGGCTTCTTTTCTATAGTTTATATATCTTTTCCATTGTTTAGGTTTTTTTTCTATGATTTAGACGTCTTTTCTATAATTTATATTTTTTTTTCTATGATTTAAATATCTTTTTCATGGTTTAGATATCTTTTCTATGGTTAGACATCTTTTCCATAATTTAGGCTTTTTTTTCTATAGTTTATATATCTTTTCCATTGTTTAGGTTTCTTTTCTATGATTTAGGCATCTTTTCTATCATTTAGATTTTCCTTTTCTATAGTTTAAATATCTTTTTTATAGTTTTTATAGTTTAGACATTTTTTCTATGATTTAGATATCTTTTCTATGGTTTAGATGTCTTTTCTATGCTTAGGAATTTTTTTTCTTTTTTACATTTTAAGTATATTTTCTACATAAAAGATTCATCATGTAGAACATTGCATGTTCCATTAAAATTGCATTTTTAGGTCTTTAGGGTTTTTCTTGAAAATAAAAAAAAATTATTACTTAGTTGTTTTTAAATAAAAATCTTAATTTGAGACTTTTCAAAAATTAGGTTTTTAGGTTTTTATAATTAGGAATAAAAATTAGGCTTCTAGGGATTTTTCTTAATAAAAATAAAATGGTTAATAAAAACAAAAATTTAACCAATCATTTTTTTTTATAAATAGAATCAACACATTAAAGTTTTCGAAAAGAACTACGATCGTCTAATCTCGGTTAGCGGGTATGTAGGTACCTTCGGGGCGATGATAAAATCTGTAAAAACTTAGGTTCTTTTTCTTTTGATTTATTTATTTATTTATTTATTTTTAATTATTATAGTTGAAAAAAAATTCTAATTTCGATAAATAGATAGTGGTACTTGTTAGGATTTAATAGGTTAGCCCTCGAATTCGGAACCCTCTGGTTCTTCATTTAAAATTGAAATCAAAAGACCGGTAGCCAAATCGTAATTAATCCACCCAATTGATTACAGTTTCTTTTTTTTTTCCCGACTTTGGTCGGGTAGCCACTCAAAAAAATTTTCTAATAAAAAAACCGGAATTTTTCAATTTCTTTAGTCGAGAATTAATATTAAATGGGTTACGGTTTAGTATTAATCAGAAAATGGGAAATTAATTTTAAATAAAAAAAACCGAAAAATCAGACTCGACAATACTATATCAAAGTATTTAGAGGCTAAATAGTACTTTTGTTTATGATTGTAAATTAGCTATTTGTATGCATGCTTCATATGTGATTAATAATCTGTTTTGTGATAGAAGTTGAACTCCTTGGCATACTATTCTAGATGATTTCTTATTATTAATCTATTTGATCTTATTTGACCACCCTTAAATGAAACTAATAGAAATCTGATTGCTAATTTAACTGGACATGTATAGTAACCCATTAAGGGAAACAATTAGGTACGTCAAACCAAATACTGACCTATTCAATGAAAAAAGTTGAAATGGTCCTTCCGCATCTTTGATTGAACAAAGTAACAAGCAAGAAGGTCATAGTAAAGGTAGAGGCAGTAGTTCAAAGATAATCATAGGAGGAGGATGTTCTCCATTATACAAGCTTAAGTTTGATTTGATTTGATTTGATTTGAGTCACGATAAACTCCTCAATCTAAGTTAGAGTGGATGTAATTTCTCTAACCTCACAATGAGTCGGATAATAATGTGCAATGTCATATATGATTGATTGAATTGCATTTCATTAGAATTTATAACCTTATTTATGTTTGTATGGTATTTTTTTATCTCCATCATACCTATTGAGCTAATTGTGCTCATATCTCTATAGATTCTATTATAGGTACTAACTAAAAGTAAATATGTAGTGTTAAACCAACCACAGGTTAGTTTGCAAGAGGTTGGAAGTGAGGAAAAGTATAAAGACTGCTAAAACCTGATCACTTTTGGTGTCATGTTTTAGGATAACTAATTGGTCACCTTGGTGGCCACTAGTTTTCTAATGCTATCTATAAATATATGTGCTAAGACCTATATCTTTTGAAACTTTCTTATAAAGACGTAATCTTTTAATGTAAATATTATTATGTAAAGGTAATCTTAGAATGTAAGCTATGTTCTATAAGATTTTTGGTAAATGTTTTCAGAAATACTATAAGTTCTACTAAAATTAGGTACCCTATTAGACACTTTAGTCTAGTTGAGTCATGCATACCTTATATAGGCTATATCTATAATAGTAGTTGTAGGGTTAGCTTCTGTCTCAAGATAGTTTATATGGCGAGATTATTATGAATCTTCCTATTTGGGGCATGACATTTTTTTCACATGCAATGCAAGTGCATTGTCTGCTATTGTGTGTTTGTGTATGTATGTATATATATATGTATGCATGTATTCTTAAGAACTTTAGGAATAAAGTGGAAAGTCTAAAATGGAAAATTCCTTAAAATTAAGGCTACAAATAAGCCAAGCTTTTAAAGGCTCAAGCTTGACTCCTTTAAAAAGTATCGAGCTTGATATTAAACTAAGCTTTTTATTGAGCCTTAAATTGAGGCTTAAGCTCAACTTATTTAGATAAAAGAGCTTTGTCTTGAGCTGAAGTTTGACTTGTTTATTAATCAAGCTCAAACCAAGCCAAGCCAAGCATAAAGTGAGCCAATTTTGAGCCTACTCATAAGCTTACGTATATAAAATGAAAAAATATATAATTAAATAGATTAATGAATAACGAACAAAAATTATATTATATATTATGCTAAACATATTATATATTTATATATATTATATGAATAATAATCTTTGGATTTTAATAACATATATAATATTTTTAATATTTATAATATATAAAACTCGTAAGCATATTCACAAGTTTAAACGAATCAGCTCATATGCCTAAGCTGAATCTCAAGTTTGGTTCATTTAGATAAATGAGCTTTTTCTTAAGCTTAAGCTCAACTTATTTATTAATCAAGCTTGAGTAGCTCGGTTCATTTGCAGCCGTACTTAAAATCTTAATATCTCATCCTAAAGACCTTATGAAAATCATTAAGAGTAAAAATATCATATCCATACATATGTGCCATAATCAAATTGGATTTAAATATAAGCAAGAATTACCTAATGACTTCAATAGGACAAATGTGTCAACAAACAATGGAGGAAAAAAAAAAAAGGAGATGCGAAAATGGAATATGGATAAACTTTATGCATTCCCTTTTTCACGTAGGTTGCTACCTACTTAATACAAGCATCTGCTTTCCTACTTATTAAATTAAAAGAGCAAAAAGAAAAAGAAGATCTTAGAAATAATGTCTTTAACAAAACCCAGTCTTCTAAGAAGCTTTTTCAGCATACGAAAGGCTTGAAAGCAACAATGGCATTTTCAATCTTGAATCGAACTTTCTCCCATTTATTATCAATAGAAAAAATGCATTGCAAGGAGGATTGCTTCTACTTCATCTGATTCAACATCTAATTCCTCGCCACTAGATTTCCATGATTGTTATGGGCAATAAAACAAATACCTGTAACGTGATTTTTTTAACTAAGAGCACCACCACAATTAATTTTTTATAAAATCAACTGGTGGCTTCTTTCAAACTTGCTACACTAATTTTTCAGGGATGAGATTCCTCTTAGTTTGCTAGCATACTGGTAAAAAATTCAAGAACTAAATTGTGAATACTTAATAAGCTAGTGTAACAAACATTCCATTAATATATCTTTCCAATTCAAATAACAGGTTGTAACGCTAATATGTCAGCTTGTATTCCATAAATTTCATGCCAAACAGGAGCCATCCAACTACAATGGAGAAGAGGATCTTCCATACTTTTAGGATTATAACAGAAATTACAAACATCAAACTCTTAAATGTCTTCCGTATAAAGGAAAGTTTGTTACTAGGCATTCTATACAAGCTTTCCATAAAAAAACATGCCTGATCTTAAGCAAGTAATTAATCGACTAAATCAATTTCTATAGCATATTATCAATAACAAAAGAAGATGAACCTTATTAGCTAAGTTCCCTAAATTTATAAAATCATTGAAAAGCAACTAATAGTCATGTTTCACCGTATAATGCCTTAACCTATCAAAAAGCTAGCACACCACATCATCACCTGCCAAAGACTTCAAATAAGTTAAACGAATAGCATCAATTCCAAATTTAAAAATTCCCATTAAGTTCACTAGTTATCCATTTTCTTAAATGATTTGAGATCAAATTTCCAACTTTCAAATTTGAGTCAACCACTTCAATATCATAAGGATGAAGTTTAAAGTTATCCAAGGATCACTTCAAACACTTATCCCACAACCATTTTTAAACTGCCAACAAAAAATTAACTTAATAACATTTTTTTTTCCACATTAAATACTCAGCTAGTACCATGATGCTCATCCTCTAACAAATGAATCGATAGAATTAGGAAAACAAACACACTTAGCAATCTAATTCAAAGTTAACCTAGAGTGCTATAGCCCACTATGTGTCCATACAATCTACTAAAACAGTAGGCATTAACTTTTATTGAAACATCCAAAATTACCTGTTGTATTTTCCAAATAATCTCAATAAAATTTAATCTTCAAGTAAACCAAAATAACTCCTAAGTAAATATTATAAAATTATGAGCCAACATTTACTAATCATAAAGTGAATTCTAACTATTCTAACTCAAAATCATTCTCGGTAGAAATTCTAATTGCCACTCCCCATTCGAGTAATCTTCATGTTTGAATCCAACATCATTAAACATTATAACTTCAACTTAGGTACCCATACCTAAAAAATAATATAGGGTGAACTAAAACCCAATATGAAAAACACAAAGATATGTACATAAGTAGACATGAACAATTTCACATGCATTATAGGAAATAGTGAATGTAACATGAACTAGTTTATTATTTCTAGCTTAACTCAATAAGCAACATAGGTGTATTTACAATTCTAGAACACATAAATATATTATACCATATAATATGATGTTAGGTCATCCCTAACATCCTAAGAACCAAGGAACATCCTAAATCAACTTAGATCATTTCCATCAAAACTTCATTTGGGATATCATCGTACATAGATCATCAAGATGCCACCCTAAGATCACCAATCCTCCCTTTCCCTTGATTCCAGCTACATACAAGCAATACATGTTTAATTAATGTTGTATAGTTAATTAGGTCCAACTATGCAACTAGCTTAGCAAAAAAAACAACAAGCAAGTATTTGTACTTGATTCAGCAACATTGTGATCAATGAAACCTAGTTACCCAAACTCTTAGCACCTAAACATATCACAAATACTAAACTAGAACTTCTCTTCATTATATCGTAACTTAACCCTTTACTCTTCCTCTAAATACAAGCACTAAACATACCCTTATCATCTACATCATTAACTTCTCACCCGTACACAACTACCCATTTAGACATAAAATGCACTTACACCCATGATACATGATGCATTGATAAAGATCACAGACCAATCAGTTGCTCCTAAGCTCGATGACTCGCCCATATGGTTCACTAATCTATTTAAGGGGAGTTAAACTTTGAAGAACAATATCTTCTCCACTTCGACCTGCCAAGGTATTCCATTCTAACCTCTCTCTATCTCATTTCATAGACCCCCAAGGCGGTCGATTTGACTACCTAACTGACCTCTTATTGCAACATTAGTCCTAAACTAAGTACTGAATTTGCCCATTACTGAGCTACCGACTTCTAAGCCGACCAATCGAAGTTAAAATGAAGAATGGCTACTTTGTAATAGCTGAGATGCCATACAGTCAACCTGACCCGCTATGTTTCAAATTAGCAATGCTCGTTATACAGCATCTTCTGGATCACAAAATGGATAGTAGACATATGTCCCACTTTTCTAACATCCATATTGTCTTTTTTGTAATCGAATATCCTTTTTGTCTGTTTATAACTTTACCCTTGCAATGTACTCCATTTTCCTTTTCGAGTAGGAATCTTTTTGTAATTTATGTCAATCTGGGACTTATCTTAATTAGGTGATATAAATACGTGTATTATGTAATAGCCGCATAAGTGGTGACAATGAATTTCAAACACTATTCCCCTTTTCTTCTAGAGCTTATGTTTTCTAGTTGAGAATCGAGACCTTAAAGAGCTCTTATCTAGGCCATTGAGTGTAGACAAGTAACGAACAACCTCGCATTACACTTATGTGTCATTTCACGTATAGTTCGAGCTTGTGTGAGGCATTGGTGAGTCATATCTAATATTAGTGTGCAGGCACCACTACTCAACATTTGACTACCATTTATCTCTCGAACCATCTTACAGTCCAAACCCCCCCTTTTGGCTCATGTGATATCACTAACCATGTGTTAACCTTCCCGACAATCTGTATCATCTTGGTATTAAAGTTCAACGACGTTTGAGTAAGTTTTTGTTACTTTATACTTTGAGTAACTTGTTACAACATGTTGTGAAAACTGTTTATCATTGTTGTGAGTGTTTGGAAAGTGTTTAGTTCTAAAGAAATTTAGTGCTTTGTTTTCCCCCATTTCTTATTTGCAAAATAAAGTGTGAGTGCTAATTTGTTTATCGTGTGTTGCTTATAATAGCTATTTGTATGTTAAGTGTAGTTTGTTGTTTTGTTATTCATGGAAAGAATTTTGAGACTTTTTTTAGTTGTTAACCTATTGCAATAGACCACAATGTTAAACTCTAGTGTCCAAGGAACCTCGAGTAACCAAGAGAGTGGCGTTCATAATAGCTTGTGTCATGATTACCTTCCATATTGTCACACACAAATATAAAATTTTCCCCTTTTAAAAATAGTTGAAAAATTATATAATAAATTTAACTCACTTGCAATCTTTTGAAAAATATTTTTGGAAACCGTAAGCTAGCGACAAGCATATTAGTATATGATGAGTACTAAGGTTGTATTTTATGGTGAAGGAAAGAATAAAGTTTAGAAAGATAACTAAGTATTAGATTCTAATATTTCTACTCTAATCTAGGTAACTAATTGAGCAATTTAAAAAGAAAGAACATGCAAGTTATATAAATAGAAGAAAAAACTACAATGGAATTGAGCATAGATTTTAGCAATTTTCTCAGTATTGAAATGTGGATTTCTTTATAAAATATGTATGAGCAATAAGTAAACAATTGTCTAGCATCATTATGGCCATACTATTAGTGTATTTATGATAGTCTAAACATGGATTTTACTCACACTCACATAACATATCCAACTCTCATTTCGTAAATTCTATCTTATAGTAGGAGCATTGTATTATTAATATCTCATCTACACTATCAACTAGCTATCTAAGTCTCATCACTACTTAAATAACTATATTAGAATTGATTTTTCATTTTAACCAATTTTTAGCTCTAGGTGAGCACAAAAATGTAAGTCCTAATTCTTAAGAATTACCCATTTAAATTAGGAATCATAGGTTTTATTTGGGGTTTTAGAATCCTATTACAATATCTAGACCTTATTAGAATAACAAAGGGGGGAGGCTTAATATTTAGGAAACGTTATCTAGCTCAACATTAACATAATACTCAAGTTATACCTAATTACACCATAGAACTAAGTAAAATTCTAAATTTACACTATCGTGATACAAAAACATCAATAACCACAACTACTACATCATGTTCACACACTACCCATGACTATAATAAGTTCTATTTATCACATTCATGGAGAATAAATATTCAACACATAATACACATGAACATGAAAATAAACATTACATTAAACATGGAAAAAGTATGAGGAACATTACAAAATCAAGCCCCTCAACCTCAATAGTGGAGTTCCTCAAGATTTTCCCAATAATCTCCATGAATACAATGGAAATCCACAAACCCAAACCTTAAAAAGAGTTATAATCTACTAATAGTTTATACTACGTTCATAAAAATACAAGAAAACTCCATGGAAATCATAAAACTATACTAAAAGTAATCTAAGATAGCCTAAAGAAGAGAAAATTGGTAGAAACTACAACCTTAAACCTTAGAAATGACAAAGCAAAATCTATAGAAAATGAAGAAGAAGAAGATTTTATATCAAGTAGCTACTAGCATGACAGTAAGCTAGGGTACCATCATGTTAGTGGACACATGTTGTGCACTTCTCTTCTTTTCTATTAATGAAACGGTGCATTTTTTGCTTTAGGAGTCATGTCTACCATCATGATGGTAGTTGGGTATCATCATCCTGGTATACCCTTCTAGTTGTATAACTTGATTCGATTATGTTCCAAGTACCGTCTTGACGGTAGATAGGCTCACCATTATGTTGGTAGCTATAATTTCCAAGTTTCCTTCTTTACTTTTTTTTTTTTTTCATTTCCAACTTCATGAATTAGGGCTACCATGAGACCTCTAAGATTAAGTACGAAGAGCTTAAATTCTTTAAATATATTCTATTTTTAAGTATCAAAATACAAAAACATGAATTACACTTATGTTGAGTAACTATATGTGATTTAATTGAAAATTCATACATTTTTACTCAAAAATCTATCGAATTATATATAATTATTAGAGGAATCCTTTAGATAAGTGTGTGGTTTTACACACATATCAGTACCCCAAACTTTATAACTTGCTTGTCCTTAAGAAAGCTTGAACAACTTGTAGAACAATGAGTAAAAGATGGATTTTCTACTCTTTGATTATTAAGTCTATTCTCTAGTTTATACATATTGAGTTGTGCATTTTTTAATTCAACTTTTAGCAAGCAATTAATTGTTCATAAAAGCTAAGTGAACAGTTGAGCATACCTAATTACATATCCAAGAGAATTAGTGAATTAATCCATGTTCATAAAGTTAAGCCCCTTATTTAACTCAAGATTGGATAACCTAAAATGAAGTAAGTTGTTACAAAGGGAAAGAAAGGCTCATACAATTTATAGATAGATCAACATGTATATAGCCCTAATCCTTCCCTTAAGCTAACCATAATTTAGAAATATATGACAAAATTGGATTGTTCTTTACTTGAATCTCTCAAGAATTTTCAATTTTTTACTTATGGCCACTTTTCACTTATGCATCCTAAACTTTTGTTCAAGGGAGCTCTTTATTCCTCACCTTTTCCTTGAGTGAACACTAGGGGCTCATGAATCCATTCTTGAATTCATCATTCCAAAAGATGTGCCTCGCACTTATTGGGTACCCTAGATGTTCACTTGTGCTCTCTTTTTCTTTGTTTTCTTTTTCTTTTCTATTGTTTTTGTTGGGTTTACCTCCAATTTTAGAATTTTAGCCCAATTTCTTTCTATATTTTTTATTGGGAAATCTTTTTCAAGACCAAAACAATTTTAACATTTTCTTTGACACTATACTTAACTATTTAGAAATTCAAACAACACAATACATGAAAATCAATTTTCTAACAAGTAAATGCCTAACTCTAACTAGTGGCACCATGTTATTCTTAGCTCATGAATGTGAAGTTAAATATAAAGGGTAATAATCTAATCCAAAGATTTTTTTCATTAATTCTAGAGTAATGTAATAAGTTTACTCCACTTAATCTTCAATCATGAACACAATAAAAACAAAAGTTACTTACTCTTTTTCATACAACTCAAAGATTTGAAGAAAATAAAATAGACTTAGCAACAAATACTCAACACAAATGTAATATTAATTCAACATAGTGTAGCCACAGCTTCAATCTATTCCATATACTTCCTACCCCCAACTTTTATTTCTCCTATCATCCCAACCCATCATCAAATGTAAATTAGAAAGGTAGGGTTAAAACAAGACTTCCCTAGGAATTAGGTTGAGCTGCTTTGTTTTCCTTCCACTCTTTAGGTCCTCTTAGAGTTAAACTTGAGCCTCTTTAATGATCTACACAAGAACAAAAATCGTCTCAAAGTATCTTATTTGGTCATTTTCTCAAAACATAAAACAAAACCTGAAAAACTTAAAGGAAAGTGCATGGTAATAAAACTCTAGTTGGTAGCCTCCTACATAGCGGTTGCGTTTTATGTCCCTTAACTAGACCCTTCTCATAATCATCATGGTGGATCATTTAGTTGTAGAATCATTTTGTCTTTTGCTACATCTTCTCCTTCATGAAAATGTTTTAGGAGTTTCCCATTAACCTTGAATGATTCTCTAGTCGCTCCTTTCATCTCAACAGTTCCATAAGGGTGAACTTTAGTTACAGCATAAGGGCCTCTCCATCTATACTTCAATTTCCTTAGAAAGAGTTTTAGCTAAGAATGTTATAATAACACCTTTTCTCCCTCTTAGAATTTCCGCTTAAGAATTTTTTCATCATGCCATGTTTTGGTCTTCTCCTTATAAATCTTGGCATTCTTACAAGCTATATTTCTAAATTCTTCCATTTTGTTTAGCTTAAGTAACTGATTTCCTACTGCTATTTCACGATTAAAGTTCAAAAACTTTACCAACCAATAAGCCTTATGCTTTAATTCTATTGAAAGGTGATAAGCTTTGCCAAATACCATACAGTTTGGGGACATCTTAGTAGGGTTCTTATAAATTGTTTTGCATGCCTACAATGCATCATTAAGCTTTAGTGACCAATCCTTCTAAGAAGTTTTGACTATTTTTTCCAAGATGCACTTTAACTCTTGATTTGATAGCTTGACTTAGCCACTCATCTAAGGCTGGTATGGAGTCGCTACCTCGTGATTAACTCCATATTTGGTAAGTAAGTTATCCAACTACTTATTGCATGTTGACACCCCTTTTTTGTACAACTTGCCTCCCTTTATATTTTTTTTTTTCAGAATTTTTAAAATAGGGTAAAGGGTTTTAATTTAGGAAAAAAAGCATAAATAAAAAAAAGTAGAAAATACAAGAAATAGAAAAATTTAGAGAAAATCACAAAAAAATAGAAAATATAGAAAAAAATTAATTAAAAGAAAAAGGAGGGTTCATTTTTGAAGTTTTAAAGTCACATGGAATAAGTTATCTCATTGTTATGGTAAAAAATCATCATATGCAATCTAACGGTTTGAAGGTATATCTAAGAATATTACTTTCAATATTCAGACTGTAGTAAATGTTTTTCTCGTAAAAATAAAATTAATTTAAGTTAACTATAGTTTAAATTGATCGATTTACAAGGAAAACAATTTTTAGAAGCACCACACGATTAACGAACTAAGACTTAGAAAATTATTAAATTAGATTTATTTTGAAAATATTTTGGCATTTGGTTAATCCTTTTAGGTTGTTTTTATTTTCTTTCTTTTTCTTATTGTTTTTGAGAACTAATGATTTGGGATTTTTTTTTTTTTTTTTAGAATAGATTTATCTAAGTGTTGTCAAGATTAATTTTTTTTGTTTGCCACACACAAACAAGAAACAAGCTAGCTCAACTAACAAAGGAGTGTACATGAGCTTCATAGGCCTTAGGTTCGAATCTACTTCCAGGAGTAATGCACCTACGTTTTTTTTCTCTCTCTTCTAAGAATGCCAGTTGTCGCATAGCTAATGGGTATCTAAGTCAACTTCCAGAAGTTAACTCCTCCTTCTCTACTGTCCTTCCCTCTTGAACACTTACATTCTCTTCAATTTTTCATCCCTTTTTCCCCATGATTTCACCATATTAACAGTGAAATAATGGAGATAACCTAGGATAAAACGTATATGGAGCCAAAAGCATGGCTAAGGTCATTCTCTTTATGAAGCAAATCTCATCTAAAAAGAAAAAAAAAATTGAAATCAAAGGTTGCATGACCATGATCAATTCGACCATTTATACTACTTTCTAAGCTTGCTTAAGCTTAGAGAGTATAAGTAAGACCCTATACACTCCACTCTATCATGAGCTTCCCTTTTCATACTCTCAACCACTATCTATCAAACCTTCTCTCTCTAGCTTGTCATGTCTTTCTCTCTCTAAAATCTAAATATTCTTAGCCATCATCAAAAGAGGTTAGAACACCCAAAAGCTTACCTACGCTCTTGGCTTTCAAACCTAAGTCCTCTTACAATTAGTCATGCTCCTTGTTGCGAGAACCAATTGCCGCCCATCCAACCTTAGCCACCACACCACCCACTTCGAAGCTACCACATCTAACTACCCCTAAGCGAAACCAACACCACCAACGTACTGGCCACCACTCAAAACCCTTACCTACTCCTTTACCCCATCTCAAAACACCTTTACCGATATTCGGCCGCAGCTTACCAATTCAAATGAACCACCATGAAATGACCATATTGGGCTATAACACTTCATGAAACCCCATTCACTAATTAAATTGGTATGAATTTAACTTTACCCACATAATTTGGTGTTTGAATTTGCCTTTAGCATATTGGAGCTACTCCTTGCTTCCTCTTTTGAGCGCCACCTAAGTCTAACAACAAGATCTACCAAACCGACCCGTGCCTAGTTTTACAATTCGTGTGCCCTAACTCCAACTAGTCCGACTTCTTTTGTGTTTTTATTTGGTTTTTCTTTCAATGTATTATTTTTTTAATTCTCTTGTATAGTAACTAAAAAAAAATGAAAAAAAGAAAAAAAATAATTCAAGAAAAGGGAAAAGAAACAAAAAAAAAAAGAGAAGAAGAAGAAAAACAAAAAAAAAAGAGAAGAAAAAAGAGGAAAAGAAAAAAGAGAAAAAATCATTTTATCACTTTAAAAAAATTTCCAAATAAATAAAAAAACAAATCAACTATTTCAAAATAATTAGGACTTTTAAAATTTTCAAAATAAAATGAATTGGCTAAAAGCCGTAAACTTTGCCACTTCCCAAAAATAAAAGAAATAAACACATTAACATTTTCATAAAAAATAAATAAATAAAGAACTACGTACGTCTGATCCCGAATGGCAAGTGTATAGGCACCTCCGAAGCGACATAAAAAATGAATAAAAGTTAGTCTTTCATTTCTTTTAATTTAAAATTAATTAACTAAAAGTAGTTTTGACAAATTAAGCTATATTTCTAAAAAGGTGATTTTAGGAATTAAATCTAAATTTGGAAAGTTGTGATACTTGTAAAGGTTTAAAGAATCTAACCTTCGGCCTTCGGACTCCTTTCTTTAGTTTTTGAAAAACCTTTTCTCTAAAATTGGTTTTTCCCATACGAACCAGTAGCTAGATCAAAACCAAATCTATCCATTTGGTTTTGACCTAAACCATTTCCTAACCTTGGTTAGGTGGCAACTACAAAATGTTTTAAAAAAATAAAAAGCTGATCTTCTTTAAATCTTAGTAAAGGATCAACATTAAATGGGTAGAGTTTAATAATAATTAGTTTAAAAAAGACTTGTTTATAAAACCAGAAAAAATCAGGCTCGACAGTTTGGCGACTCTACTAAGGAGGTTAAGAGAGTTAGCCATCTAATTTTCCAAATTTAGAATTATTTTTTGAAATCATCATTTTTATTTATTTATTTACTAGAAATTATTTTTCTATATTTTTATATGGTTGTACTAACTTTCTTGCTTTATATATCATAATTGTATGGTAGAAATGGTCAAACCTAGATTGTATTTTGGCCCCTAGGACAAAGGGGCCATTGTGTAGGCTTCGGGTGCTGTAGTATAACCACTACTTAGGGTTAATTAGACTACCCCCACTTAAGCTTGATGTGACCAATGAAATTATTTTCTAAAAATAAGTAATACATTACTCTTAAGAATTACAACCCTACTAATATTTGAAAGTTTTTAAAAGTTAAACACCAAATCAAATAATAGGGTTACAACTTAAGGAGTAATGTACTAACCTAAGCAATTCTATTATATACATGTTTCTACATACATTTTTTCATATTATTTGTGATAAATTTTTGTCCATGAAATGTTTAGGTATAAAATGGCAGATAACCAAAGAAATAATCAAAGAACTGATAGGCTATAAGACCTCCCTAAGATTCGTAAGTAGCTACTAGAGGCTGAAATTGCCTACTTGAAGGAAAAGCACGTGTGTTCTAAAGCTTACAACCAGGCTTTAAAAGCCCTTCTTAGACAAGTCATTGGGTAAACCTATGAAATGCTAGAAGACCTTAGAGCTCATCTGTGAGACTTAGTTTAAAGGTTTTTCTAGTTCATAGCTAGGAGGCTTAAAATAAATGTCAAGTTGCAAAAACAAATGTTAAGCTCTCTTCGTTGGTTTTCTGTACTTTGATTTTTCAAAATAATAAAAAGTTCTCTTCAATTTATCATTCTTGATTCTTTAAGATTCCCTTTTGTAAATAGGTGCTTCAATAGTCATTTATCTAAACTTTTTTTCTCTCTCCCTTAGAGGAAAGTAAATAAAATTTGTTAACTTATAAATAGAACTTAAAAAATCATCATCCTTATTTGTAATTTGATTTCTTAATTTCTGTAAAATAAAACTTTATCTTTCTCTCTAACATAAAAAAAAAATGAAGAAAATGAAAAAAAAAAAAAAAGCTACTAATAATTGTAAATCTTTATGAGCTCAACGCAAATACAAATGAGCTAACCTAAGCTTAAGCCTTTGGCTGACTTAGGCAACTAGCTTAAACACATCTAACCCAAATGAAGCCACTTAGCCCTTTAAAGTAGCCAATCCAAATAGATGCCACTTAACCTATTAAGCCTCTAACGAACACAAACTGTGACCATTACACTAAGCTTTAGCTTGCCTAAGCAGCCAACACAAAAGTGCATGGCCCATCAAGGTAATCGAACCAAACACAAACCCCAACCCATTAAGGTAGCAAAATTAAGCCAAAACTATTGGTCCATTGAGAAAATGCCAAAACCAAATCAAAACATGAAGTCAAATGCAATCTCAGATTCACATTCAGATCAAATGAGAAGTTTCACACTAGGGCATACGTTAAGAAACTTAAGGGCAAAGTCAATCTCCACCCTGGGTTAAATAAATAATAGACTCCTCCTTAAGGAATTGGTAACTCATATAAAAAAAAATGTTCAAAATGAAAAGAGGCAAACTTCATCCAATGCACTAACCCCTAAACACTATGAAAGTTAATTGACTTAATAAAGAGGATATTTTGGACTCATTCCTTAAATGAGGTCAATTTTGAATTTGATATGAAAATTAAAAGAAGTTAAGCATTCATTCTCAAATCCTAAACATGATTATCTCTTGTTAGCCCCGTTGGACCTATTTGGAGAATTTTCAAAATTAAACCTTGTCAAGAATTACACTACAATGGGACAGTTTAGAGGTTACGGTCATTGGTTAGGAGAAAAGGATAAAAATTGATTTGTGTTTGCTTTAGTAACATTGATTCAAAAATAACTTTTATTTCTAATAAATAATTTTTCTTTGAAATGAAGAAGAGTGAACCCCTTTTTAAGCACCTTGAGCCTACCTAACTTAAACCTATACACTAAAAATCCATGGATTTAAAGCCTTGAATTTTTTAAGAGACAAAAACTCCATAGTAGAGATAATCACTCTTGGGGATAAAAATTAAAAAAAAAAAAGAGAGAGAGAGAAAGAAAAACAACAAAATAATGGGGTGAAAAAAAAGAAGAAGATAACAATAAAAAAAGAAAATAGAGAAAAAAGCTTGAAAATCAGGCTTATGTGTAAGAGAAAAGCCCCAATTGAAGAAAGCCTTAAAGATGTAAGGCTTATAACTAAAACCTAAACATTCCCAAGAGATACAAAACCCTTATGCCTTTTTTGAACTACGTACACACTCATCCTAAATAAAAAACATAAAGCCCCCTTTACCCATCACAAACACAAGGCCTCCCTACCTTTAATACCACCCTTACATAATAAAAAGTTCTTCTCTTGACAAGAATAATTTATCCTAAATGAAATTTGTTTTTAAAACTAGGGCAAGCACACTTCAAATTTTTCCTAAAGGTTCTTGACTTGTATACCTAGGTTTAACAAAAGTATTTCTTTCAAAATAAGCCTTCTCATTAGCCATTTTTGAAATCCTTTGACCAAAAGCCTAAATTCATAATATTGAACTAAAAAAGACTTAATGGATTGATTAAGGCAAATCACTTGCTAAATGGACTATAATTTTGAGACTGTAGTCAAGAGTGTAATCTAGATTGAGAGTTTATAAGGAAGCTCTCTATAACTAGACTAATCATAAGTTACTCTTTTCTTATATTTAAAACTACAAAGCCCCATGAAGAAGCTCCACATTTAAGATAGGGGACATTGAGAAGCCCCCTATGATTACTAAGGAAAGGGGTAGTTATAACACTTACTTCTTAAATAAGAATTTATACTCGTTAGTAAGATTTAAAAAAGAAAAAGACAAAAAAAAAACATAAAAGAAAAAGAAAAGAGAGAGAAAATAAAGGCTTATCAAAAGTTGTTTTCCATGTCTGCTTGAGTGGCTAAGCTTTCAATTTAGGTCATTTGTTTCCTTTTCATTATGGTCACACATTTTAAGCTGATCACATTAATCTATGTCATTAAGGGACTTAATGCCTAATGCCTCTTTTATCATTAAATGATTTTCACTAAATTCTTTGTTTGTAAAAATTTTCAAGTTAGAAAGTTTTTTCTTAAATGGGTTACATTCCTCACTTGTCCTGTCTTTCACTTTTAGGGTTCTAGCAAGCTCTTAGAGTGTTATCCCATCTTTGATATTTCCTTTAGGGTTCTAGCTAACTTATAAAGCGTTATCTCCTCTTTCATTCATTTTTACGGTTCTAGCTAGTTCTTAGAATGTTGTGTCATCTTTCATACTTCCTTTAGGGTTCTAGTAAGTTTTTAGAGTGTTATCCCCTATTTCATTCATTTTTAGAGTTCTAGCCAGCTCTTAGAGTATTATCCCTTCTTTCATTCATTTTTAGGGTTCTAGCCAGTTCTTAGAGCACTAGCCCTTCTCTCATCCTTTTAGGGTTCTAAAGTGCTATCCCCTCTCTAATTTCTTTTTACGATTCTAGCTAACTCTTGGAGTGTTATCCCATCTTTAATCCATTCTTTTTAGGGTTCTAGCTAACTCTTAGAGCGCTACCCCGATTTTAATCCTTTTCTAGGGTTTTAGCTAGCTTTCAAAGTGATGTCCCCTCTTTCATTCTTTTTAGGGTCAATCAACAAATAGAGCACTATCTAGATTTACCATTTTCTCTTAAGGTTTAGAAAGCCCATAAGGCACTTCCTCTTTCATCAATCCTTGTTTAGGCCCATAAGATGTTTCACTTCACCAATTTCTTTTAGCAAACCCGTAGGACACTTCCTTCACTGGTTTCTTTCCAATCTTCCAATAAGCCCATAAAGCCCTTCCCTTCCCCAAACTCTCTTCAGGGTTCCTAACTAGCCCATAGGGCACTTACCTTAGTTCCATCATTAGGGTCTTAACTAGCTCAAGGAATGCTTCATCTATTCATCTGGGTTAGTTAGCTTAATGAGGCACTACTGGGATTCCATCTTTCATCTAGGGTCTTAGCCAGCTCAAAGAGCACTTCACCCATTCATCTAGGTTAATTAGCTCAATAGGGCACTACTAGGGTTTCATTTGTCATCTAAGGTCTTAGCTAGCTCAAGGTACACTTTGCCCATTTCACTTAAGTTAGCCAACTCAAAGGAGCATGACTATGCTTCATTTTTCATTTTAGGGTCTTAGCTAACTTAAAGAGCACTTTGCTCATTCACTTAAGTTAATCAGCTCATAAGGGTACAACTAAGCTTTTAAATTCTTTAGGGTCGTAGCTAGCTTAAGGAGTGCTTTGCTCATTTGTCGAGGTTAGCCAGCTTAAAGGAGCACGACCAAGCTTCAAATTCTTTAGTGTTTTAGTCAACTCAAGGAGTGCTCACCCATCTCATTCAATTTAAGGTCTCAGTTAGTTCAAGAAACGCTTTGCCCATTCATCTAGCTTAGTTAACTCAAAGGAGCACAACTAAGTTCTTCTCTAAGGGTCTTAGCTAGATCAAGGGGTGCTTACTTATCTCATTCAATTTAGAGTATTAACCAACTCAAGGAGTGTTTTTCCCATGTACTTAGGTTAGTCAGCTTAGAAGAGCACGATCAAGTTCTTCTTTAGGGATCTTGGCCAACTCAAGGAGCGCTTACCCATGTCACTCTATTTAGTGTCTTAGCCAACTTAAGGAGTGCTTTGCCCATTAACCTAGGTTAGTTAGCTCAAAGGAGTACAATCATATATTTTTTTAAGGTGTTAGCTAACTCAAGGAGTACTTTACCCATTTGCCTAAGTTAGTCAACTTATAGGAGCATGACTAGGCTTCAATCTTTCATCTAGGGTCTTAGCTAGGTTAAGGTGCGCTTCACCCATTCACTTAGGTTAGTCAGGTCATAAGGGCATGACTAGGCTTCATTTTCCATTTTAGGGTCTTAGCTAGCTCAAGGAGTACTTCATCTATTTGCCAAGGTCAGTCAACTCATAAAGGCATGACTAGGTTTTCAAATTCGATCCTTGCTAACCCATAGGGGCATTGCCTTCTTTTAGTTTTTTAGCTAACTCTTAGAGTACCTCCTCTCTCTTTCATCTTTCATCAAATCCCCGGTAGACCAAGCCTAAGATAGCTAGCTAGTTGTAGTGTTACTTAGGGCAATTTCACCTCTAGGGAAAAAATGGTGTCTCTTTTGGTGATTCGTGATTTCTTTTTTTTTAGAATGGATTTATCTAAGCGTTGTCAAGATTAATTTGTTTTGTTTGACACACACAAACAAGAAAGAAGCTAGATCAATTAACAAAGGAGTGTACATGAGCTTCATAGGTCTTAGGTTTAAATCTGCTTCCAAGAGCAATGCACCTACATTTTTTTTATTTCTCTCTCTTCTAAGAATGCCACTTGTCGTATGGCTAATGGGTATCCAAGTCAACTTCCAAAATTTAACTCATTCTTCTTTACCATCCCTCCCCCTTGAACAGTTGCATTCTCTTTAATTTTTCATCCCTTTTTCTCCATGTTTTCACCATATTGTGAAATCATAGAGATAACCTAAGATAAAATGTATATGGAACCAAAAGCATAGCCAAGTTCATTCTCTTTATGTAGCAAATCACATCTAAAAATAAAATAAAAAAAAAAACTTGAAATTTAAGGTTGCAAGACCATGATTGATTCAGCCATTTATATTACCTTCTAAGCTTACTCAAGCTTAGAGAGTATAATTAGGACCCTATACACTCCACTCTATCATGAGTTTCCCCTTCCACACTCTCTATCAAACCCTCTCTCTCTCTAACTCATGGTGTCCTTCTCTCTCAAAAATTCAAATCTTCTCAGCCATCATTGAAGGAGGTTAGCATACCCAAGTGCTTGCCCATATAATTGGCTTTTGAACTAAAGTCCTCTCCCAATCAACTATGCTCCCCATTGCAAGAACTAATTGCCACCTATCCAAACCCTAGCCACTGCACCACCCACTTCAAAGCCCTCACATCTAACTACCCCCAAGTGAAACCAACACCACTAACGTGTTGGCCACCATTCAAAACCTCTATCTATAGGCACCTCATTTTTACCCCCTAAAATAAAAGAAAAAGGGTCCTAATTTAGAAAATCCAAAAAAATACAAAAATACAAAAAAAAAATTGAAAAATTGAAAAAATACAAAGAGTCAAAGGTGTCTAAATTAGCTTAGTTGATTATTTAGGCCTCATTTGGACAATAGTCGAAAGTATGCATGGATTTAATAAATTTAGGTTTTTCAAAATTTTTAAGCTTCATTAGAGAAATATCACAGTAAAATATTTAAATGGATTTTTATCCAATTCAAAAAATATTTTAATGGGATTAATTAATAAGGCTCTAAGTTTATTAAATTTGAAGTTGGTGATAGAATATAATTAACATGTATGTTTTAGGCTATTTTAAATGGTTATGATCAATTTTAATCAATTTGGGTTAAGTTGGGTTTAGGATAAAAAGCCCAAATTAAAGGTGGGCTTGAAATGAAGAAGTTAAGTAAATTTAGGTTGCAATATTTAATAAGAAAAAATGTCAAATGAGTTGGCATGAGGCGTAGGCTTTGGTCCGTGTAGGATTAAAAAAACAAAAGGAAGGGGATGTGACCATGGTGAAAAAAAAAAAAAAGAAAGGAATGCACTCAAAAGCACTTATCGTTTTTTTTTCACCATGGTCACATCCCCTTCCTCTCAAATTTTCTAAGAAATCAATAGAAAGGATGGGAAATTGACTATGTTTCTAGAATTCGAATTTAGTATTAAATCCTATCAAATCTTTATCGTTTTTCTATGGATTTAGAAAAATCATTAATGAAACTAATGTTGATGTTATCAAATTTGAGAGGATATAGATTTAATCTAGTTTGAGCTTTATCTAAATCTAACATAAGGATTTGGTTGATGTTTATATAAGAAGAGATCCAACTTGACAACAAGGGGACTTTTATTACGGTAGTCCACTATAACCCGATTGTCTAATGCTATCGAACCTACATAGTTCACAACCAATAGCCACTATCCAGTTCTAATCCTCACCTAGACATCAATTTACAATTACCCAAGCATAATTGAACCACAGTTCAGACCAAGCCCTATCCTCTCTCTCACCCTAATATCAATAGCACAAATATGGACAATAGTTGAGCACCATCCATTGCATACATCCACAACCCCATATAACCATCTATGCTACTATATACACACATCTAGGCTACATCCACTATTAACCAACCCCAATGCCCAAACACTATAGTGCCAGCAACCAATTATGCACAAACCATCAACTTCACACCCTATGAATAGCAACAATGACCATACCAACAGCAGCTTCAACCATTCCAGTTCACATAATGCCTAAACATAGTACTATTATGCCCAATCCATACTTTATCAACGCTTAACTTAGTATACTCCTATAACCTTGCTTAACTACCCAAAACACAACATAGCAACCGACGACCAAGCCTTACAACCTCCTTACAACTAGCGGCTCTCACCAACTCCCTATCCAACAATGCACGACCCATGACCCTTTGGCCACTTTCCATCTTCAATCTAAATCCTCATCTACTGTAGCAAACACTCCAAGTCTATGCAATAGCCATATGACTCTCAGCCAAGGTTTCGAAAAACATCAAAAACCACCACTTACAAGCATTATTCTATCACCAAAGCTCTTATTACTAATCACAATCTCATGATAATGTGATTCCCCATTTAAATTGGTACACAGAAGCCACTTAGAGACGTCAGTTTTGGCCTCTACTTTCTTCCTCTTTGGTAACTTAAATTACTTGTCTAAAACTGACTTAACCCAGTCTAGATCCGAGCTAGAACCTAAACCCATCAACCTAAGTGCACTGCTAACACGCATTCTATCCTGCTCTTATTTTTTTTTTCAATTTGAGCATTGTTATTTTTAAAGAAAAAGGAATACAAACTATTTTTAAACTTTATTATTTTCATCTTGCGAAAAATAAACAATAAAAAAACACAAAAAGAAAAAATGTTTGATCACTTAGAAGATTTTTTTTTTTCAAAGTAAAATTTTAATCAACTCTTTCTAAAAATTATGACCCTCTTTCTAGAATCTTCAAAAGGAAAACAAAAAAAAAAATAAAGACTTAATTTAGGACCCTTTTAGAATTTTCTTTGAATAAATAAATGAATAAAAAACGTAAAGTCGACCGATTTACAAAATTTAATCTATAGACACCCTATTTTTGTCTCTTCTTTTATTTTTAAAAAATTTTTAAAATAGGATAAAGGGTTCTAAATTAGGGAAAATAAAAAAATGAAAATTAAGAAAACCCAAAAAAAATGAAATTTAGTAAAAAATGAATTTTAGGAAAATACAAAAAAAAAAGCCATAAAATAAGAAATTAAGAAAAATACAAAAAATAGAAGATTAAGGAAAAAGAAAAAATAAGAAATAAAAATATATATATATAAAATTGAGAAAGTCACGAAAAATGGAAAAAATTGAAAAATAGAGAATTTAGGAAATTGAGACAAATAATAATGTTAGATAGTATAATATAATAGATTTTTTTTAATTTAAATCAAGTTTAGAAAAAGGGCATCAGACTTGAGCTTAAATTTAAATCTAACTCCAACAAACCTTATCAATATGTATAATTTAATTGTACATATAAACAAGACACAAGTCAACAGCCTAATAGATAAGTACTCGAGCATTGCATTGGGTTTGGTTGGAGGTCTTAGGTTTGAACCTCATTAAAGGCATAAGAATGCCTTTTGCTTTTACTTTATTTTTTTTTTTTTTCCTACACACCACATGTTGCCACATGTCTAGTCATGACACATGCCACTTTGTGATTGGTCTTGACAACACATTTTCCCTCCTCCTTCTCCTCTTTCCTTTTCTTTCCCTTCCTTTTGCATTTAAAATGCAACACACATAGGGATTGATCAAGCTCTAGTGGAGTTACTCTCTCTCTTGAACTCATGTTGTAACATTCAACATACATACCGAAACTAGTAGCCTACTCTCTCCACAATCTACGTGACACCAAAACCAACGTTTAACATACACCTACATATGAACCACAGATGGCAAGCCCCTGACATTAGGACCAAGACCACTATGCAACAACATCAGCCTCACCATATATGGTCCTCCACTATCAATTACTCCACCAATGTCACCACATCCTTGTCCACCCACTGCAAACACTCAAACACAACTCTCTCTCATTCAATTTAGCCACCAACGTCTTGATCCCTTACAACCAAACCTATACACCACTACAGCACACTACTTATGGTAGTAGTGCCAACATATAACAAGACTGATCAATCACCCCCGTCAATTACAATCCCTTACTCAAAAACTCAAACCACCCTCATCCTCTCTATCTCTCGGCCACTCACTATCCACCAAATGCATAACATACACACACGCTAAACTATGCTACACCCTATCAACCAATGTCGATCGTGTCATACAATCCCATATCACATACTGCATTGTCCATGACCTATACCGTCCATTGTCAACACATACCACGCTTACTTACGAATTCACTCATCATCACTCACTACTTACAACTTTGATGACCTACTCCCTCCTCACACGACCGTATAATAGGACACATGCATGGCAACCACCACCTCTATCACCGTCCAACACTGACTACCATCTAAAACCACCTCCAATGGTTATGACAGCATCATCATTAGAACTTTCACTAATGACTTTCACATGAAAGTCAAATCCCCTGCTTAAAAAACTAACTAGAAGCATCTAGATCGAGCTACCACCAACTGCGACCTGATTTGACCTGTATGAGCTCCTACCTAACCTACTATCCCACTCTAAATCCAACCTGTCCAATAGCTCCAAACTTGAACCTGTACTGTAAAACTCAAGTTTGACTTTGTCTTTTGTTTGTCGATTATTTATTTATTTTTTATTTTCTATTTTTTTATTATTTTAAATGTAAATGTAATTGTAATAAAAAGAGAGAAAAAAAGAAAAAGAAGAAAGTAAAATAAAAGAAAAAAGAGAGGAAAGAAAAAATAGAGAAAAAAAGGGAAGAAAAGCTTAGCTTTGTTATTTTATTTATTTTTATGTTTTAAGAAAAAGAACAAAAATAACAATAAAAATAATAAAGTTATTTTATCAATTAGAAAACTAGTTTCCAAAATAATAATAATAATAAATAAATCAACCATTTTTAAACTAAGGCACTTTAGAATTTTCAAAAATAAAACCGTAATTAGGACTGTTAGAAAATTTTCTTAATTAGCATTGAATAGGGTAAAAATGTAAACTTGATCTTCTTTCAAAAATTAAAATCAACTCACCTGCTAAAGTTTTTGTGAACAAACTATGGAAGTCTGATCCTAAATAGTTGGTATATAGGCACTCATACATATAGGATAGCTTAAAATATGGAAAAAAATTATTTTCCCCCTTTAGTAAATAATTATTTAAATTCCTATCTATTGTAAATAGGTATAATTTCAATTATCACTTGTAAATAAATGTTATTAGAAGGGTATTTGAAAAGCAAAATGAAATTTGGAAAGTTAAAAGTGATACCCATTTAGGGTTTAATAGAATAGCCCCTAAATCTAGATCTCTAGAAAAAAAAAAAACATTTTAAAAATTAGTTTTATCAATAGACCAATAACCAAGTTATAACTAATCCACCCAATTAATTATAACTTAACCTTTTTTCCTGATTACAGTTGAGTGGTGACTCCAAAATGTTTTCAAAGTTAAAAGAACCAGTTTTCTTTAAATCTTAGTTAAGAGTTAGTATTAAACGAATAAAGTTTAATATTGATTGGTTTAAAAAAGACTAATTTATAAAAAATGGGAGAAAAAACCAAGCTTAAAAGCTTGGTGACTCTACTAGGGATCGTCAAGAAGGCTGGCCACTTAAATACTTTTCGAAATTAAAATTGCCTTTCAAAATACCCATGTTATTTATTTATTATAAACTTCACGTATATACTCTGCTTTGATTGTCATGTTTGTTTTGCATACAACATGCATTAAGACATGGGAGGTCATTTGTTGCATTAAAGATGTAGGGTAGATGCAGTCATACCCAAACCATATTAGGATCCTAGGATGGGGAGTATTGTGTAAGCTTCGAGTGTTGTGGTGTAACCATCCCTTAAGGTTG
Organism: Lumnitzera littorea; assembly: GCA_024138015.1. NCBI lineage: Eukaryota > Viridiplantae > Streptophyta > Magnoliopsida > Myrtales > Combretaceae > Lumnitzera > Lumnitzera littorea. The sequence goes on from JAMXBB010000001.1 coordinate 55,069,206, forward strand.
ATTAGGCCACTCTACTTAAGTTTGATGTGATCAATAAAAGTGTTTTCTAAAAACAAGAGAAGTCACAAAGCTTAAGGACCTTTTAAAATGTACCCTAATTGTATATACTCCCCTTTAAGCTTAAGTTAATACACTACTCTTAAGAATTGTAACCTAACTAATTGTTTAAGAGTTCTAAAGAAACCAAGTTTTGAAAATAATAGAGGGGTTGCAACTTAAGGAGTACTGCATTAACCTATACAATCCTAATATCTACATATTTCCACATACTTTCTTTTGTTACGTTGATGATTGATTCTTGTCCATAAAATGTGTAGACCTAGGATGGCAAATAACTAGGCAAATAATCTGGGGAATGATAGGCTATAGGACATCTTTAGGATTTACAAGACACTGTTGAAAGATGAGATTGCCTATATGAAGGAAAAACTCAAGTGTTTTGAAGCTCATAATCGGGCCTTAAAGGCCCTTCTAGCACAGATCATTAGGGAAACCTATGAAATGTTAGAGGGCCTTAAGGCTCATCTACGAAGCTTAGTATAGGATTTTTTCCAATTCATGTCTAGAGAGCCTAAAATAAATGTCAAATTCTAGAATAAATGTTAGGTTATCTATCTTTATTTTATGTATTCTAATCTTTCACAATAATAAAACTTCTCTTTAATTCATCATTCTTCATTCTTTAGCATTCCATTCTTTGTAAATAGTCCTTTAATAGGCATCTATCTAACCACTGTTCCCTTCCATTAAGAGAAATGTGAAATCTCATAAACTTGTAAATAGAGACATAAAAATTCACCATCCTTATTTGTAAATTATTTTCTTTGTTTCTGTAAAATAAAACTTTATCTTTCCCTATCAAAAAAAAAAAAAAAAACAAAAGAGAGAAAAAAGAAGCAAAAATTGAAAAAATGAAAAGTTACTGATGGCTATAAATCCTTATGGGCTCAAGGATCCAACTCAAGTTCAGGCCTTTGGCCCATTAAAGTAGCTAGCCTAAACACTTAGTTTCCAACACTCACAAGGCCCTTCAACCTATTAAGCAAGCTACCAACACGAGCCCCTTGGCCCATTCAACCCAAACACTATCCCCTTAGCCCATTCAATCTAAATACTAACCTTAGGCCTATTTAGGCAACTTATCTAAGCACAAGCCACTTGGCCCATTAAGGTAGCCGATTCAAACATAAACAATGGCTCATTAAGGCAGCTAACCTAAGTACAATCCTTAGCCCATAAAGGTAACCAAGCCAAGCCAAAACCCTTAGTTTATTTAGAAAACCAAGCCAAAACACAAAATCGAATACTAGGGTACGTTTTGAGAAACTAAGGGGCAAAGTCAATCTCTACTGCTAGCTAAATAAAAAATAGACTCCTCTTTATGGAATTAGTAATTCACCTTTTAAAAAAAGTTTACGATAAGAAGAGGCAAATTATATTCTATACATTAACCCTTAAAACACTTTGAGAGTTGAACGACTTAATGGTAAGGATACCTTGGACTCATTTCTTAAAAGAGGTCCACTTTGATTATGATATGTCGATTAAAATGAAGTTAGGAATTTGTTTTCAAATCCTAAACACAATTATCTCTTATTAACCTCGTTGGACCTATTCAGAGAATTTTCAAATTTAAATTCTATCAAGAATCACCCTACAACAGGGAAATTTAGATGTTAGGGTCATTGATTAGGAGATAAGGATAAAATTGGTTTGTGTTTACTTAAGTAATGTTAATTCAAAAATAACTTTTGTTTCTGATATATTATTTTTCTTTGAAATGAAGAAGAGTTAATTCATTTTCAAGCACCCCAAGCTTATACCTACATCACTTGAGCCTATACACTAGAAATCCATGGATTTAGGGCCCTAAATTGCTTAAAAGGCAAAAACTTGCCAATGGAGACAATCATCCTTAGGGCTAAAAGAAAATAAAGATCAAGAGATAGGGGGGGCAAAGTAATAATAATAAAAAAAAAAAAAAGAAAGGAGAAGGAGAAAAGAGGCCGAAAAATTAGGCTACCACCAACTATGACCCGATCTGACTTGTGTAGGCTCCAACCTAACCTATTATCTCGCTCTAGATCCGACCTGTTTAGTAGCTCCAAACCTGACCTTGTGTTGCAAAACTTAAGTCCGACTTTGTCTTTTGTTTGTCAATTTTTTATTTTTATTTTATGTTATTTTTTTGTAAATGTAATGGTAATAAAAAGAGGAAAAAAATGAAAAAGAATAAAGAAAAAAAAAAAGAAAAAAGAGCAAAAAGAAAAAATAGAAAAGAAAAACAAGGGGAAGAAAAGCTTAGTTTTGTTTTTTTATTTATTTTTACGTTTTAAAAAAATATAAGAACAAAAATGAAAATATAAATAAATAAAAATAATAAAGTTATTTTATCACTTAATAAACCAATTTTCAAAAAAAGAAAATAATTAATAAATTAACCATTTTTCAAACTAGAGCGCTTTAAAATTTCCAAAAATGAAACCCTAATTAAGACCTTTGGAAAATTTTCTTAATTAGCATCATACTAGGTAAAAAAGTAAACCTGATCTTCTTTCAAATATTAAAATAAACTCATCTGCTAAAGTTTTCGTTGACAAACTATGAAAGTTTGATTTCAAATAGCCAGTATGTAAACATCTATATGTATGGGGTAACTTAAAATATAGAAAACAATTTATTTTCCCTCTTTAGTAGATAATTCTTTAAATTCTTATCTTTTTTAAATATGTATAATTTCAGTTATCACTTGTAAATAAATGCTATTGGAAGGCTATTTGAAAAGAAAAATTAAATTCTGAAAGTTAAAAGTGATACCCATTTAAGATTTAATAGGATAGCCTCTAGATCCAGATCTCTAGTAAAAAAAAAAAAGGTTTTAAAGATTAGCTTTATCGATAGACCAGTAGTTAAATAATAACCAATCTACTCTATTAATTATAACTTAACTTTCTTTCCTGACTACGATTGGGTAGTGACTCTAAAATGTTTTCAAAGCTAAAAGAATTGATTATCTTTAAACCCTAGTCAAGGGTTAATATTAAATGGATAGAGTTCAATATTGATCAATTTAAAGAAGATTAATTTATAAAAATGAAGAGAAAAAACCAAGCTCGACAAAAACAAACCATCACATTATGGTTTTTGGAATATAAACTACGAACATCTCATCCTAAATATTGGGTACATAAGCACCTCTAAGATGATGTAAAATTTGTAAAAGCTTTAGTTTTCCATTTTTTGTAAATTGCAGCTTGAATTATCTCTTTTTGTAAAATAAATCTAATTTAATTTATTTACTGGTGATTAAGCTTTGTTTTGAAAAAAAAGGGTACTTTTGAAAAATAAAATCTAATTTCAGAAAATTAATAGTGGTACCTTAAAAGTTTAATAGAATAGCCCCTAAACTGAAGAAATTTAGTTTTATGAATTCTTTTCAAAAAGTTTTCAAAACATAGACTAGTGATTAAATCAAAATCGGTCCGCTTAATTAATTTTAATTTAATCACCTTTCCTAATCTTACCGGGTGGAGACTCTAAAATTTTTCAAAAAAAAATCGAGTTTTCTTTAACTTCAGTCAAGGATTTAAACTAAATGGCATAGAGTTTAGTTTAAATTAAGTTAAGAGAAATAAAATTAAAATAAGAAACTAAAAAATCAAACTCGATAGTTTAACGACTCCACTAAGGATATTAAGAAGGCTAGCCACTTAAGTTTTTTGAAATTAAGATTATTTTTTGAAAAAGAAAAAGCCTGAGTTGTAAATTGTCTACGTACATTTCCTACTAACCCTTTTTGTCACAACTTATCTATTGGGTTTTCTTGGGGTTTTTTTTTATTTTATTTTATGAATCATCTGTAATAGATATGGTTAGAACTAGGCCATCTTAAGACCTTAGGAGAGGGGCTATTGTGTAAGCTTTAGATGTTGTAGGGAAATTATCTTCTGGGGCTAATCTGGTTACCCACTCAAGTTTCGATTTGATTAAGGAACCATTTCTTCTAAAACGTATGAGGTAATATAACTTGAGGACCATTAGAACCCACCTTAATTGCATACACGAACCCTAATCGATGAATGAATAATAATGGGACATGTTAATGGAGGGTCAATATTATGTCAAAATTCCCGTATTATCCATATAATTTTCGATGTATATTAGTTCTTTGTATAGGACTTGTTCATTGTTTCCCTATACTTTATTTTGTAAATGTAAAAATTCCTTATAAATTCTATGTAACATTTTCCTTGCATATAATAATGGAATTATGATATAATTACAACCCTAAACATTTAATATTACCACATTACTATTTGATCAATGATAATTGGCATCCATGTGTCTTCATTTTACATTTTTTGTCCTTGTCTTTATTCATCTATAAATATTCATGCTTGTTAATTATGTCCTCATTTCTAAAAGTTAGGTTTACAAATAATCATGTCTTGCTATTGTCGAGCTTGATTTTTCGATTTTCTATTTATTTAAAATTGATTTCCCATTTTTCAATTAATACTAAACCCTAACACATTTAATATTAATCCTCAACTAAAGAAATTGGAAAATTCCGGCTTTTTTTATTTAGAAAAAATTTTAAAGTTGCCACCCGACCAAAGTGGATTGATTACGATTTGAGTACCAGTCTTTGATTTCAATTTGAGTGAAGAACTAAAGGGTTCTAAGTTCGAGGGCTAACCTATTAAACCCTAACGAGTACTACTGTTTATTTACTGAAATTAGGATTATTTTTTAATTACAATATGTTTTAAAAAAATAAATAAGTAAAAGTCGAAAAGAAAAAAAAAAAAGAACCTAAGCTTTTATAAATTTTATCATCACCCCGAAGGTACTTATATACCCGTTAGTCCGAATCAAACGATCATAGTTCTTTTAAAAAATCTTTAGTATGTTGGTTGATTTTAATTTTTGAAAACCAATCGAGTTTACATTTTAATTTATTCAGTTTACAAAAAAAAATCTAAAGAGGATCCTAACTCATAAGTGATAAAAAAAACTCTCTAAAATGTCCTAAAATTTTATTAATTCTTATTTCTAAAAAATGTCTAAGTGAAGAATTTAGAAAAAATAAAACTTAATCCTAAAAGCTCCTAATCTACTATATACATGTATATATCAATACTATGACTATTAAACCTTATCTACCGAAATAAAATACTAATACCATGTAATATACTTAATATATAAAAGACTAATACTAAAAGTCTCCTAAACTAATATATCTACATACCTATTTATATATTATGCCAACTAATAATACAATAATAATATAATAATCAAATAATGAAAAAAGGAAAACTTTAGTGATCGAACCTGAATTGTTTACTGCAGCACTGTTCGGTGAAGGATTGCAGTAGGATATTCAGCGTGTTCGTGTTCCAAGCAATGAAGCTTGTATGTTGCGCGTACGTACTGATTGGAGTACGTTAAACAGAAGGCGATCTAGGTATGCAGGTATGGAGTGCAACTACCATGCTTCTGTCAGCAAGTGGTGTTTTGATGTTGTGTTCGGTTGTTAGGCAGAGTACAGGGACTTATGCTCGATTGTTGGCCTGGAATGGAGACGGTGGCCTTCATGTAGTACATCTATGTAAGTTGTGTATCAGATGTGCAGTGCAATGGAAGTGATCAGGGGGCATGTAGTTGTGTTCTTGGACTAATCAGCATTGTAGCGCGGATCGTTGACAAGGGGCTGTTGAACATGGCTTGTTGCAGTAATTGGAGGTTTGTTCGATTGCTGCCATCGGCGTTAGTGTTGTAGTATAAAGTGTTTGGACATGCTCCAGCAATGGTCGGAATGGTACTATGCGGAAAACTAAAGACAGTACAGTAGCGGAAGATAGTGTGTGAAGTGATGCATGCTGTCAATCGTATGTCAGTGCTTGATCAATGAGGATGGGGGAGGGTTGTGGTGTGCAACAGCCGTACAGGGGAGATGTAGTGGTGATGTAGCGTAAGCTGCGTGGACTATTGCAGTGCAAGTGAACTCGACTAGCGACATGCGGCTGCTGGAGCCATACCTAAGTGTCTAACGAGATTTGAACTTGTGACCTCAAACTAATTTCAATACGAATGTTCCAATACTTATCTGTTAGACCGTTGGCCTATACCTTGATTTTTATTATAATTAAATTGAATTTAAACCATACAACTCTTTAGAATAATTATTTGAACTAAACTAAACTAAAACTAAAACTAAAACTAAAACTATTTGTCCCTAAAATAATTTACTTCCTAACAAATCTTTATAATTTTTCTTTCTCAATTTTTTTTTTTTTTTTGCGTATTTTCATCATTTGTCAATTATTATTATTTTTATCTTTTTATTTTTTATTATTTTTGAGTTAGGACCCTAAAAAAAAAAATTATAACTAGGAGGGGGCAAAAATCAAGTGTTTATAGCTATCCCGTAAAATACTACACTTCTTTGAAATCTTGTTCTTAAGTGATCAAAAGTGAAAAAAATAGAAACAACAAAAAGAATCAATCTTGTAAAATAATTTTAGGTAGTTGCCATTTCGCTAATCACTTTATAAGATAGGAATATTCATTCTTGCAAATAGATTAGCATCTTGTAAATAGGCTTCCTCATTTACAATAAATAAGATTTAGAAATGATCTTTATTTCCATTGAATAATAATTGAGCACAATGTTAGGCTCCCTTTTCTTTGTTTCCTTTTACCATGATAATAAAAATTCCTTCTAGTGTAGTATTCCTTTTTTGCAAATAAATCCTCAGTAATGTTGTTTTATTTGTAAATAAATTCTATAAGCTTGTATATATAATCCAAAGAAAGTAATCCTCTATTTATAATTTGATCACTCAATCTCTATAACATAAAACCCCTAATTTTTTCACTCTCTTTCAAAAAATAAAAAAGAAGAAGAAAAAAAGAAGTTATTAGTGGTTACAAATCCTTATCGAATTTGGGACAAACACAAACCACTTAACCTGTTCAAGTAACCAACCTAAACATAACCCCTTAGCCCATTAAGATAACTAATCTAAACATAACCACTTAGCTTATTAAGGCAGCTAACCTAAACACATCGACTTAGCCTATTAAGCCAACTAACCAAATACAAATCTTGGCCCATCAAAGCAACTAACATAACTTAAAACCTTTAGCCATCACATCTAACCATGAACCAAGTCAAAATACGAAGTCATAAAACACAATCCTAAGCTTAATCCTTGGTACAAAAAAAAAAAATGCCAATTCATAGTCCCTTTTACATTAAAAGACGTTAATGCTTTCCCATTTGACTCTAAAGTACTAGGCTTAAAATCACACAGGGGAGATAAAGGGCATGACCTATAGGTCTGGGGTAATTTAAGCAAGAACACTAAAGGTACAAGGCATTTGGTCTTTGAAATTTCATTTCACACTTAAATTGAATGAAATGTATCGTTTCATAATTGAGGCATGTTTTAAGGAATTGGAGGCAAAGTCAATCTCTACCTTGGGGCAAATCAATCATTATCTAAGGAATTGGTAACTCATTTGTGATTTTAAGCATTCTAATATTAGATTAAAATGAAGTTAGGCATTTATTTTTGAATCCTAAACACAATTATCCTTAGTTAACCCCGTTGAACTAATTTGGAGCGCTTGCAAATGTAAACCCTATCAAGAACCACCACACAATGGTGCAATTTGGAGGTTAAGGTCATTAATTATGAGAGAAGCACAAAATTGGTTTATGCTTACCTTAGTAATAATAACTCAATGATAACTTTTGTTTTGATAAATTGTTCCCTTTGAAGAAGAGCCAATACTTTTCAACTTGCCTCAAGATCACACATACCTTACTCTAGCCCATACACTTGGAACCTATGGATTTAGGACCTTGATTCATCTAAAGATAAAGACTCAACAAAAGAAATAATTACTTTTAGAGAGAGAAACACAAGAAATAATGGGGCAAAGAAAAAAAAAGAGAGAGAAGAAACAAAGAAAAATAGAAAAAAAAAACAAAAGAAAGGCTTGAATATCAGGCTTAAGAAAAGCCCAACTAAACAAGGCTTAGAAGCCTAAGCTTCTCTAAAAACACGAGGTTCGGAATCACATTCTCAACCACAAATACAAAACCCCATATTCATTTCAAAATCACATTCCCAACCACAAACACAAAACCCCATATTTATACTAGAATCACACTCTAAATCATAAATACAAAACCTTCCTTTCCATCTTAACTTACACAAGACTTCCCTACCCATAATACCTCCTTACTCAATGCTCTTCTAGTCTTAAAGAATAATTTATCTAAAATAAAAATTATTTTTTAAATTGAGGCAAGCACAATTTTAGTTTTTCCTAAGATTTTTGACTTATACAGCTAAGTTAGATAAAAGTATTTATTTCAAAATAGACCCTCTCATTAATCCCTTTCAAAACCATTTGACCAAAAACCTAATTATCAAACCAAAAATGACCTAACAGATAGATCAAAGTATATCACTTGCAAATTGGAATGTAATATTTAGGACAATATTCGAGAGTGAAATCAAGACTAAGAGTGTGCAAGGAAGTCCTCTTTGACTATACTAATCATGAGTTACTTAGTCCTTAGAAAAGGAATGATTAAAATCACAAGGCTTTACCAAGAAGCTCAGCATTAGATATTTTCAAAGAATAAGAAAGATATGACATGCCCCACATGGTTACCAAGAAAGGGGATGGTTATAGCATTTGCTTCTTAAATAAGAATTTGTATCCGTTAACAAACTTTCAAAGAAAAAAAAAAGAACAAAAGAAGAAAGAAAAAGAGAGAGAAAATAAAGGCTTGTTACAATTTTTTCCCTCCATTTTCAAGTTTATGTTGACCTAAGTGGCCAAATTTTGGAATTCATGTCATTTACTTCTATGTCATTCTCCCTAATGTAGTCTTTAATATCCATTCAATCTTTTTCAAGTCAAGAAACATTATCTTTGATGCCTTTTTTGTCATAAATGGTACTCATCGAATTCCTCATTTGTAAATTTCTCAAGTCAAGAGGTTTTTCAAATGGTTACATCCCTCAATTTTGCTTCTTATGGTTTTTATCCAGCCATAGGGTGCTTACCCATTCTCTTATTACTTTAGGATTCTATTTAGCTCATAGAGTATTGTCCCAATCTACATTTTCTTTAAGGTTCTAGCTAGCTCGTAGAGCACTATTCCAATCCACATTTTCCTTTAGGTTCTAGCTAACTCATAGAAAACTAACCTAACTCAATTCTCATTTAGGGCTTTAGCTAGCTCAAGAAGTACTTTGCCTTATCGCTTCTGTCAATCAATTTAGAGGAGCATGATTAGGTTTCATATCGACCTTTTAGTTAGAGTTGCTAGTTCCTTAAAGACGCTCCTACCTATGTTAGTCACCTTAGAGGAGCACAACTAGGTTTCATGTCAACTTTTTAGTTTAGGTTGCTAGTCCTTTAGAGACGCTCCCACCTATGTTAGTCAGCTCAAAGGAGTATGGCTAGGTTTAATGTCAACTTTTTAGTTAAGGGTGCTAGTCCCTTAGAGATTCTCTTAACTATACCAATCAACTTAGAGGAGTATGGCTAGGTTTCGTGTTGACCTTTCAGTTAAGATTGTTAGTCCCTTAAAGACACTCTTACCTATGTTAGTTAGCTTAGAGGAGCATGACTAGGTTTTATATCGACTTTTCAGTTAAGGTTGCTTATCCCTTAGAGATGCTCTCGCCTAGGTTAGTTAGCTTAGAAGAGCATGACTAAGTTCTCATTTAGGGCCTTAGCTAGCTTAAGGAGTATTTTGCCCATTCACTTCAGTTAGTCAGCTTAAAAGAGCATGACTAGGTTATAATTCAAGGATTTAGCTAGCCTATGGAGTGTTTTGCCCATTCGCCTATGTCAGTTAACTTAAAGGAGCATGATTAGGTTTCCTATCTATCTTTTAGTTAAGGTTGCTAGTCCTTTAGAGATGCTCCCACCTTTGTCAGTCAACTTAGAAGAGGATGGCTAAGTTTTATGTTGATCTTTTAATTAAGGTTACTAGTCCCTTAGAGACACTCTTACCTATGTCAGTCAGCTCAAAGGGGTATAACTAAGTTTCTTGTCAACCTTTCAATTAAGGTTACTAGTCCCTTAAAAACTCCTACCTTTGTTAGTTAGCTAAAATGAGCATGGCTAAGTTGCTATTTAGGGTTTTAACTAGCTCAAGGAGTGCTTTACCTATTTACCTAAGTTAGTCAACTTAGAAGGGCATGATTAGGTTCTTACTTAGGGTATTAGTTAGCTCAAGGAGTGCTTTGCTCATTTGCCTAGGTTAGATAGCTTAAAAGAGCGTGAGCAAGTTCTCGTTTAGGGTCTTAACTAACTCAAGAAACGCTTCACTTATTCACCTAGGTTAGTCAACTTAAAAGGGTACGATCAAGTTCTCATTTAGGGTCACAATTAGCTCATGGAGTGCTTTTCACATTCGCCTAGGTTAGTCAACTTAGAAGGGTATGACCAAGTTCTCATTTAGGGTCATAGCTAGCTTAAGGAGTGCTTCACTTGTTCACCTAGATTAGTCAGCTTAGAAGGGTACAACTAGGTTCTCATTTAGGGTCTTAGCCCACTTAAAGAGTGCTTCACCCATTCACTTAGCTTTGTCGACTCAAAAGGGTATGACCAAGTTCTCATTTATGATCTTAGTTAGCTCAAGGAGTGCTTTTCTCGTTCACCTATGACCTTCATTTAGGGTCATAGCTAGCTTAAGGAGTGCTTCGCTTATTCACCTAGATTAGCCAGCTTAGAAGGGTACGACTAGGTTCTCATTTAAGGTCTCAGCTCACTCAAAGAGTGCTTTACCCATTCACTTAGCTTTGTCGACTTAAAAGGGTATGACCAGGTTTTCATTTATGGTCTTAGCTAGCTCAAGGAGCGGTTTGCCCGTTCACCTATGTTAATCAGCTTAGAAGGGCATGACCGAGTTCTCATTCAGGGTCTTAGCTAACTCAAGGAGGGTTTTGCCCATTTGCCTAGGTTAGCTAACTTTGAAGGGCATGACTAGGTTCTCATTTAGGGTCTTAGCTAACTCAAGGAGCATTTTGCCCATTCACTTAGGTTAGTTAGCTCAAACTCATTTAGAGTTTTACCCAGCTTAAGGAGCACTTTACCTGTTCGCCTAGGTTAGTTAGCTTAGAAGAGCACAACTAGGTTTTCATTTAGGTTTTAGCTAGCTCAAGGAGTAGTTTACTCATTCACCTAAGTTAGTTAGCTCAAAAGCGTACAGCCAGGTTCTCTTTTAGGGTTAGCTAGCTTAGAAGGCATTACCCTCCTTTTAGTATCTTTTAGGGTTCTTGCAACCCTATAGGGTGCTAATCTCCTTTTAATATCTTTTAGGGCCATCCTACAAGGCGCTACCCTCCTTTTAGTATCTTTTAGAGTTTTAGCTAGCTCAAAAAGCACTTTACCCATTCACTTAGGTTAGCTACCTAACAGGGGCATTACCTTCATGACTTTTCTTTTTGAGCTTTTTATCACCAAATCCTTAGCATAGCAAGCCTATGATAGCTAGCTAACAGTTGCTCTTTTTAGGATAACTTTCTTACCTAAGGAAAAAATGATGTCTCCTTGGTCTTTGTGGTAAACTTTTACTCAAACTTTATCATAAAGGGAAGTAGCTGTAGACACCTCATTTTTGCTCTCTAAAATAAAAGAAAAAGGGGTCCTAATTTAGAAAACCCAAAAAATTGAAAAAGAGAAAAATACCAAAAAATTGAAAAATTGGAAAAATACAAAGAGTCAAAAGTCTCAAAATCAAGTCAATCAGTTCTTCAGGGTTGGATCAAACAATAGTCGAAAGTATACATGTGATTTAATAAATTCAGAGTCTTCAAAATTTTTGGACTTCATTAGAAAAATATCACAGTAAAATATTTGGATAGATTTTTATCCAATTTGAAAAATATTTTAATGGGATTAAATAATAAGGCTCTATATTTATTAAATTTGAAATTGGTGATAGAATATATTTAACGTGTATGTTTTGGGCTATTTTAAATGGTTATGGTCAATTTGAATCAATTTAGGTTAAGTTGGGTTTAGGATAGAAAGCCTAAATTAAAGGTGGGCTTAATAAGAAGAAGTCATGTAAATTTAGGTTGCAAAATTTAATAAGAAAAATAAGCTTAGATGAGTTGGCATGAGGCATAGGCTTAAGCGCGTATGGGATTAAGAAGACAAGGGTTCATTTTCCAATATAAGTGCTTTTAAGTGCATTCTTTTTTTTTTTTCCATGGTCATGTGACCATTGTCCGCTTCCTCTCGAATTTTTCGAGTAAGTAACAAAAAGGATGGGAAATTGACGAAGTCTCTAGAATTTGAATTCAGTATTCAATCCTATCAAATCTTTGTCATTTTTTCATAGATTTAGTCAAATCATTCATGAATCTAATGGTGATGTAATCAAATTTGATAGGATATAGATTTTGATCTAGTTTGAGCTTTATTTATATCTAACATAAGGATTTAGTTGATGGTTGTATAAGAAGAGATCCAACTTGACAACAAGGGGACTTTTATCATGGTGATCTACTATAACTCAATTGTCTAACGCCAACGAACCCATACAGTTTGCAATCAATAGCCATTATCCAATTCCAATCCTCACCCAAACATCAATTCGTAGTCACCCAACCATAGTTAAACCACAACTTAGACTAAGCCCCATCCTCTCTGTCACCCTAATGTCAATAGCATAACATAGACAACAGTTGAGCACCATCCACAATGTACATTTGTGACCCCAACACATCACATAACTATCCACACTACTATACACACATGTCTAGGCCACATCTACTATTAACCAACCCTAATGCCCAAACACCATAGTGCCAACAACCAAACACATACGGACCATCAACTTCATACCCCATAAATAGTTGTAGTGACCGTACCAATAGCAACTCCGACCATTTCAATTCACACAATGCCCAAAAACAGCACTACTATACCCAATCCACACTCCACCAACACTTGATCCAATATAGTCCCATGTCCTCATGAAACTACCCAAAACACTACATAATAGCCGACAAGTAAGCCCTACGACAACCTATGATTGGTGGCTTTTGCCAACTCCTTGTCTACTAACATATGACCTAAGACCCTTCTACCACTTTCCATCTTCAATCCAAATCCTCATCTACTATAAAAAACACTCCAACTCTATGCAACAACCATATGACTTACAGCTAAGTTTTCAAGAAACCCTAAAAAACTCCACCTATGACCACTGCTTTATCACCAAAGCTCTTATTACTAACCATAATCTCATGATGGTGTGATTCACCGTTTAAGTTAGTATATAGAAGTTGCTTAGAGAGGTTGGTTTTGGCTTTTTCTTTCTTCCTCCTTGGTGACTTGAATTACCTGTCTTAAACTGGCCCGACTCGGTTTAGATCCAAACCTAATCCCAAACCTATTGACCTGTATGCATTGCCAAGTCAGGTTTTGTCCTGCTCTTATTTATGTTTAATTTCTTTTTTCAATCCAAGAATTGTTATTTAAAAAAAAAATGCAAACTATCTTTAAAATTTATTATTTTCTTCTTGAGAAAAATAAACAATAAAAAACACAAAAAGAAAAAATGTTTTATCACTTAGAAGATTTTTTTTTTTCAAAATAAAAGTTTAAACTACCCTTTTAGACAAAAAAAAAATAGAAACTTAATTTTGGACACTTTTAGAATTTTCTTTAATTAAATAAATGAATAAAAAACATAAAGCCAACCGATTTTTAAAATTAAAACAAACCAACACATTAAGGTTTTTGGAAAATGAACTACCATTGTTTGATCCCGACTAGCAGGTATGTAGGCACTTCTAAAGCAACATATAATTTGTAAAAACTTTAGTTTTCCATTTTTTTGTGAATTATAACTTGAATTATCTCTTTTTGTAAAATAAATCCAATTTAATTTATTTACTGGTGATTAAGCTTAGTTTTGAAAAAAAAAAAAAGGTAATTTTAAAAAATAAAATCAAATTTTAGAAAATTAATAGTAGTACCTATAAAGGTTTAATAGGATAGCTCCCCAAACTTAAGAAATCTGGTTTTATAAATTCTTTTCAAAAATTTTTGAAAACATAGACTAGTGGCTAAATTAGAATCGGTTCTAATTTAATCACTTTCCCGGTCTTATCGAGTAGTGACTCTAAAATTTTTCATAATAAAGAAATTGAGTTTTCTTTAACTTTAGTTAAGGATTTAAACTAAATGGGCATAAGATTTAATATAAATTAAGTTAAGAAAAGTAAAATTAAAATAGGAAATAAAAAAATCAGACTCATCACTACCCACTCCTCGATCCCATCTCGAAACGCCCTTACCCATATCCGACCGCCGCCAACCGACTCTAACAAACCACCATCAAACGGCCATATTAGGTCATGGCACTTCACAAAACCCCCCATTCACCAATTAAATTGGCATGAATTTGACCTTCCTTATGCAATGTGGTGTTTGAATCCACCTCTAGGACATTAGAGCTACCCCTGCTTCTTCTTTTAAGCATGACTCGAGTCCAAGAACCAAATATGCCAAACTAACCCATGGCCGATTCTACAATCCACATGCCCCAATTCCAACATGTCCAGCTTCTTTTGTGTTTTTGTTTGGTCTTTCTTTCGACGTATTTTTTTTTTAAATTCTCTTGTATTATAATTTAAATAAAAGGAAAAAATACGAAAAAAGAAAAAAGAAACAAAAATAGAAAAATAAGAAAAAAGAGGGGAGAAAAGGTATAGTAGCTTTGTTTTATTTTTTTTATTTATTCACTTGGTTAAAACTTAAAAAAAGTTATGATAAAAGAGCAAAAATAAGATAAAATAAAATAAAGAAACAATAATAAAAAATGAAAAAATCGTTTTATCACTTAGAAAAAACCAATTTTCCAAATAAATAAAAAATAAATCAACCATTTTCAAAAATAGGATACTTTTATAACTTTCCCAAAATAAAAAACCCCAAATTAGGACTCTTTAGAAATTTTCAAAATAAAATGAATTTGCTAAAAAAACGTAAACTAAGCCACTTTCTAAAAAATAAAAGAAATCAACCCATTAACATTTTCAAAAAAAAAAAAAAAAACTACGTACGTCTAATCTCGAACAATGGGTATATAAGCACTTTCAAGGTAATGTAAAAAATAAAAAATGTTAGTTTTTCAATTATTTTAGTTTAAAAATATTTAACTAAAAGTAGTTTTGATAAATTAAGCTATATTTCTAAAAAGTTGAATTTAAGAGTTAAATCTACATTTGGAAAGTTGTGGTACCTAAAAGGGTTTAAAGAAGCTTACCTCCGAACACGTTTCTCTAGTTTTTCAAAAATAATTTCTCTAAAATATGTTTTTCCCATGCGAACTAGTGTCTATATCAAAACAAAATCTACCTCTTTAGTTTTGACCTAAAACATTTCCCGACTATAGTTGGGTGGCAACTCTAAAACGCTTTAAAAAAATAAAAAGTAGATCTTCTTTAAACCTTATTCGAGGATCAATATTAAATGGGTAGAGTTTAATAATGATTGGTTTAAAGAAGATTTATTTATAAAATAGAAAAAAATCAAGCTCGACATTGGAAAAATGAGATCCCCCATCATTGATGATTGCCCATGGAGTTCCAAATCTAGTAAATATGTTATCTTTAAGAAATTTAAGCACTCCTCTTGAATCATTTATGGGTAATGTTATGGCTTCTACCCATTTGTTCACATAATCTACTGTGACCAAGATATATTTGCTTGAATAAGATGGGGGAAATGCCCTAATGAAATCAATTCCCCATACATCAAATATCTCTACTATTAGAATTTCATGATAAGGCATATCATACTTCTTAGTTGCATTTCCTATCATTTGACATTGTGTATACCTTTTAATAAATTCTCTGTAATCCTTAAACAATTTGGCCCAATAAAATCCACATAGAAGTACTCTTGCAGCTATTCTTGCTTCCCCAAAGTGTCTTCTCGCTTCTTAGTTGTGACAATGAGCTATGATGTCAATTATTTCATCTTCAAGCATGCATCTCCTTATTACTTGATCAACAAAACTTTTGAATAAATACGATTCATCCTAGAAATATGACTTAATGTCTACCAAAAACTTTCTTCTTCTATCTTTTAAGATCCGATAAGGCAAAATCCCACTCAACAAGTATTTGACAATGTCCACATACCAAGGTACAATCATGGCTAAGATAGAGTACAATTGCTTGCCAAGAAAGAACTCATTAATAGGTGGCTCTTCTTTTCTATTAACAATTCTAGACAAATGATCAACTAGCAAATTTTCAATCCCCTTCTTATCTCTTATTTCTAAATCAAACTCTTGTAAGAGCAAGATCCATCGAATAAGTTTTAGTTTCTCATTACTCTTGGAAAGAAGGTATTTCAATGCAAGATGATCAGTGTACACTATCTCCTTTGATCTAATGAGGTATGAATAGAATTTATCACAAGCAAATATCATTGCCAACATTTCTTTTTCTAATATTGCATAGTTTTTCTACGTGTTGTTGAATGTTTTGCTGGCATAATAGATTGCTTGAAATAATTGTCCTTTTCATTGGCCTAATACAACTCCTATAGCTATATCACTTGCATCACACATCAATTCAAAGGAAAGGTTCCAATCTGGTGCTATAGTTAATCTAGCTTTTAACTTCTCTAAAGCTTCTATATAAGCTTCATCAAAATGAAATGGTGTATCTTTTTCTAACAGCTTGTACAATGGTCTTGAAATTTTGGAAAAATCTTATATAAATTGCCAATAAAATCTTGCATGTGGTAGGAAACTTCAAACTCCTTTGACATTCACTAGAGGTGGTAGCTTTGCTATACTTTAGTAGGATCCACTTTAATGCCTCAGCTTAAAATTTTGTGCCCCAAGGCAATCCCTTCCCTAGCCATAAAATGCCATTTCTCCCAATTTAAAGTTAAATGCATCTCCTTACATCTCTTAAGAAGTTTGGTTAGATTTCTAAGACATCTATCAAATGAATTCGCAAAAAGAGAGAAATCATCCATAAATACTTCAATGCTTTCTTCAATTATATCCAAAAATATGGTTATCATACATCTCTAGAATGTTGCTAAAGCATTGCTTATTCTAAAAGGCATACATCGAAATGTGAATGTACCATATGGGCAGGTGAAAGTGGTCTTTTCTTGGTCTTCAAGAGCAATATGTGTCTAATTATATCTCAAGTAACCATCCAAGAAACAATAATATTCATGTCCATCTAGTCTTTTCAACATTTGATCAAAGAATGGCAATGGGAAATGATCCTTCTAAGTGGCATCATTTAGTTTTCAATAATCTATGCACATTCTCCATCCAATAATAGTTTGAGTCGATATGAGTTCATTCTTGTCATTCCTCAAACCCTCGTTACCCCTACCCCTCCCCCCCTTTCTTTCTTTGGTACAACTTGAACTAGGCTCACCCATTTACTATATGAAATAGGGTATATAATTCTTGCATCTAAGAGTTTCGAGACTTCCTTCTTAGCTACCTCTTTCAATGTTGGGTTAAGCCGTCTTTGGGGATGAACTGTTGGCTTATAATTGTCCCCCATAAGAATTATGTATACACATACCGAAGGGTAAATACCATGGATATCTGCAATTGTCCATCCTGTAGCTTCTTTATTCTCTTGGAGAATTTACATTAATTTCTCTTCCTTATCTGATGGTAATTCCACAGCCATAATCACTAGTATAGTGTCATTTTCTCCTAAGAGCATATATTTCAAAAGTGAAGGCAATTGCTTAAGCTCAAGAATTAGGGCTTTTTGGATTGAAGGGAGAGGTTTTTCTTCACTGACTTCTAGCTCTTCAAAATATCGTTCGCATGATTGGATCTCTTTTACTTGATTGAAACGCTATTTTTCATTTGACTCTAACACCAAACCTTATTTCCATTACTATTCCTCTTTCCACTTTTCTAATACTATAACATCAATTCAGTCCATTATGAAGCCAGTATTTTCTTCCTTTAGGTATTTCACCCCTTTATAGATATTAAAAGTGACTTTTTCACTCAAGGCTTAGAGTGTTAATCTTCCATCTTTCACATTGATGATCGCATTTCTTATGGCTAAGAAAGGTCTTCCCAATATCAAAGGAATCTCTCTATCTACTTCCATGTCTAAGATGATGAAGTTTACCAAAAATGTGAATTTTCCACCTTCACTAATACATCTTCTACTACTCCTTTTGGTTGCTTAATATTCTAGTTAGCTAGTTGCAATGATATTGAAGTGGGTTTACATTCCCCTAATCCTAATCTTTTGAAGATTACATAAGGCATAAGATTAATATTGGCTCCTAAATCACATAAGGCCTTGCTATCGTATGAATCCCCAATCATACACTATATTGTGAAGTTTCCGAGATCCTTAAGTTTGGACAGAATGCTGTTTGAGGGTATGGCTAAACATTCTTCTGTGAGCATCACTATCTTTGAACTACCCACCTTCCTTCTCTTTGAAAGGACATCTTTCATGAATTTGGCATAAGAAGGAATTTGCTCCAATGCATCAAAAAGAGGAATATTGATTTCTAATTGCTTGAAAAACTTTAGGAATTTTGACAAATGATGATCCAACTACTGCTGTTTGAGTCTTACTAAATAAGAGACAAGTGGCATGTATGATTTCACCTCAAAGTTTAACCTCTCATTTGCTTTTGTTTTACCCTTTTCTGATTTCTTTGATGACTTTAAATCTTGAGTAGGAGCTAAATCTATTTGTTTTCGTTTAGGTAACTACTTCCCACTCCTCAAGTGCACCGCTTCTAATGGCTTCAACAAAACTTTTTTCTCAAGGATCATAAACTC
Organism: Lumnitzera littorea; assembly: GCA_024138015.1. Classification (NCBI taxonomy): domain Eukaryota; kingdom Viridiplantae; phylum Streptophyta; class Magnoliopsida; order Myrtales; family Combretaceae; genus Lumnitzera; species Lumnitzera littorea. The sequence continues at coordinate 55,088,074 of JAMXBB010000001.1, forward strand.
CTGCATTCTTCTTGAAAGTAGTTGTAATATATGATCCAACCAATTATGCACATCAATTAAAGTTACCTCTTGAGCATCTAATCTTTTCTTAGTATCATTGCTATCTATTTCCTACATAGAGCTTTTAGGAGATAATGGTAAGTCATAGGCAGTTGCATAACCTCCATCACTACAAGAAGTTGGACTAGAGGGCTCACTAATTGATTGACTCTTATTACTAGAAAATGAATTCTTGGGTGACTCTACCTTCATGTATTCATGCATCTTAGTTATTTCATTGAACCTAAGGGATCTTATGGAATCTATGATTACAATTTTGGGCTTGCTTTCTCAACGTATTTGTACATCCTTCCTATATGTGTAACAATCATTTGATTGTTTCTCTTTAGCATGTTGGTTCAATCCCAAGACTTTGTCTATCTTTTGAGTAAGTGTTTCCAACTCAGTGGCAATATATTCAAATTTATCCTTTTCTTATAAATGTCATATCCTCTATTTCTCATTCTTTTCACTTTGCTACCCAAACAAGCCTACCACCATATCTTCAATCAGTTGGAATGCTTCTTCAGGGCCTTTGTTCATGAAATTACCCCTTATAGCAGCATTAAACATTAACTTTAGGTGTTTTGATAAACTATTGCAAGAAATCTAGACCTATAACTAGGTTAGTTTATCCATGGTGTGGACATCTTCTCAACATCTCCTTATACCATTCCCATGCTTTATACTAAGATTCTCCATCATATTGGTGAAACATAGGGATATCATTCCTCATCTTTATTGTTTTGCATTAAGGGAAAAAGATTCAAAAAATTTCTAGGCTAATTGCTCCCAAGTAGTGATAGAATGAGGTAGTAGAGAATATAACCAGCTTCGGGCTTTATCTCTCATGGAGAATGGGAATAGCCTCAATCGAATAGCATCCTCAAAAACACTGTTACTTTTTAAGGTTGCACATAACTAAAGAAGGCTCTATAGGGGTTCATTTGGGTCTTCTCAAGCACTTCCACCAAACTGGTTCGTTTGTACCATTTGTATCCTTGCAGGTTTATGCTCAAAATTGTTGGCTTAAATAGGAGGTCATGCCACTAATGGTGCAAAATTGTCCATGGTTGGTAAAGTATATTCCCATAAAGCTCTTTGGTGTACATTCCCATTACCATTCACATTGCCATTTTGTCCATTGAATCCATTTTGATATTTTTCTCCATTCATATCATCCATATTCACACCAATTCCTACACTAACATCATATCCATTTTCTTTATTCAAATTCTCTATCTCAATAAATCTTCTTCATTCTCATAGTCGTTTATGAAATGCTCTACCAACTTCAGGATTGAATAACAATTTAAAATTAGCAATTCCTCTTCTTAGCATAAAACAATAGAGGCTTTGGAATTTCAACACAAGGGTAATCTTAAGAGGCTAAATATAGAGGGTTTCTACAATCTTAACCTAATACAATCCTATGGCAAGAGATTTATCTCTTCTTTAAACAACCACTTGAACCTTCAATAGCCTCTTCATAACTCCTATAAAGTAATAAAAACAATACAGTAAAAAGCTCTTAACAAAATAAAGATGCAAATTTACTCTAAGCATGTAAAACTAACTCTAACTACAACTAAATCTATTCTACTCTAAGCCTTGTCTTAAAGAGAAATATTGATCTAATATTAGCTTACTTTCACTTTCTTTGCCTTCCCCGATAACGGTACCAAAAACTTGGTGTCACAATTACCTTTCATAATGTTATAGAAAATATAAAATTTGCCTCTTTTAAAAATAGTGGAAACACTATATAATAAATTGAATACACTTCCAATCTTTTGAAAAATATTTGTGGAAACTACAAGCTAAAGACAACCATACTGGTCAATTTATAGTATATGGTGAGTACTAAGGTCAAATTTTGCGGTGAAGGAAAGAATAAAGTTTAGAAAGATAACTTAGTACTAGATTCTAATATTTCTACTCTAATCTAGGTAACCGATTGAGCAATTTTAAAAGAAAGAACATGCAAGTTATCTAAATAGAAGAAAAAATTACAATGGAATTGAGTGTGGATTTTAGTAATTTTCTCAGTATTAGGATGTAGATTTCTTTATAAAAGATATATAAGTAATGAGTAAACAATTGTCTAAGATCATTGTAACCATACTATTAAAGCATTTATGATAGTTTGAATATGGATTTTACTTACACTCATAGAACTTATCCAACTCTCATTTCATAAATTATATCATATAGTAAGAGCATTATATTATCAATATATCATCTACATTATTAGCTAGCTATTCAGGTCCAATCACTATTCAAATAACTATGTTAGAATTAATTTCTCAATTCAACTAATTTTTAGCTTTAGGTGAGTATAAGGATTTAAGTCTTGATTCTCAAGAATTACCCATTCAAATTAGGAATCCTAAGTTCTATTTAGGGTTTTCACATTCCATTACAATATCTAGACCCTATTAAGATAACAAGAGGAGAGGCTTAATATATGGGAAATGCTATTAAGCTCAACATTAACCCAACACTCAAGTTATGCCTAATTACACCATAGAACTAAGTAAAATTCTAAATTTACATTATCACAATACAAAAACATCAATAGCCACAACTACATCATGTTCACACACTACCCATGAGCATAATAAGCTCTATTTATCACATTCATGTATAATAAACTTTCAACACATAATACACATGAACATGAAAATAAACATTGCATTAAATATGGATAAAGTATAGGAAACATTACAAAACCGAGCTCCTCAACCTCAATAATGGAGGTCCTCAAGATTTTCCCAACAATCTCCATTGATGCAATGGAAATCTACAAACCTAAACCTTTAAAAGAGCTAAAATCCACTAATAGTTTACACTATGTTCATGAAAATATAAGAAAATTCCATGAAAATCATAAAACTATGGTAAAAGTAACCTAAGATAGCTTAAAGAAGAGAGAAATGGTGGAAACTAGAATCTTAAACCTTAGAAATTTCAAAGTAAAATCTATAGAAAATGAAGAAGAAGAAGATTTTATATCAAATAATTACCAACATGACAGTAAGTAAGGGTACCATCATGCTAGTAGACACGTTTTGTGCACTTCTCTTCTTTTCTTTTAATGAAATGGCACATTTTTATTTTAGGAGTCAAGTATACTATCATGACAATAGCTAAGTACCGTCATGCTGATATACCCTTCTAGTTTTGCAACTTAATTCAATTTTGTTCCAAGTACCATCATGCCAATAGTTATAATTTCTAGGTTTCCTTCTTTACTTTTTTCTTTGTTTCTAGCTTCATGAATTAGGGCTACCTTTACATGGTAACCCTAAGTACAAGATCAAACAAGAGGAGTATAAATTCTTTAAATATATGCTACTTTTAAGCTTCAAAGCACAAAAATATGAATTAAACTTATGTTGAGTAATTATATGTGATTTTAATGAAAATTCATATACTTTTACTCAAAAATCTTTTTAATCACATATAATTGTTAAAGAAATCCTTTAGATAAGTTTGTGGTTTCATACACTTATTAATGGTTAAGTTCATCAAGGGAGTTTCATGCCCTAATTTACGGATGAGCGACTAGATAGACTTACTGACCTGGTAGCTAGTTTGGTGATTGGTATAAATGAAGATAGGTAATGAGCTCAAAATGACCCTTATAGAGGCCAAGTCAATGAGTTGCTCACAAGAGGCAATGGCCGATGCGACCGAGCTAATGCCCTCCACCTTGAGTTAGAGGAATAGGCAGAGTTGCTCAACGGAGACTAGTATTAGATGAGATCGAAGAAGAAGATGAGGAAGTAGGTGATGAGGAGAAAAAGTATTATGAACCTGAGGAGAGGAATGTCGAAGCTCCTTAAGTAGAAAGATTGAGGATGCATATCTCTAGTTTTTTTAGGAGTGGTAATGCTAAGGACTATCTAAACTAGGTAGATAAGATTGAGAAGCAATTTGAGTGCCATGAAATGCCTAAAAATGCTAACATTAGACTTACTATGTTAGAGTTTTACTAGCTATACCACCATATGGTGGAAGAATTTGCAAGCCACCTAAAAAAGAGAAGGTGAATGTGAAGTTAGGAATTGGGATGAAACGAAAAGAGTCATGAGGAGAAGATTTGTCCTGAATTATTATTTGTAAGATACGTTCAAGAGGCCATAAGAGTTTAGGTAAGGAGGATCAAATGTTGATGTGTATGTGAAGGGATTCTAAATGTTAATGATCCATTGTAAAGTTATTGAGCTTGAAGATCGAACTACATCCTGATTCATTAATAGGTTGAAGTATGAGATTAGAGATATTCTAAAGACTCTAAACATCGATACACTTGATGAAGTTATTCAAGCTAACTAGAGGATTGAAAGGTGCTGAGTTAGAAGGTTCTAAGCTCCTATCAATTGGCTTACCTATAATTAACCTACTCTGAGTAGACCTGTATGATTAGAACTAAGTAATGTTGCTGAGGTCCAACCTGCTCAAACTATTTGAGTAGAGGAGAAGGAGATCTTGAGGAAGTTCAATAAAGGCTAGAGCTCAAGAAGGAAGATAAGTGAGATTAAGTGCTTCAAGTGTCAAGGGTTTGGACACACAACCATACAATGTTCGAACAGACGAGTGATGGTAATCAAAGGAGAGATGCCAACCACTAAGGTAGATAATACTGATGAGGAGATCAAGGAACCCAAAGATTCTAGACAACTAAAACAATCCAAAGAGGAGGAGATCATTTATAGTGAAGAGGGTAATTTTGTACCTACAACCATGGTGTTGAGAAGAGTAATGAGTGTAAGTCCTATGCTAGAGGACGAGTAGCAGGAACATTTGTTCCACATCGACTGCAAGATAAATGGATCGATATGCACATTGATTGTTAATAGTGGCAACTGCACTAATGTAGCATCCACATTCATGGTCTTGCAACTGAAGCTACCAACCGAACCCTACCCCAAGCCTTATAAACTACATTGGCTTAATGACAAGGGAGCCTTAAAATTGAATAAGCAAGTAGCTATATTGATCAATATTGGAAACTATTGAGACAAAGTGCTCTATAATGTGTTACCAATGAGTGCATCTCATATTCTTCTAGGACGATCATAAATGTTTCATAGAAATGTGATATATGATGGAAGGAAGAACACATGATCTTTAGAGCATGAAGGCAAAAAGGTAAAGCTAAGCCCTATGACTACTAAACAAGTTTAAAACATATAGATTCAACTAAGTCGAGTTCTAAAGAAGGAGACTTTAGTAATAACTTGAGCTGAGTTGAAGAGAGAAATGAATCTTGAAGAGCCAATTATCTACTAGTATGAAGGTTACTAGAAATGAGAAGATAAGAAGAGAAACTATTACCTACCAAGGTGAAAACCTAGTTAAATGAGTTTGTTGACTTGTTCCCAAGTGAATTTCCAAAAGGTCTGCTACCCATTCAAGGCATTAAACATGAGATAGACTTATAGGCAGGAGCCGCCCTACCAAACAAGCCTGCTAATAGGTTAAATCCTGAATAAGTTGTCGAACTGTAGAGATAGGTAGGTGAACTAATGAAAAGAGGGTACATTTGAGAATCCTTAAGCCCTAGAGTCGTACCAATTCTACTAGTGCCAAAGAAAGATAGGTCATAGAGGATGTATGTGGATAGCCAAGCTATTAATTATGTTACCATCAAGTACAAACATCCCGTACCTAAAGTTGATGGCACGCACAATGAATTGAATAGAGCAAGAATATTCTCCAAGATTAATATCCATCCAAATACCATTAGATCTAAATGAGAGATGACAAGACCCGAGGGGGCTAGTCATGACAGTCGCCGTATACCGTACAAAGGATTGCAGATTGAATTCCCTTACAATCGACGACCCTTTTATACAATACACAAGGCTACAGCTACCATTAATTACCAAGAGTGCGCAAGCTTAAGCAATATCATTTCATGACAAATAATAATATTATAAAAACATAAAACATAGTCCATTTACATAAAAGTTTACAGATACAAAGTTTGAAACGTGTCTAAAGTCTAACTAATGTAAAAATTACATAATCAAATCTATAATTAATCCAAAGTACTCTCCGTCCTCATCCAGCTCCCACACTGGCCCCGTGTAGAAAACTAACCTCAAGCATGCGGCGGCCCGACTCCACAAAGAGGTCAGCCTACGAAAGAAGACTACAAGGGTATAAGCTAACTAGCTTAGTGAGATATTTTCCCTCAACCATACAGCAATCAAGTTTATACAACAGTTAAGTTTAACCAAATCAATGCATGAACAAGCAGTATTCTAAACAAATACATGTAGGTGACCAAGTACAGCATGCAACTCAGATTTAATGCCCTCCGAAGTCAGGGTTGGAGATTCTTCAGTACAGTCAGATCTAGGTATCATATTAGAACTTATTTCGTAACAAAACTCTGCGTTTCGTGTTTAAAATGTAATGGTACATCCATTACTAACCTTATCAAAATGAGTTCTACATATGATTGTGAGTAGGTTTACATAGCCCTTACCCACCCCTAAACGAAGGCCTCTAGACTCGACCCATAGTTAGGCGGTTGGCGCCTCCAACGCTTAGTCATCCCGCGGGCAAGGGTAAGGTCATATCGCACGTATGTACCGTACGAAATCAATAACAATCAATAATCAACCCACGTATGGCCTTTCGCTACCACCATGTAATGTAACTATCTAGAATTAGTTATGCAGTGCATGATTTATGCATAATCCAAGTTAACTTTTTTTTAGTCAAATAAAAAGTTAAGTCATATTTAATCAGTGATTATTCCAAATCACAAACAATCAATCTAGTGAATCTATTATGCAACAAACATTATATTATTGAAATTTAAAGTAGATTCACCATTAACAACAATTATCATGCACAAGCATAACCCAACCCCATACACATTCATTCATAAATCATAATTTATATTCACTAAATACAAGCACAAACAAGTATGGAATCATAAGGAAAAACTCACTCAGCCATGGCTAACTCAAGGGTCGTAATAGTCAGTGAGCAGCTCAGGGTCGATATCAAAGTCACTTGAGAATAATAAACATTTTGTAAGTTTAGGAATTTACAACTAACTAGTGTTATAATTTGTAAGGTTTATTTCACTTAGTTACGCGAAATTGTCGATTCGAGCTTTTTATTAAATTACGTGTAACTTTTTCGTTTTAGCTCGGATTGTTATGAACTTATAGTCCATTTTGATTGTTTTCGAGTATATTTTCTCGTAATGAAGTCCGTTTTGGACGTTGTGACTCGTAATGTAAATTGTGATATAAAAATATCACAAAAATTATTATTTAAGTTTAAAAATTATAAAATATTGATTTTCACTTTTTCATAACATATTTATGATTTAATAATTATTTAAATCATATACTTGATATTTTTATTATTTTGAGTATATTTTCCTATTTTTGAGATTTTTACTTTATTATGATTATCATTATTATTATTACCTTCATAATTTTTACTATTTCTCATTTTCTTATTTATTATTTCTCTTATGTATTTCACGATTATACATATATATATGTATATTCATATGCTTATAATTTATAATTTATGTTATTGAAAATTCTTAAATTACGGTATCATATATATATATATATACATATACACCTTACATATTTACGGATTTAGTAAATATATTATATATACTAATACATATTCGGTATACCACTTATATATATATATATATATATGTACTATACATTACATGTATTATATATGTATATGTATTTATTTAAAGCATACTCTTATATACATATTCATATATTTATATATTTTGTATTTATTTATATATGTCTTACATGTGTACATACCTATAAATACATACATATATATTCGGCATATACATATACTTATATAGTATTTATCATAAAATATGTATACCATACATTACATATATATATTATGCCGTATATTACAATACTTATACTCTATATTATATATATATTTATATATCACATATTACTACTTATGGAAGTATGCTAATATATATATATATACTATACGATTATATATGTATATATATACTAAGGTAATTATACAAGGATACACACATATATATATATATATATTTTCGGTACAAAACATACATATGTACTATAGTTATTTAATAAAATACATAATACTCATTATATGTATTCCTAAAAAAAATATACATAACACATCTACTTATGTATAATATACCTATGTATATACATGTGTACATATCTAATCTTATACATACATACATACACTTTATGTATTAGTGTACATATATATGTATTAACAATATTATATTTATAAGAAAATACTATACAAATACTATATTTATACATATATATATACTATATAATATACATGTACAAATAAATACTTACCTATTTCTTTTAGTCTCTTTCTTCTTCTTTTCTTCTCCTTTCCTTGCTTCTTCCTCCTCTTCTTTTCTTTCTTTCTTTCTTTTTCTTCCTTCTTCCCTTACGGTTTTTAAGCTTCCAGGTTTCTTTTCTTTTCGGTTTTATCGTAGAATGTTTCCAGATTTATTTTTTTTGTTTCCTTTTTCCTTTTATTTCACTTGTCCATTAGCTTAGATTATAAGCTAAATCTTGGATAATTATTGCAATATTGTTGTGTGTTTAATTAGTTAACACTTGGCACTTTAATCCATCACATGGGTTGCCGGTTAGTGTTTTTATTGTGCTAATTTTGGTTACATTTGTGCAGGACGTGAGTATTGAAGTGCAAATGGAAAGAAGGAAAGAGATAAATTGGAAATAGAAGAGAAGGAAAATGAAAATTATTAACAAATATATGTAATTTTTCAAATCATATAAATTATAACAATTCTCCTCGTAAATTAATTTTCAAATTTTTGTGAAATTTTATCAATTTAATTGGTACCCATTACAATTATAATTTTTACAAGTTATTGTGGCGATTTCGTTACAATTTCGTGTAAATAGGCAATTTAGTCGAAAATTACATTCGACTATAATTTTATCGCTATTGTGTAATATTTAACTTTTTTATAGGTTTATGTTTATGATTTTAGGGTTTTGAGCAATTTCGGGTTCAATTTTGATTAATGGTGCGTAAACTAATTTTAGGGTTTTAGTGTTTTAGTGTTTTAGTGAGTGATTTAGGGTTTCAATCAATTCTTAAGGTTTTGTTATCGGTGCTATATTTGATTTATTAAATTTCGTAATCTTGTATTGTTACTAGCCTTATCGACTTATTGTACAGTTTAGGGCACTCGAACTTAAGTTATGGTTCAACTACTAATTTTCTAGAGTTTACAAGAGAGGGAGATGAATGGAAGTCAGCATTTAAGACTCACCATGGATTATATAAGTGGCTTGTGATGCCATTCAGCCTATCAAATGCCCCTAGTACATTCATGAGTCTAATGAATCATGCACTCTAATAATACATTGGAAAGTTTGTTGTTGTGTATTTTGATGATATTCTTGTCTATAGTCTTGATCTGGGGACTCATTGTGAGTACCTCCAAGCTATTTTCTGAAAACTTCAAGCTGAGAAGCTTTATGCCAATCTAAATAAATGTGACTTCTATTGACCTAAAGTAATATTTCTAGGATTTGTTATAAAGAGTGGTAATATATGAGTTGACAACAATGAGAAGGGTAAATTAATTACTGAATGGCCTGAATCGACCTAGTCAATCAACATATGAAGTTTCTACAACGTTACATCATTTTATTGTAGACTTATTAGGAATTTCAGTATTGTTACAGCCTTACTCACCAAGCTGTCGAAGAAAAATGTTGAGTTTAGGTAGAGAGAGAAGGAGCAAAGGAGTTTTGAGGAGGTGAAAATGAAGTTAACCACTGCCCTTGTCTTAGCTCTACCAAGTTTTAACAAAGTTTTTGAAGTAAAGCGTGACACATCTAGACTTAGCATAGGAGTTGTACTGATGCAAGAGAGCTAACCTATTGCTTATTTTAGTGAAAAGCTTAGAGGAGCCACACTTAACTACTCTATATATGATAAGGAATTCTACTCCCTAATTTGAGCTCTAACTGTTTGGTAACATTATTGTTACCTAAAGAATTTGTGATTTATATTGATCAAGAGTCTTTGAGATATCTAAAGAGCCAACTTAAGTTGTCTTGAAGACAAGCTAAGTAGGTTGAGCTTATGGAGTGATTTTCTTATGTTGTTAAGTACAAGAATGGAAAAAACAATGTTGTGATTGACGCCCCATCAAGATGACAATACCTCTTGACCGAACTACATACCAAATCACAAGGATTTTCAATGATTAATGATTTATGTGCTAAGGATCAACACTTTAGTCCAATCTATGCATGATGTGAAGATGGCCGAACACTTGATGACTATAACAGGGAGGATGGATACTTATTCAAGAGGAGGAGATTATGCATCCCGACATGTCCTATACGAGAGTTGCTAATGTATGAAGCGCATAGTGGAGGATTGTTTGGACATTTTGGCAAGCATCAAACTCATGAGGTACTAACCTTTAGATTCTTTTGGCTATGAATGATGAGAGATGTCTAAGCCTTACTGGAGAGATGTGCTACCTGCAAAAGGGGAAAAAGCTAAGCTAAACCGAGTAAAGCAAGGGCAATATTTACCTTTGTTGATCTTAACCAAACCATGGTCTAAGTTGAGTATGGACTTTATGTTAAGATTGCCGAGGATGTCCTAAGGGAAGGATTCCATCATGGTGTTCGTAGATTGATTTAGTAAAATGACATACTTCTTGCCCTATTCCAAAACTAAAGATGATTTGGCTGTCTCTTTTCTCTTCTTACAAGAGGTTACCAAACTTCATGGAATGCCCGAGACCACTATTTCAAACTAAGACCTAAAATTCATGAGCCACTTTTGGAGGACATTATAGAGGCGAATGGGAACCACATTTTTATTTAGTACATTTTGCCATCCATAGATGGACAGATAGACTAAGTCTATTGATAGAACTATAGGAGCTTTACTCTAAGTTACTATTGGTCAAAACATGACTAATTGGGATTAATGCCTCCCCATAATTGAGTTTACCTACAACAAAACCACCTACAATACCATGAGCATGACACCATTTGAAATTGCCTATGGATTCAACCTTAAGCTTCCATTAGACTAAATGCTCTTTCCAAGTTAGAATAAAGATCAACCAGTGTTATTACCCTAAGGAGAGCTTAGTAGGATTGCCTAAAATTTTCATATCACATGTACACGCATGATATGAACACCGCCTTGCAAGTCAAAGATTGTAAGTCTTTAATTAATTAATTACTAATGCTTTCGATTTTTAATTAATTAACTTAACGTAAAATATAAATAACTATGGATATCCAATATTCCACAGTCCATCAAAACTGCAATGAATCGGTATTCCTTACTAAATAATAAGATAGGGTAAGTTAACTTTGCAAATTACAAGAAATACTAAATTATATAGAAACCTAACAAATAAATACTTTCTACAAGAGCTGTTCTTATACTAGTTATATACTTCTCCATTAACTCTAACATTATCATATATATCTTTAGTTTACACTCTATACTTGAGATTTATCCCAGCCTTAGCTTAAATGGACCTACAAAAGAAGCTATAGGGGAATGAGCAAACCACAGCTCAGTGAGTTCCTTCCTCACTACTACTGTTCAAGTAAGTTATCAAACATTATTAACACACATGCAAGTTTATCTATACACGAAATGGATGCATACAATAAATGCAAGCAACACATCTATAGGAGTCCAGAACTATGGAAGGTATAGATTTACATCGCCTACACGTTAATTATGCTACACACTTACCCACATAGGGTACCTTACCTTACGCACATGAGGCTGCTTGAGGGTACTATCCCTCTAGACAATACTCGACTATTACTCTAGTTAAGAAAGAAATACCAATTCAAACAAGTAGACCCTAACTAGGTCCATCTACCTTTAATAAATCATATCCAAGGCCCTTTGGGCATAACTATGCCATTCCTCTCGCTATCAAAATATATGAAGGCCTTATGGGTACAACTATGTGAGTCCTTTCAGTATCAACTGGAGATGCCATGCTAACTTTATCTCAACAACAAAAATATTAACAACAAGTGCTATAAGTCATCATAGAAATCATATAAGAATCTATTTAAGATAAAGAAAACATTTTCAAAAATACTTTTCTAAAAAAATAGCAAAGCTAGCACTCTTTATAAATATACTAGTTAAGTCATAGACATGTGACAAACATAATTGGTTATTCTGGTCAAATATTTACATTTATCGATTTAAGGAGGAGATCACAAGGATGATAGCACACAGGGAAAAACAGTCATTCAAACACATAACCAATAACAACTAGCAAAACATTAAGCAAGTATCCTGCATAGGGAAATAGTAGATTATTAGAATTCCCTTATCTAGATTAATGCTCACTTTACAAACCTTTGAAATGTTCAGAACTTGATAGTTAAGTACTTAAAAAATCATAAGACTTATAAGCATATGGAAAAGCTAGGCTTCTTAATTAACTAAATGTCTATTGTAATTTGCCTAATTTCCTACTAGAACCTAAGCATAGCATGAACATGGTTCGACTTATTTATTGGAGTAAATAGGAAATATATATGTATATTTATACATAATTATATCTTATGTATTTATTTATTTATTTATTTTAAGGCTTTATCCTCATAATTAGTTTATATGGCTAAATAACTTAATTATCCTACCTACCTTTCTCGATTTACTTTAATTTTTTAGCTATGTATAACTTTTTCATTTTAATTCTAATTTTTATGATCTCATAATCGATTTTTATTATTTTCAAATGTATATTCATGTAACAAGGTCTGTTTTAGACGTTGGAGCTCACATTTTTTTTATTATAGCCCTAAAATGTTACGAATTTATTTATTTTGGCCTAAATGTTTTTATTTATCAATTTAAGCTTTTTCTTTATTGATTTTATGACTTAATCAATTTCCAAATTTTATATTTTAATTTTTTTTATTTTTAGGCCCATTTTATAATGATTTCTTTATTTCACTATTTTAAACCTAAATTATTAATTATATTAATTTTTTCTTATACTTCAAATTTCCTAATTAATTTATTATTATGAATATATTATTATTTTTGTAAATTACGATTCAATAAAAAAAATATTGTAGAAGTTGACGTGGTAGCTTTCTATTGGTCCATGTTGCAATTTTCTTAATTTTTCCATTTTTTTCTTTTTTTTTCCAATTTTTAATATTAATATTTACCTATATATATTACTATAAATTATTAAATATTAAAAAATAACTCCTATTCCTCCTTTAAAGGTCATATCCAACACATGTACATATATATATTCATACTTATTAACTTATTTTAAAGAAAATTAGGTACTAATATACATATGTATGTAATCTTTGGTATATGTACATATGTGAATACTTATATTATACTATATGTATATATTTAAATCTTAGAAAAATAGAGTATATATATACTTTTGCATATAGGTGCATGCATATACCCATAGTTTACTACTTATTTATATATGTGTGTTTATACTATTTCTTAATATATTTTACACATATATATGGTAAAGTAAATATACTTAATATATATATATATACACACAAACCATATATATATACATAATTAAATGAATATAACATGTGCACATATAGTTAAATATATTCAAGTATATATGTATATAAATACATAAACATGAAGAAAACAAATTGTACATTTAATCAAATACATGTACATAAAATTTTACTATAAAAGATAATAAAAATACATCAAACTCCTATTACATACTCTTATTATATAGAATACTAACAAGTACATACAAAAATAAAAGAAATACACAGATTTATATTACAAAAGAAAACAAAACTAATATAACTTAAGGTGTTATGTGATTACTCTTGATTTTGGGAATTTGTTGGATAAAATGCTCTCCTTCTTCTCCTTGAAATTGGTAAAATAATGATAAGAAGGATGGGGTAATATTATATAAAGTGAAAGGTTAATTATTTAGTATGTGAAGAGAAGAAGATGAAAATGAAAATGGAGAATTGTGGGGGATGTAGCACTGGTTCGAATAAAAAAGGAAAAAGACTTGATTTTAGTTTACAATTTAAAAAAGAAGAAGAAAAATATAGTAGACTTTAGAGGCACACTTGGCAACCAAAAGGAAAAAGAGGAAAGAAGGGAAAAAGAAAAAGAAAAAAGAAAGAAAGAAAAGAATACAAGATAAAAAGATTAAAGTAAAAGTTGGCTTTATCTTATCTTGTTAATTTGTTCACATGTAATAAATAAAAAGGAACACTTGGCAATTGTGATGTGAAGAAGAAAAAGAGGAAAGGAAAAGAAAAAGGAAGGAAGGAAAGAAAGTAAGTAAGAGTGAAAAGTTACTTTTGACTTTTCTAAAAGAAATTCCCATTTGAAGTAATATTTGGAATGAAATATAATGTCCTTATAGAAGAAGATAAAGGATATAAAATTAATATTTATTATTTAATACATAAACATAAAATATGTAGTAAAATTAAATCAAAATAACATTAATACATATTTATATATACATATATGTGAAGTCACAAATAATCACAAGATAATATCAATAATCTTGTTAATTTAGTTAATTAATTTGTTACTATTTATATTTATTAGTATTTAGGAGTTATCTCTATTTGTTTGTTAGCAATTTTATGCAATTACGGGTATCTATCAATAATTGTACCTAATTAAGGCTTTATTACTATTAGGATAAATTTGTATGTTAGCTTAAAGTTTTAGTTTTAGGGTTTTTATCAGGTTCTGGTTCTCGTTCACTCTCTTGTATTTACATGTACATAGGGCTTAAGGTTTCTATATGCAATTAGGGTTTCGAATAGTATATTAGTGTTTTTTGTCTTCATTTTAGGTTTCAAATTTAAAATTTTAATTATTTTTAAATTTATCGGCTCTATTAACTTAAGGAAATTATCTACAACACTTGAGTTCAATTCTATACTTAAAAAGCTAAATTTGGAGGGTTTACATTCTACTCTCCTTACAAAAAGTCTTGTCCTCAAAACTTAAGTAGAATAACTCCTTGCCAAAACTCCTTTCATCATTTTTTTAATCAAGTAATTCACATATAATCAACAAGCTTCTCATTAGTACCTAGCAGATATCTGTAAACATCATAATAGATTCATACAATATATTTCAAATACATAATCCTCTCATACTGATTACATTAAATCCCTAAGATTCCTTGATAAGTCACTAGATTTCTTCGTTGATTGTTCACTTTCAATAGCATTTAGAGATATCATGACCACAGCTCCCATAGTTACTACACATTAAGGCATTCTTCCTTTTAAAATACCATTTCACTTTATGTTTAGTCTTTCTACAGTAAGAACACTTTCCTTTTAGTTGTGGGCAATCCTTTGGCCAATGATCTTGGTTACATTTCCATCAACCTATTTGGTGTAGCTTCTTTGCGATTGGTTCATTGACCTATAACCTCGATATCTAATTAGTCGCTTAGCACTCTTATTAGCATCATCCATTGACTCTTTACTAGATTTAAAGATTTCCTTATTTTTCTCATTTTGCCCTTCTAAGAACTCTTTTCCTACATATTCTATTACTCTTGCTCTTTCAATAACTTTGTTATATTTAATTGAAATTTTTTCAACTTAACTCAAATCTCTTGATCTAGTCCTACTAGAAACACTTGTATGCGAAATTGATCACTAACTCTCAATTCTAGACAAGTAAGATGCATCAATCTCCTGACCTCGCATTGACATTCACTGATACTCTTATTTCCTCTCCACACAAAAAGTGGGTCTTCCTAAAGTTTTTTTCGTAGGCTTTTCAGAATATATTCCTATAAGAATTCCTCCTTAAACTTACTCCAAGTGATAAGTCAAGACATAGCTCTATTCTTTAGGTCCCACCATATCCTTGCATCCTTATGTAACATAAAAGTCCTATAAATTACCTTTAAGTCCTCTAGAATCTCATAGATTTTAAAGGATTGCTTAATCCATTCTAACTAATCTTTTGTTTCAACTAAGTCATCAAATTTACCTTCAAAGTATTTATTTACCTTCACAAACTCAAAAAGCTTCACCTTATGTGATTCCATTGCTCTCAAAATATTTTTAGATTGGCCCTTACTTCCTTAATTTTGCAATGCCAGCGGGGGATCAAGGTTAGATCAATAGTGATAACCTTGTCAACATAATATTTTCTCAAGGCAATGTCCTTTAACAAACTTGTTTACTTAAATCATCAAACATCTAATTCGATCATCCTCATATTATTATAAGTTTCCGTTTTTCTAGGTGTGATTGCCTTTTGGTCACTATTTGATTCTTACATATCATGCTCAATCCTACTTTCCCTCTTGTTGTATCATGATTAAAATCCATAAAATATCACTCATGGTTCATTCTTAATAGTCTATTAAATTAACAGTTTAGACTTCTAATCTTACCTTTACAATATTTCTCTAAATCTCCAATCATACGATTGAATTCTCCATTCGAATGGTTTTGCCTCAAGTGTTAGAACCTCTAACTAAGATATCCCAACATCTAATTCCATAGTTGAAATATTCCAATATACCTAATCTCTAGTACAAACTTGTCTTTAATTACTCATTTAGAGATACTTATTTTCGCATCGCCTTAACAACTTACCTTTTACATCTCAAGCTTAATACCTAAAACCTATGTCATATGAGTCTTTAAGGTATATTCATCAAGTTGGCATAATTAGAGGACTAATAGGTGATAAATGTACATATAATTATATGTAATCACAAATACATATAGGTGGTACTAAATATAGTATATGACCTAAAAGTCTAAGTCTTTTAATTTTTAATCTTAAATCTACCTAGGTTTTATCCCATCTCACTATTTGATAGGTTTTTTCTATCTCTAGCAACTTAAAGCTCTTATACGACTTCTGTCATGACCTTAAGGGGACCTAATAGGATTGCTTAAAATTTTCATAACATGCGTGCACCCATGATACAAAAACCGTCATACAAGTCAAAGATTGCTAGACTCTAATTAATTAATCTCTAGGATTTCTGATTTTTAATTTATTAACTTAACATAAAATATAAATAACTATGGATATTCAATATTTCATAATTTATTAGAACCGTAGAAAATCGGTATTTCCTACCAAATAATAAGATAGGTTAAGTTAACTTTAAAAATTATAAGAAATACTAAATTATATAGAACCCTAACATACAAATACTTTCTACAAAAGATGTTTCTATACTAACTATACACTTCTCAATTAACTTTAACATTAGCATACATATCTTTATTTTACACACTACACTCGAGATTTATCCTAACCCTAGCTTAAATAGACTTGCAAAAGAAGTTATAGGGGAATAAGTAAACTACGGCTTAGTAAGTTTGTTCCTCACTACTACCATTGAAACAAGTTATCAAACATTATTAGCATACATGCAAGTTTGGCTATGATTCTCTCTTATGAAACTTTCTAAACTTCTATCTTAGATCTACTTACTCTGTTAGAAGTCTTAAGTACATACCAAGGTTAGTTATCGAAGATACTTATAAAATATTACAACATGATAACTTAGACAAAATGTAGAGCATTTTTACTAAAGGTCAAAAAAGAATTATTAGCTAATTCATTGCCTAGAAGCAATACAATACAAATTCAAGTGAGATTTATAATTTGCCACTTTTGTACAGGATGCTTTAGCAAACAATAAGGAATCAACAGTAAAAAATAAATGCATAAGTTTAGGGCCATTCTTCTTAGTCGTGATCCCTTTGAGATTTCCTCTACAATTTTCTTTGTGGATCATGATCAGAAGTATATCAACAATAATAAGGAAAAGATAAGAAGAAATGTGGTCTCTTTGTCCAATTTCCCTTGATGGAATAAAACAACCCATTCACCTTTCATTAACCAAAATAATAAAGGAAATAGATATCACATATTTCATAATCCATTTAATTAATTTGTTATCAAAACCTAACATATCCATTATAGCCTCTAAAAGGTTCCAATCAATATAGCACAAATTTCTTATCCCATTTTGGAAATTTAATATAATCAAGAATTACATGAGCTATAATCACTTTATATTAAATGAGCTGACAAGAATAAGGCACTTTGGAAAGGAGAAATTTGGAATATAGGGTAGGTTGTAGCTTCTTAGTAAGAAGTTTTGAGGTAATTTTACAACCAAAACAACATAAGCTAATAGGTTTGAACTATAACATCTAATCAGACAATCCAAATTTAGGAATGAGAATCAAATTGGTACTATTAAGGTGTAGAGGAAACAAACTTGATGCAAAGAATCTCCTAACTACCTTTGTGACAAAGTCTCTTACAATAATCTAATTCAATTGATAAAATAATCCATTGCAGCTGTTTAGAGCAAGAGCTTATAGGAGCTTTAAATTACATATTACATCTTTTACTTCATCATTCTTGATAGGTGTGCTAAGCCATACATTTTGTTCTTCAATCATAACTTTATCAACTTAGCTTAAAATTCTATCATGGTTGTTGAACACTTTGGATTAGTATAGTTGCTAAAAGAAAGTAAGAAAATCTATAGCACTTTTAACCTGTTCTTCTACCATATTCCTCTCTAAAGCTACTATAACTATTAATTTTTTTTTTAAATTTAGTTTTTCAATTTTATTAATGCCCCTCTACAACCATCTAATTTCTTCATAAAGCCGAGAATATTTGCATCCATGCATTGACTAATCTAAACCTTTTCAATTACCTGCTTATAACCATCATAGTGGAGCTATAGCTATTTGAACTGAAATTGCTTAGGGGCTTTGAAATCTTTACTTAACATGTACATGAGAAGGAGAATAGTTCAATGCTTGAGCTACTAAGTTGAAGATTTGCGTCTTTAGGAGACTAGTAACCTAATCCAAATTAAACAATTCCTTATCAATCTTCTCTTTATCTAAAACCTTCATCTTGTCTCACATTATACTAAGTGAAAGTTTGTCCTTGGTGACTATGTCAAGTAATCGATAATTCATCATCATTTCTTGAAAGGCTAAGATTTGTCTCAATGACTTATCATGACCATCACTCTTCTCTTCACTTCTACAATCTCATTTAAAGCACCTATGGCCATTTATAGGTCATTAATAATGCTTGTTGTAGTTGTCAACTCATCCTAAAAACTTAATTTGCTGTAATACCTTAATGATACATAGATCCATGTCGTTCTCATACCACAAGACTCAAAGGAATTTTGAATTCATTTTTCAATAACATTCTATGAGGAGAAAAGAATATGGACTTCTAAACTAGACTTCTAAAAAATGATAAGCCTTCTTAGCAAACTAATTAGATGAACATAAAAGTGATGATGAAATGGAAGATGTCTCCTTACCAAGTCAACTTTATTAGATTTGTTTCTATTCTCTATTCGAAGACAATATTGGATTTATAACATTGAATACATCACTATAGCTCCCTAACCATTGATGGTTAATCTAAACCTTGATAGTTCCAACTTTGGTTGATCATGGCTCTTAGATAGCTTTAAGCTTGTCACCACAGCAATTATATGGAAATTCATTAACTGTTCCTACATTAACCCTCTAATAGTTGACTCTCGTACTCCTGTTTTCCCTTAATTTCTTTCTTTGAATATGGGTGCTCTTTTAAACTCTTTTATAGCTTCTCTATTGAACATTACTTAGAAGAACATGAGTTTCAATAGTTTTTTTTTTTTACCTCCTCTTCAAGCTAACCATTTTCATCTCATCTTGTTCATACTTATCTCTAGATTTCTTAAGATAAACAAGTAAGAAGTTTTGTCAAAGGTGAAGGGATGTGAAAAGCTTTCACCTCACCATTTCCCCAAACATCTTCTAGGCTATCTTATTTTAGGTATAAATAGTTGATAGAGACATCATTTCCACCTAACATTAGCGACGCTACTATCTCATTTATTAAGGATTCAAGGCTTTAAGGTTCTTTTAAAAAATATTCTATTGAACTCTCCTTAGATTGGTCATATGTTGGGTTTCATATGGTATGGTTGGAGAAAGATACTACGTTTGTTTGAATGACTAGGTACAATGGCTTTACATATGAATTTAGGTAATGATGTATTAGTTAGTGTATAGCTCTCTTTATTTTAGGTATAGGCTTAGTTTGAAGGGGTAAGGGGATAAATGTTAATACATTCTGATGGGAATCCATTTATAGGATTAGTCACCCACCATTAAGCAAAAGGGATACTATGATCTATTGAGTTCTCAACCATTAGCCTTTAACAAAAGAAGCCGAATTGTTAAGTTGCCTTGATATGGCCATGCTCTTGAGCCAACATAAATTCAGTCTCACCTCCACACATGAGCAAGGCCAAGCCATGCTATCAATAAGCTAAGCACTAGTTGTGCTAACCTGTCTTGATGATCACTCTCTACCTTAAGTCCACATAAACCTAAGCGCCAACATTATCTTCTCACCTCAAAGTTTATTATGCGTCAATTCTTCCGACCATCTACCAAGAGCCATGTGCCCCATTGCCTATAGTATGCCTTCTAACAACTCGACATTCTCTTTCTAAGAAGATTATGAGTTTATCCTTTTTCCCTCTTTACTTTTAGATGTATATAATTTTTGCACTTTTTAGTAAAACTAAATGTTTATGTAACCCCAATACATGTGGGTATAAAAACCTTGTGATAGAATATTGTAAGGATTCTGCCATATTTTTGTTATCTAATGAAATTATCTAAGTTTTCTCTACTTTGTTTAGAACACCCTAAAACCCCCTTAGTTTATATTAACCCTTAAGAAGGTTGTGTTACAATTAACCCTTTGTCCTAAATTGGTGAGTCACAATCGACAAAGCACTAGTCGTGAGTGTTTGGGTGGTGCATCATATCTATTAAGCAGCTCACGTCAACTTAACCTTCCTTCTTCTTAAAACCTGCCTTAACCCATTTCCTTTTCTTCAATTCTTCTCAAAGGACCCACTCACACTATGGTAAGACCTCCTCTAAGGCATGCTTATTTTTTGTTTATGTCACATTATGTTGTATGATTTAATTGAAAGTACATGTAAGAGTTAGTTTTATACTAACTCAACTATGTTTATTAAAGGTTTGGAAGTTAGGGATACATTAAGGTATAGTTAGTAGAGGAACTTGAAGCCTAGTATTGGAAATTGGTTTTAGTTTTTTATTATTTTTTTGAAAATGGCAAACCCCGTACACCAAAGGTTTTAGGGGGGTAGAGGGAGATGAGGGAGGGGATGTCTATCCCAAATTTTATTAATAAAATAAGAGAGTCTAAAAAGAGAAGGGGACATATACTTGACCTCTTAGAATTACATTGCACTTGTATCCTGCTAAGCAAAACATAAAAAATGGTGTATTACTCTGCTTACATAGAAAACTTATAAAATAAAACTAGAAACTTGAAAGAAAAGAGAACACTCCAAATACAATAACCAGTTTATTCATTCCAAAAAAAATTTTTATGGAACACCAACTAACAAAAGCAAAATTAATAACATACAAGCCTAAGGGAAGCATTCCCAAAGAATCTTGTACCAAAATTATTTTAAATTCAATAGTTAATGAAACTAATCCATAGTAAAGAAATCTATCTACATATCACAACCATGTTTGGCTAATCAATTAGTTGCATAATTTATTTCTCTCATAACATGACTAACTTGGCCCTTTTAACTTCAACAAGTAGCATTTTAGCCTAAAAAATGTCATTCCAAACATCCCATCTTGTAATTGTTCTAGCTAACCATCTTGATACTACTAGAGAGTTAGTTTTTACATAAATCCTGGTGAGATTGTAATTTCTACACAATTCTAAGCCTTTTATAAGAGTATTAAGTTCAATTGTTTCAATGTTGTTATTGTTTTCCCTAAAAACAAAGCCTTAAATACATTTTTCATGAGAATTCCTAAGAATCCCACCACCTCTACTCTTACCTCAACAAAAACTACCATCTACATTTAATTTGACTACACTTTCTTGAGGCCAAACCTAAGAAAGGGGGCAAAGTTCTTTCTTTTTAAGGAGTTTGACAATGCTACAAAAAATGTCCTCATCATCCTTAATTTGTCACAAAGTAATGGGATTAACTCTCCCTAAATTCGAAAGATCATCAATGATATGGTTAAAAAGAATCTTAGGTGACATGGTCAAATTTCTATGCTTCCTATTATTCCTTTCACACCATAGATGCTAGAAATTTATAGAAGGAACAAAAGTCCTAATATGATTAGAAATAACTCTAGCTCTACTTTTCCAAAATTTCAACATGAAATCTATGGAAGAGATGTTTGGAAAGGGAGCAATAGCAAAGTACAAAGCAATACAATTCTAAACATCCCTAGCATAACTACAACAAAGGAGAATGTAAAAGTTGATTCACCATTATGATAACAACAAACATACTTAGAAGCCGAAGATCTCCCTTAAGTACATAGTTTATCATCAAAGGAATGAATAATTAGATGGTTCTCCACAAGAAGAAAGAAATCCTAATGGAAGGAAATTATGCCAAATGAGCTTACGTAAGAGAATTTGATCAACTTTAGACTTAACAAGATTCCAAGTGCTAGAGATTGAAAAACATGTATTGGTTGAAACAACCCAAATAGGAGAGTCATCTGCTTCATGGTTGAGATATATGAATAAAATTTCTTTAATGAAATCAATAAGAAGCAAATGGCTAAGATTATCGGTATCCTATGTATCATTAATCTATGAATCCTTCTCCCTTAACTGAAGGGAAATCCCTTCGAACTGATCAAATTAATGATTAACTCTACCCCTTCCTAGATCAAAGAAAATACATTTTCAACAATTTTCCTAGCCTTTAGAAGTCTTTTCCGCAAAGGAAAGAATCATAGGATGGCTTGCTCTCAACAAGTGTTTTCCTTTGAAGTACTTGGACTTTATAAAATAAAAAAAGATAGATTTTTCAATTCTAAATTTTCACTTGAGTTTGGCTTTGAAAGCCTTAGAAACATCCTCTAGAGATGTAAATCCCAACCCACCTTCAACTACCAAGAAATAGAGTTTAACCTAAGAAGCCTAATGAATAGCTTTGGAATTTGATGGATTTACCCATAAAAAACTAGCAAATGTGCTTTCCAGTTTTTTCATAACCCATTTAGAAGTTTGGATCGCTTGGAATAGATAAAGGGCAAAAGAGGACAAAACACTTTTGATAAGAGCACTCTTGCCCCCATTCGATAACCACAAATTTTCACAATTATTGTTTCCTTAGGAGACCTTTTTAAAGATATCATTGATGATATGTCGATGCCTCTAGCTTATGGTGAGAGGACATCCAAGATAAGTTAGAGGAAAAGATTGGATATTCATTTTAGTAAGGGGATTGATGATTCATTTCCTAAATGATTTGATCTTTTTTAGCAAGATGGGAGATCCTTCGTGATTATTGATCTTTTGCCGAGAGACCCACTCATAATGGTGTAGAAAATCCAACACTTAGAGAATGAAGGAACAAAGCACAAATGAGAGATCCAAATAAGAGAAGAAGTCCCATATCTAAGAGATAAATACCTTTGAAATAGGTTGTTCAGACCTTATGATGAATATTCAAATGCTAGGATAAAAAGAGATGGAGAGAGATGATTACCTTAGCATAAGCCTCTAGAGGAAGAAACCATAATTCTTTCCATTAACAAGGATAGTGAACCAGCTATTGCACATAATCTTTTTAACCATGTATATAAATTTCCAATATAAACCAAAACTATGTAGCATAGAAAAAAGAAAAAACCTAATCAAGTCTATCATAGGCTTTTTCCATGTCATGTTTCATAATAACATTACCTCCCCTTATTGTAGGATTAAGATCATACATCAATTCTTGAGCAAGAAGGATGTTAATAATGTCCCTTCCTTTAACGAAATCTATTTGATTTGAGGCAATAATCTTAAGAAGGACCCCACTAAGCCTATAAGTAAGGATTTTTGAAAAGATTTTTTATGTTGTGTTACATAGATTGAAAGGCTTGAAGTCCTCTTAAGATTGAGGGTAAGAATTCTTAAGGATTAAGATAATAGTTGTAATTGTGTAAAATCTAAGGAGAGGGTAGCCCTCAAAAAATTTAACACAGCATCATAGAAATTCTTGTTAATGATTTTCTAACAATATTTAATAAATAATCTCCAAACCCATCAAATTGTGTTCAATGTTAAAGTTAATATTAGAGATCACTTGGAAAACTTGCTCATTAGTGGGATAGAAATCAACTTGGCATCATGATATGCTAAATTGGTACTTTAAAAATAAAAGCATATATAATACTAGCAAATGCATTAGGTCGCCTATGCAATATAATATTAGTAAAGACTAGGTCATTTCCATAGAGATTAGGATTAGCTCTTAGTTGTATTAGTACTACATGTACCTAAGTAAATCGAAATATACAAAAATAAAATATTGTAAATTAACTACTAATTAATATAAAATGTTAAACCTACTTCTAATTAATAGAGAAAATATAGGAAAGCAACACCTAAAAGATTAAACCAATAAACTAACAAATTGGAATTTTAGATTAATGTTAACGATCACAATATTAAAATATACCATATTTGGCTATTGGATCCTTGATTAGTTTAGATTATTTCCTTTAAATTCTTTTTTGGGTAATCAAAGTAATGAAGCATAGAATTACCTTTTCTCGAAGTATAAATTATCCTAATAAATTAATTAAGTTTTTCTATCTCTCAAAAAGATTATTTAGTTAATCGACCATTTTATATTCTTAATCCTAACCCAATTACAATACTTAATCTCTTACATTTTACTTATAATTCGATGTTAGTTTGTCATGCAATTGAATTAATCTTATTCTTCTCAAATTTTAACTTAATCTAACATGCATTCTACAAATAACAAAATACATGCTCAATGACAAAAAATTTAAGAACATCAATATTTAAATATTTAATATAGAAATATCACAAATCCATCAATCCAACGTATGAATAATAATTGTATAAAGCACACAAGTGACAAAAGGAAAAATGCAATCCATTAATAAAGATTTACCTTATATAAAAGAATTTAAAATTTCCAATCCTTCAATCTTCGTATAAATTACAATACAACTTGCAATCAGTATTGATCCCGTTAACAAAAACTAAAAGAAAATTAAATTACTCTATAAAACAATATAAAGAACCCGTAGCTCCGTCTTCGTATTCTTGTATCGTTTGTCCACGCCCGTTCGTCAATGTATGTCCATCTTTCATCCATTCTCAATGTTTTTAAACTAATAAAACCGAATCCTAATCTCCCTGTCAGGTGACTTCAAGTGTGGGCTTCGATGAAGAATGGAATTTGTCTTTACATGGATTTGAGCTCTTGAATTTCAGTTGCTGACCATGGGCCATGATTTATTGCTATTAACACAAGCATGAATTCCTCTAAGGTGGACATGGCTGGACTTCTAATTGAAATTTCACCATAGCATGAATTGCTTGTGGGCTTGAAATATGTGGGCTTTGGACTTCAATTCACGTGGCAAGCTTCATGGGTGGCATTGTGAATGGCTTCCATTCCCCGAATGTCTTCGCATGGAAACTCTGGATCGCAGACTTCCCACCAATTTTCAGGCTTGATGGGCTTTTTAGACTTCAATAGAAATACAACATATTGAGGCCACATGATCATGTAAAATGTTCATGCTACATTATTTTATATTTTAATGTAACCTCAGCATGACCATTTTAATTGATTGTGTAACTTTCTGATTATATCTTAATTAAATCAATATAGATTTCAACATGATCTCGTCAAGACACTATGGATTTTTAAAAACTCATAACTTTTCCAATTCAAGTTCAAATTAAGCAAAACTTAACTCATTTTCTTCCTTTTCTTCTTATTATTCATCAAAGTTCAAAAAACAAAATATTTTCTTATTAAGTACCAATATCCACAAAATGCTCATAAAAATATCAAAAGTATTAATAAATATATATAATAAAGCACTTATCACATTATCTTCCTCTACGTTGTCGTCTTTTGACATGAGAACTTAGAAACAATTTGTAGCAAAGGAACCAAGTGCATCACCCTCGACCCAATCACCGTTTTGACATTTAATTTTAGATATTGCATCTCTTTGCCTTTTCTTCTTGACGATTGCATAAAAATATTTAGTGTTTCTATCTCCATCTTTAATCCAATTCATTTTAGACCTTTGTTTCTAAAATTTTTTTTCTTGATCAATTAAGCCTAAGAGGTCCTTTTTAGCTTTTTGCAATTCAATATAAGATTCTTCCATATTATATATTATGTGTTTGTTTTCCATTTTGTTAACTTTTTGCTCAACTTCTTTAACCTTTTTATGAATATTACTGTAAACTCTTTTCTTTTAGCATATGAGGATATTTTTAACCCTTTATAATTTGAGTTGAAATTTATAAAGGTCATATGCATTACATTCTTCTTTTTAAGATGATCCAACCTTGTCAAGGAAAGAATGGTTCTTAATCTACATATTTTGAAAGCAAAATTTAGAATGATGGCCACCATTCTTACTAAGAATCTCTACTAATAAAGGGAAATGATCTGAACAAGTTTTATTCAAATGAGAGGTGGAGGTTGAATCAAAATTGGAAACCTACTCACTAGTTAAGAGCCCTATCAAGCTTAACATACATTTTGTTTCTTGACTATATCTCAAGACCCAACAATATTGTTGTCATGGTAGATCGATGTGTATTGCATAAAAATTTACAATTAACCCCCTTGTTGATCATAGGCTTTTCATACGACATACAAAGTTTCTTCCACTATACGTTATCACTAGACCTATAGATATATAATATCGAGTAATTTAACTAAAATTTACTTTTTTGATGTAAAACAATAAAGTAAACGTGTGAATTTATTGAATTTTACACCAAAAGAATATTACAAAACGAATACAGTTCTTATAAGAATCTACATTAGAAAAAATTATATCTAGAATATGAACTGAAAAAGATAAATAAATATCTATAAAATGCTATTACAAAATTCCCTCTTCACTCCTTGAACACACTGTCCCATCTCTACATGAGACTTACCTCAAGGTTCTTTGGCCTGAATGTATGAAGAGATGGTCTTACATCAATAAAAATCTATCAAGGTATAAACTTATGCTTAGTGAGATGAATCACCTCGTCAATACTGCATAATAATTTTATTTAATACATAAACATATGAATACATGAATAATTAGGATGCTATACAATACATATAGTGACTTAGGAACTGCATTCAACTCAGAATTACGCCATAACTAAGTCTTAGCATTTAGGTTTTATACCAATTGCACTATTATGCTTAAGATAAAACAAAACCATACATACATATGTATATATATATATATGTGTGTGTGTGTGTGTATGTATAACATATACCACTTTAATATGGAAAGTACTCATTCCTTTTATATCTCATACTTTAAACCAAAATGACTAGGTATAGCGGTGCGGTAGCCTTTGTAATCCACAATCATATGCTCTAAGAAAAAGCCATAAGACACGGCCCTTTACTAATAGTTAGCGTCCCCTAACACCTAATAAGCCTATCAGCTCAGGATAGAGACTCAATAATAAAATGATGGTGTAGCTAATGCCTAATCCTATGGGAGACCTTCCTCTTATAAGTCCATTCCCATCCTCTACATGAGGTGACAATTGTTATTATTACAAGCTAAGGATGGTCTAGTCATGGCAAACGCCATATACTATATAAAGAACTCCTGATTGGTTACCCTTCTAATCAAGAACTCTTCAAACAATATACAAAGCTCTACAACATATCGGCTTCCCAAAAACACACAAATTCAAAGGATATCATCACATAATATATTTATATAACATTTAAATTACAAAGTTTATAGTAAGCAGTAATTTAGTATATCCAGGTCTATATTACTAACAAAACAAAAGAACATAAGTAAAAGTCTACATAGTCAGTTCTCTCATCACACTGAATGGCCTGCTCTTGCTTAGGTACCCAAGCTAACATATGGTATCTCCCCGGCCAGCCTCAATAAATAAGCCATTCTGCAGCAAAAGTCTAAGGGGCTATAAGCTTAAGCTTAAGCTTAGTAAGTAAAACCCTCAACCACACCACAAGCAAAACCCTTAACCACACCACAAGCAAGTTATCAATACATTATATTCACGCATATGAATGAATGATCAAATAGAATGCCAAACAATACGTATAGTTAATTAGTCAATATACACAACTCAGATTTAACGCCCTTCGAAGTTAAGGTTGGAGTATATACGATACCAGTCAAATCCGAGTATTATATTAGAACTTACTTTACTACGGAACTCTACTTCCGTATTTAAATCAAACAAGTAATTTATTTTCATAAAATCAAGTTCTAATATAATCGTAAGTAGGCTCCCATAGTCCATACTTACCCCTAAATGAAGGCCTCTAAACTTAACCCTTAGCTAGGTAGTTAGTGCTTCCAACACCTAGTATTCCTATGGGCTAAGGTAAGGTCATTTTATACGAGTATACTGTATAGAACCAATAAATTTATAATAACAACCCCCAAATGACCTCTCTCTACTTCCGTATGATGTGACGACTGGAATTATGTCTATACAATGTATGTTGGTGCACGTACCAGTTTCTTCTTATGAGCCGAGTATAGTTAAGTCTAATTATGATGTAACCATCCAATAGTATACATAATCATTATCTATATTATCATGCAACAAATAAAGTATTATTCGTACTTAAGGTAAATTTACAACTTAGCACATAATAATATACACGAGCATTTCCCGACCCTGCACAATAATCAATTAACAATATTATTTAAGTCCATTATCTACAATCACATATAAACATGGAAATATAAGCATGGAATCATAGGGTAAATACTCACTCGACCATAAAAATTCACTCTAATCGTAATAATTGATCGGAAGATCCTCACTCGCGTCTGGATTACCTGATCATTATGATATAATAATGATAGTAAGTAATTGAATTAACTAATGATTTTAGATATCTATTTATCTAATTCTACCTAAATTACTATTAATTTTTATTCGATTAGATTTTATTATTAATTGTATATAACTTTTTCATTCTATTTTTTATATTTACGAATTTATAGTCGTTTTTCAACGTTTTCGGACATATGTTCACATAGTGATGTCTGTTTTAGATGTTAAAACCCATATTTTATGATATAGGCTAAATTTATTGAAATTCTAGCCATTGAAGCTTAATTATTCCTATTGGCTAGTTTTATGTTCTATTTTAGTAGTTAATAATTTCATTAGCCATTAATTCTTACACTTAGTTGATCTTATGGTTTATTATTTTAGAGGCTTATGTCATCATTTATGTCATCATTTGCTTATGTCATGGCATTTGATTAGGTTATTGCTTACATCATCATCCATTACATATATATATTTATCCTTATGTATTCATACACTTTATACATATGTTATATATATATTTATACTTCTAATATACTAATATGTATACTTATATACTCATATGTATGCTAGTATCTATACTTGTATACATATACGGTGATATACGTATTTTTATATATATTTTTGTATGCCTAATGTTCCCTCTTAAGAAAGCTTTACAAATTTCATATTTTTGTACTTTAAATGTATATTTAGCAAGGTATATGTATGCATAGTTAGTACATACCTCTTTTTAGGTTATATACATAATGGGTACTTATGTATAAAAGTCTTCATATATGTATTTATCAAGTGTACTCTTATATACACATACTTAAGTATATGTACATGTGTTCTTCTTTCATTTACTAAGGATTCCCACACTTGTAAGCATAAATATAAAGCTTCCAGTTCCAACAACACATATGCATATATTATACCACATTTCTACACTAACTTAACTTATACAACTAACTACCACATAAAATAGAAAATCATATGATAACATACCTTTTTCTCCTTAGTTTATGATAATAGAAATCGTGAAAGTGAAGTGAGAAAGTGTTTGGAATTAAGAGAGTAATGGGGTCACGGTTTTGGAAATGGAGAAAAGGACTTTATTTTATGTTGTTTTGCATTTGAAAAGACGAAGACAAGGGGGGTCTAAGTGAGGAGGGGAGTGGACGGCAAAGGAGGGGTGGAATTGGAAAAAAAAAAGAGAGTAGAAAGTTAAAGAAAAGGAAGAAATTCTCTAGATAAAAATGACAATGACATTAACATTTTGTTGACTTTTCAACATGCTAACTTAATCAACTTTTTACTTAGTCAACTTTTGACTTTGTTAACATTTCAAATTTATATATAATCTAAGCTGTAGACTCTGTAAATTCAACCTCCTAAACATAGTATCGGATTCGAGTGTCGTAGACATTTCTCTAAGTCAATAAAACTACATAAAATGAAAACCGACTAAAATTTTGAACCTGGAACTCAAAACGAACTTGAAAGACCCAATTATATAATTTGGAAACTCTTATCATGCAAGAAAACCACAATCCCTACATACGTGTACTTTAAAAAAATATATATAATTAAATTAAAACTCTATAAAATTATCTTAACGCTTGAAAAGCCATAAATCAATAAAATTATCATATGATATATATATGTTGCATAATAAAACGATGTTCCTAAATAACTAAGCCAATTGATCCTTAAGCTCATAAGTGTAAGTAAATTATTCCCAAGTTGGTGAAAAACCTTAAAACATACATAATCTCACTCGAACTCTAAAACTTAGGATGATCAAGGACTTACGATCCTAAATAAATAATTAAAAATATATTTACAATAAATTTTATTTAACTTTAGAAAACTTGAAAATTTCTTAAGAGGCAAATCACAACTTACAAATTAATTCGAAACCAAACCCTAAAAGAATTTCATATAAGACAATTCCCTTATTTTCACTTATAAGCCATGTTACGCATGGATAAATTGTAAACCCTACTTTTAGCAAACTTGTGATTCAACTAAGAACACTTCCCAAATATTCCCAAGGATAAACTAAGCTAAGAATCCAAGTTTACATTTAAAAACGAATTTAATTTTCCAATTCGAAACCCTATTAACGATAAAACTCGAATACGAGAACCATAGACTTTAAACGCAAAACCCTAAAACAATTAAGGACTTATAACCCTAAGCGGCTAATTAAGAATTTAATTTGAATAATTTTATTCAATTTTAGAAACTGTCATAATTTTATAGAAATTTAATCATAACTTACAAATCAATTTAAGAGATAAACTCTAAAAGAATTTCAAATCAAACAATCTCCTTATCTTTATACATAAGATTTGTACACATGAATAAGTAAACCAACCAATCATCCTAAATAACTTATCAATTGATAAATGTAAACCCTACTTTTAGTGGGCCCATGATTCAATCAAAAGTACTGTCCGAACGTTTCTAAGGATCAACTAAACTAAAAACTTAAGTTTACATTTAGAAACGAATTAAATTTTTACAATTCAAAAGCCAATTGTCGATAAAACCCGAGCTTGAAGAACTGCGAGCTCTAAAGCTACTTAAAACCCTAAACCTTAAAACCATTAAGAAATTTTAACCCTAAATAATTAATCGATAATTTAATTTGAATAATTCCATTCAACTTTAGAAAATTTCACAATTCTACAAAAATCAAATCATAAATCACAAAGCAATGTAAGATAAAAATCCTAAAATAATTTTCTATAAGGCTATGCCCTTATCTTCATGCATAAGCCTTACACATAAATAAGTAGACCAACCAATCACCTTAGATAACTTATCAATTGAGAGTTGGAATTATTTATCAATTGATAACTTATCAAAATCTAGTGATAAGACAATTTCCTTATCACCTCTTCACTTATACTACATATGGACAAATTTTCACAAGAAATCATGAGCTTAACTTTAATAAAGGTGACAAGACCACTCCATGGCATAAAGAGACTTCCAATGGCAGATTTAAACAAGGAGGAATGGGGGTCCATACTCTTGTCTTTCAAGCATCAATCACTTCTCCTTACACATCACTATTCACCCCTTAATGCTTACATCATCAAGAGTTGCAATTGTTGACTTTTTGTAAGCTTTAAGACAACACTTTCAAGACATTTAAACACTCCTTCTCTCTTCATTCCAACCGGCTGCACTCCTCCCCATTTCTCTCACTTTCAAATTCATTTTCACTTCATCTTTCTCTCTTTAGAAACAAACATAAAAAGGGGAAACAACTTTACCCCACAAAATCCATTTTCTTCCATTTTGAAGCTTCAACTCACGGCATTTTTTTCTTTGTTCATGTGCCATTTTCTTTCATCATTTAAGATCATCTAAGACCATTAGAATCATCCATAAACCCCATTCCAAAAGAGCAAAAGATTCGGGTTTCAAAAGGTAAGCAAAAAGGAGGAAGCAAGGTTAAAGGCTTAAGAGGAACCTTAGTACACAACCACCAAACTTTGCGTTAAGGACGAGTAAGTGATTCTTGTGATGTGTGAATTAATATTTATGTTAGAAGACTTGGATTTCTTAAAGATATGAGTAAGGTTTGAGTTGTTATAGCACAAAAATTCGTTTTAAGAAACAAACCCTAAAACCATTACATGAAGTTGAAATATGAGCATGTAAAGTTGGTGTTTTGTATGGACATTTGTTTAATGCTTTGAATGGAAGATTTTAAGCTAAGGAAATCTTGAAATGAGAACTTTAATGAAGGGTAAGCATGCTGGACGTGAAGGTTCCATGATCATTTGAATGTTGATTTTGTTTCCATTAAGTTAAACATGCTCAAATCTAGACTTAAGTTAAGGAAAAATCCATCACATGAAGTTTTATGAAGAAATCAACTTTGTATGACATGAGCTATGATATGGAGGTTTTATGAAGTATAAGATCTTTTATTTCTTTATGTGGAGCATGAGTTAAAGGATCATTTGATGGAAGGAAACTTAAGTTAAGATTTATACACAAGTAGTTAAGTGCATAATCTATCACCTACACTTAAGGAAATGATGGAACAAGTTGAAGAACCAAGTAAGGACCCCTTAGGACCAACATGAACAGATCTGGAACGTGGGTAAATGAGGCCTAAAAATATGATAAAAGTGAAAGAACAAAGTGAAAAGATTAACCAAAGCAAGTATGATTAGCATACAAAGCCTAAAACTCAAAACCGGGCCTAAAACTCTCAAAACAAGCTTAGAACATTAAGATGGGCCTTCAATAAAAATCTGACCAGCAACTTAAAGTACCAAGAGAAGTTGTTTTGAAGCCCATAAGAAATCCACCTAAGGCCCCATAAGCCCACCAAAGTCATTAACTTTAGTTTGAACCAAAAACAAGCCCATTTGATAACTTAAGCCCACTAAAAGGCCCAAGAAGTGGTTGTTAGCCTTAAGAATATAAATCAAAGTTGTAAATCTGATCTCAAGGAGTATTTTAAGCTTAGGATAAAATCTAAAGACCAAGCCCAAAGAATTTCTTAAGTTATCAAAAAGGCCAATTACCAAACAAGGCCCAAAAACACTCAAACACATGAGGAACGCTACTGTTCTGACCCATGGACAGAATTGTATACCTCATTTCGAAAATCTAACCTTACCACGTTAAAGTACACTCGAAAACGATGAAGATTGACTATAAGATCATAAAAATCGGATTTAAAATGAGAAAGTTATACGCGATTGAACTTTTAAGTAAAACCGAGAAAAATTATAAAACCAAGTCCAAAGTATAACTTAAAGGGTTTTAGCTTAGTTTTCTAGGTTTTAATTCAAATCCTTATAGTATCGTATTTGCGATGTCCAGGGGACTCGGCTTTGGGGAGACGACCTATCCCAGATTATTTTGATTGATCCGCATAACAGAGTGAGTAAATTCCCAATGACTCTTTACTTGATTGTGCTTGTAGAATAGATGCACCTAAACTTATATATATGAATTTGGATGCTTGTGGGATATGGGAAATGCATGTGTATGAATCTGTGGATGAATGTGATGACTTGTTAATTATATCTAATAATGGGAATTGCTTGCATTATATATACATGTGAATCGTGTGGAATGAAATTGTCTGATCACCCTGAAAATCGAGTTAATCACTTATACGATTAAGAAATCAAAATGAATCATGCATACCCCATATTGCATACGGATAACACCGACTGTCGCTTCACGCAGAAGATGGGAGAGGACTCACAGGAATACGAGTTTCCTGCAGGATTGAGCACTAGCTATGCCATCCTATATATATTGAGTCTCTGACCTAAGCTGATGGGCTTACTAGGCGCTGGGAGACGCCAACCGTCGGCGAGGGGCCGAGTCTTGTGGCTTCTGTTTAGGGCGTGTGTTTGTGGATTGCGGAGGCCACCACACCGCTAGACTTGGGATTTTGAAAATATAATTTATTATTCGGTAGGGAAAGTATATATATGTGGATATATACTTAGTTTTGTTTTGACTTAAGCACAATAGTACTAATGAATTAAAACCCAAGGTCTAGAACCCGGATTTTGGTTTGGGTCGGTTAATTATCTCCAAACCCCGACTTCAGGGGGCGTAATTCTGAGTCGTATGCAGTTCCTAGGTCGCTGCATGCGTTTTTGGCATACTGATTGTTCATGTATTCATATGATTGTGCATATAATAAATTTCTGCTATGTGGTATTGAGGAGGGTAATTATCTCACTAAGCATAAGCTTACACCCCAACAGTTCTTTTCCTTGCAGGTTGATCGATAGTTGGGAAAGGGGATAGGAATCGAGTACAGAGTGCTACCATTGAATCAATATGATGAAAAGCTTGTGTAGTTAATTCGGAATGCTCCGAAAAATGACTAATGTCTCATTTAAGTTTACTGTCTTTAGTAAGTTTAGAATTTTCTAAAATTGTCTATCTTATTTCATTATTTTGGTAGGGGATACCGATTCTCTGCGGTTCTGAGGAATTGTAGAAAAATTGGATATCCATAATTATATATATTATATAATGAGTCAATGAATTAAAATTGAAGACTCTAGTAAACAACTATTTAGAGTCTTGCAATCTCTGACTTGTAAGACGATTTTCTTATCATGGGTGCACACGTGATATGGAAATTTTAAACAATACTACTAGGCCCCTCTTAGGGTCGCCACATAAGCGTACATAATGAAATAATTAGGGAAAATTAAGAAGAAAATTAAGGAAATGAGAGAAAACATGGGGATATTGAATTGATTAGTAAAGATAGGTAATGAGATCTTATTTTAGGTGTTTATATCCCATATATAACATTTAGTAGGTTACTTAATGTAATTATCATGAAAAGTGTCATTTAGGATATTAATACTTACTACATGTAACATAAATATCAACTAAACTCTTAACTCTATATAATACTAACATATTTATACACTTAGAAGATGAATGTGATCTATGATGCAATATCTTAATTTCTAAGGGATTACTTTAGTATTATACATATTTATGAATGATTAAAAGTTATCTTTAATATTTTACCAATGATTTAGTATAATACTAAGGTTATATTATCAATTAGGGTTTCAAGGTAAATTATGGTAAATTAGTGCTTTTATATCCTCAAAGTTATAGTTTTAAGGTTTTTATCACTTTTGAATGAAATTTTTAGTGTTTACATACGTTTAGGATAAAAAACTTTTATACGTGATTGATTAGTTATTTTAGGGTTTTCACTTTCACTAATCTTGTCAACTCTTAGAAATATCTAATACACTTGAGTCTACTTCAGATGTTAGATTAAAAAATTTAGAGGTTTACAGTTATAGTGTGATATGAATGCATGATTCATTAAATTTCTTAATCAAATAAGTACTTAATCTAGTTTTCATAGGGATCATACAAATTCATTCCATACAACTATACATGGATATCATCACAAACAATTCCATTATTATTTGATTAATAAGTCATGGCATTTAATCATAATATCATACACATGCATTTCCCATATCCCATAAGCATTCAAGTTCCTTATATAAGGTTAAGTGCATTTACCCTACAAGCAAAATCAAGTATGGAGTCATCAAGAATCACTCACCCAGCCATAACGGATCAATCAAAGTAATCTGAGGGCAAGTCATCTCCAAACGCTGAGTCCCCTAGACATTGAAATATGATACTATAAAGATTTGAAATAGAGCTTAGAAAATTAAGCTAAAACCCTTTAAACTATACTTTTAGCTAAATTTCGTATTTTTCTTGGTTTTACTTAAAAGTGCAATCGCATATAACTTTCTTGTTTTAAATATGATTTTTATGATCTTATAATCAATCTTCATCGTTTTCTAGTGTACTTTAACTGGTAAGGTTAGATTTTCAAGATGAGGTGCACAAATCTATCTATAGGTCAAAATAGTAGCGATCCTCATGATTTGGAGTACTTTTATGCTCCGTTTGGTTGTTGACCTTTTTGATATCTTAAGAAATATTTTGAGCTTGAGCTTAAGATTTTATTCTAAGCTTAAAATACTCCTTAAGTTCAGAGTTTCAACTTTGATTTATACTCCTAGGGTTAATAACAACTTCTTGGGCTTTTACGTGGGCTTAAGTTGTCAAATAGGTTTATTTTTTTATCCAAACCAAGGGTAGTCACTTACTTAGACTTAGGGAGTATTTTGTGGGCTTTTTAAGAGTCTTAAAACAACTTTTATTTTTGGGGTAAGTTGCTAGTTAGAAAATTGATGAGGGTCCAACTTGGAGTTTAAGGCCCGTTTTAGAAGTTTTAAACTCAATTTTGAGTTTTAGACTTTATAGACTTATTATACTTACCTTGGTTGGTTTTTTCACTTTATTTATTTACTTTTATCATATTTTTAAGTGTCTTTCAACATGGTTCCAAATCTGGATATGGTGAATCTAAAGGGTTTTCACTTGGTTTTCCAACTTATTTCATCATTTCCTTAAGTTTAAGGATCAAATCATGAACCTAAGCTACTCATGTTCAAATCTTGACTTGACTTCTTTTTCATGAGATGATTATTTAACTTTTACTTTACATGAAAATAATAGATCTCATACTTATAATAACTCCCATACCTTAGTTCATATCTTACAAACTTGGTTTTCTTATAAAAGCTTCATGTAACAAATTTTCTTTTACCTAAGGAGAGCATGTTTAACTTAATAGAAGTGAAAATAACCTCCAAATAACCCACATATCCTTCACATCCAAATGATGTCTCTTTATTCATGTATATATTTTATGATTTTCTCAACTTAAAATCTTCTATTCTAAGTATTAGATAAATATCTCTACATAACGTCAACTTTACATGCTTATATTTCAACTTTCAAGCAAGGGTTTTATAAGTTTGCTTCTTAAGGTAGTCTTAGATATTTCATCAACTTATGATCACGTTAATATCCTCATGAAAATATGGTCTCCTAACACAGTGTATTAAGTTACTAACACAAAGAAATAACTTACTCGTCCTCAAAGTAAAAATAAGGTGGTTGTGTACTAAGTATCCACTTATGCTCTTTGTTTTACCTTCTCCTTCTTGCAATCTTTTTGGAATCTTAAGTATTGATCCTTTAAAGTGGGGTTTTAAGAGTATTCTAAGGTTCCTAAATGTGGCTTTGGAAGTTGACAAATGGAAGACACAAACAATTTTTGTGTTGTGAGAAATGAAACAAACAAGTGGCAATAATTGTTAGGATTTTGTGGGGTTTGTGCTTTCTCTTTTGTGTTTAGTTTAAAGTGAGAGAAAAGG
Source organism: Lumnitzera littorea (assembly GCA_024138015.1). Taxonomy (NCBI): domain Eukaryota; kingdom Viridiplantae; phylum Streptophyta; class Magnoliopsida; order Myrtales; family Combretaceae; genus Lumnitzera; species Lumnitzera littorea. The sequence continues at coordinate 55,125,912 of JAMXBB010000001.1, forward strand.
AAGTGAAAATGAAAGTGAGAGTGAGAGCATGGAGAGAAAGAGTGGCTAGTTAAGAATGAAGGTGAAGTATGTTCAAGAAACTTTGATTTTGTTGTCTTATAACTTGCACAAATGCCAACATTTGACAAAACTAGATGATATAAGCATTAAGGAGTGAATAGTTTTGTGTAAGACAAATTGATTGATTGATGAAAGACAAGGCATCTCCCTCCCCCTTTCTAGCCATGTAGAGCTAGCCATGTAGGCCTCTCTTTTGGCATGGAGTTATCTTGTCTTCTTAATTAAAGTCGAACACATAAAATATTGTGATATCTTGCCCATATATAGTATAAGTTGTGGCGTGATAAGGAAAGTACTTTATCACTAGTTTTTAATAAGTTATCAATTGATAAATGATTCAAACTCTCGATTGATATGTTATTTAGGGTAATTAATTAGTTTACTTATTCATATATACAAGTCTTATGCATGAAGACAAGGAGATTGTCTTATAAGAAATTCTTTTAAAGTTTGTTTCTTAAATTGTTTTATAAGTTATAATTTAATTCTTATAAAATTATAAAATTTTCTAGAGTTGAATAAAATTAATTAAATTAAATTCTCAACTAGTCACTTGGGTTTACAAGGCCTTAATTGTTTTAAGTTTTAGGGTTTTAGACAACTTAAGGTCTGTTATTCTCGTATTCGAGTTTTATCAATAATAAACTTTTGAATTGGAAAACTAAATTCGTTTTTAAATGTAAACATAAATTTTTAGTTTAGTTGATCTTTGGAAATGTTCGGGAAGTACTCTTAGTCGATTTACAAACCCGCTAAAAAGTAAGGTTTACACCATATATAAGGATTTATAGAAAAACCCACATTAGATAATTGGTGAGAGGTTCACATATCCTAAAAATCCTGCATACAACCTAAATAATTTTTCTTTCCAACTTTCCTTTCATGTGGAGAAAGGATTATGTTGAAGTCACCAATAACCATCCAGGGACCATTATTGACTTCATATGTATTTGCTAAATCCTCCTAAAGAAATTTTCTTAAAGCTCTCGAGCGTTTAGGATATACCACAATAATGTGAAAGGAAAAGGGGAAAGAAGCAATAGTGCATTCCATGTAAATAAGCTGATCAATCTCAACTTTAATTTTATAGCTTATGTAAACTTGCCAAAGAATCCAAATTTTTAAATAATTATTAGAATAGAAGTTTTTAAATCTTAGAGTTTTTGCAATTTTTTTCTAACTTGTCTCTTGAGGTCATTGATTCATCAATCATGATAACATGCAATTTATGGAGGATAGCAAGTTTATGTAATCATTTTTTACTTCTTCCATTTGCTAAACCTCTAATATTCCAAAATAGACCTTTCATGATGATGAGTTTTGTTAGGCATTTAATCTTGTATGTACCCTTTTGTTCTTAGGTTGGTAGGGAGAGATATCATAGCTGTTTCTTTGGCTAATGAAGCAATATCCTCTATAAAGTTAAGGTCATCTACTACTCTTTGTTCTTAGGATTTAGTTTTTTAAGAATGAAGAGTGAGATCAAAATCTAAATTTGCATCATTGTCTTTTGAGTTACTCTCTTCTTCTATCTCAAAGTCCAAATCCAATAGGTCTTCTAAGTTGTTATCTTTATCTTCTAATGACCTATCACTAGGTATATCAATTGAAATACTGTTAGTTTGATAATTAAAATCATTGAGAGGAAGTTCAATACCTTATTAAGCTTGCTTAGCATTTTCTTGGATACCCATCCTTGCAAGACTATGAGACATTTCAGCATTGTTACCCTCTCCACTTGCATTAGAAGCTAAAGGAGTGTCTTCATCCTTTTCCTTATCCTTCTCCTCATTCCTCATTAGACAATGTTGATTTGTTGAGGGGAGAAGAGATATGTTTGTATTTTTGTTACTTACACATTCCTCTATATTAGTAGCATTGCTTTTTGAACATTGTCCCGAGTCTAAAGTTAGTTTTCCTTGAAATTGGTTAGTATAGGATAAGGGAGTGAAAAGGGACATTTAGGCTAATGAGAGATGCCGAGGTGTTCCCATCTTTGACAATAGGCAAAACATCCTCTTGAATATTAAAATTGGTTGATTTTAATGATTCACCAATGTCCTTATTTGCAAAGTCACCCATTTTGACTAAAGAGAAACTATTCTTTCTTCTACCCTTTTATATAGTTGAACTTCCCAAAGGGACCTCTACAATTTTTTTTCTCCTAACTCACACCCATCTATTGTATTTTCCTTATTATGCCTTAACACATGCTTCTCACATGGGTAGACAAAATCTCTCCCCCTACCCCCTACTCTTTCTTCTTACCAAACTTCCTCTTCGATAAAAAAAAAAAAAAAAAAAGCTCTTACTATGATCCTAAATTCTTATGTACAAACTGTTCTTCATTTTATGGGAACACTTGTTCTCCATATGGCTTATAAGACTAGATGTGAAGCAAATATCTAATAAACGTTCATATTTTAAATGGACATGACATTTTCTGCCATCATAATTTCTTACCTATACTCTACTAAAAATGGATTTGTTCAAACTCAATTCCATTTGAACTCTTATTTTTAATGACATCCAAATAATCCAGCTTAATAATTTTGCGTAATTTCTCTCCAATCAACTCAGGATTATCTTTTGTGAGCATCAACAAAGTTAATCCATGAATTTGAATTCGGAAGATCATTACCAAGATCTTCTAACCTTTAAGAAAGATTCCAAAATCAAATAATAAAAAGGCATCCTATGATTAACCAAGGCAGATGATTTAGCACTCTTTTATCAAATTTTTGATCATTCATTAAACTTAAATAAATGGATCTTAAAATATGCAATTGCAAATTCCTAATTTTTTCCTATGCTTTTTTAATAATATTTGTCATTCCACTCCGATTGACGTTGCAATTTGATACCACTTTCACACCCACATAGATTATTAATGGTGGTTAAGAAGCATCTAAATCCAAATTTTCATATTCTTCATCCTAATCCCTTTAGATTATTTTTGAATAAATCGTCATGAAAGCAACTCTAAAACATATAGAAAATAGAACACATTAGATACACTCATAAAAGAATAGACCCAAATCAAAAGAGACTTTGAAGAACAATGAAGGAACGAATGAAGTAAATAATGACACTTATGATCATAAACCTTCTCTATTATGAAGACACAAAAGATAGAACATGACATGCGGATGGAAAGAAAAGATAATGATATACCATGATAGAAGAAAAGACATAAAATAATCTAGGCGGGAAAGAGAAGATATTATAAAGATATGGTTAGCACTAATAGGTGTCATCTAGCCCATGAATATTTGGTTTTACTATACCTATAAATAGGTGAAATCTTAATCAATTTATACATGAATGAGCCTATTAATGGGATCAAGAAATTATTTTCTAAAGTTGGTGTGCTATCTTCTTTCTCTTTTAGGAGTGTGCGATCGTCTTCTAAAGTTCAAGTATTAATCTATGAATTATCTTTTAGGTTTGTCATTTCCTTTAGAAAAATAACATATTTTAATGGATTCTTAGCATTCATAGTGTATTGATTGTTTAAATTATCATTTTCTTGATAATTTTCATACTTTTATGTAATTTTTATATTTTTATAATTTTTCACTTTCACTATCTTATGTCAATTTGGTATTATAGTCTAAATGTACTATTAATTTCAATTTCAGAGCCTACTTTAGCATACTTTGTAGAGACTAAATGTACCATTTTATTTTAGAGCATATAAGTTATCATTTATTTCATACGAAGTTTTAATAGCAAGGAATATACTAATATTGATTCTTACAATGCTTTTATGTCTAGCATGATGAAAATAAGATTAGGTTAAACATAAACACTTGTTAGTGAATACATCGATCGTCTCTTTGATGGCTTAGAGGTTCTTAGATTGTCTGTTGGTCAGAAGAATAATGTAAAAACTATAAACTAAGGTCTCACCTAGCTTTCAAGAAAATGACATAATGTACAATACTCAAGAAATTAAACTAGAACATGAAGATATACAAAATAGTGCACCTAACAAAATAGAGGAGGAAGTTTGTGGGTCTTTTCAATCTATTCCACTACCATAAAATCTTTAGACATTGTTGATAAATTCATCGAATTGTGGGTCTTCTGATTTTATACTATTACCACAAAATCTTTAGACATTATTGAATTAGCTATTAACTAAAATAATGATAATTTGTTGAAAATTTAAAAGAAAATTAATTTTAACAATCAATTATATGAGTTTGCTATAGAATTTTATTAAAGTAATCTTAAATATTCAGAGTGACATTACGATTATGAGCAGACATACAAAATAGGTGGTTAATGTTGTTAAAAACTAAGACAATAGCATTAAAGTTATCAATCATTGTATCTGCATGTATTCATTGGGGTTGAAAAAATTTATGTTAGGGAAGATTGGTGAGAAACATGAAGAGGAATTATGTCATAAATTCAAGATTAGTTTTTTGCAATTTGCTATTTGATATGGGAGTACTTAGAGCATATTTATAAGGGATACATGAGATAAATGTCCATATCAAGCACCCCCTCTCCATTTATAATTTATACTAGTGAACAATTGCTTAATTTAAGGGAGCTATTTTGTAAAGAATAGGTTCTCCACCTTAATTTTCCATGCCATAATTAATTAGTTACTTTTAATTTATTTTTTAATTGATTTGTTCTATTTATTTAGTATATTAAATAGTTTTTAGTTATTTTTCTATTTCATAGGACCCACAAAATAATTAAATAATGATAAAAAACCTTTACTTAAATAAATGAAGAAGTGCTTAGAATACTGATATGGCATTCTAAGCATTCCTCTTTTAGGAACCACTTTATAAATATCCTCTTAGAGGAAATCTTTTGAAGAGAGGGGCAATGATGGATTAGAATAAGCAAGTAGATTTTCTTTTAGTTCATAATATGTACTATGTAAGTTAGATATGATTTTGTTATTATCTAAATTCTTTTTTTTTTTTTTAAGGATATGATTAGAATTAGTTGTTTGGTTTTAAGATGTGGTCATATGAATGGCATATATATATATTTTATTTTATTTTTACCAATTAAATTACATATAACAACCTTTAAGGAGGGATTCAAACTTTGTCTTTTTAGTTGGAAAAGCTATATTCATACCATCGATGTATAATAACATTCATTGAGTAGGTTATGTTCAAATAGCAAATCTTTTACTTTCATAATATATTATTTTCCTCGATTGTCCAGTTTTACTATGGTTATGGAGAGGCAAAACTTTTAATGAATTTATGTATAAATGAATTCGTTCGTGAAATAAAAAATTGTTTTCCAAAGTGGCACGGTTCCTTTTTTGTGGTGTGAGACCATAATAAATTAATCTAGTGTGAGGACACAGAAATTTTATGGTAGTATCGATCAATTTTTCAGGTCTATTGCTCTTTCACTGAAAAGAAAAATATATTTATATTTTATTTTTCGGTGATTTCTTAGTATTCTCACTGTATTTCATTATCTAGTTACTTTCCATGTTTCTCTCATATCTATGAATTTTCACTTTTGCTATCCTATATCGCCAATACTTCTACAGGTGTTGAAAGATTGAAAAAAACAAGCCTTTTAAGGGTTGATTTGAAGCATTTGATAAAACCATGAAAAGTGAAATTTCTATGTTTTCTATAATTAATTATACATCTTTCTATAAAAGACAAGAATATATAGAAAGATAATAACTTTGTTTTCTTTTTTTCTTTTTTTTTCTTTTAAGATACATATTAACGCATTCCTTTGTATAATTAACAGTTTGACTCTTCAATGATTGAGGATATTCTTTAATGACGTAAAATGGTAGTCATTTTTCCTTTTACCCTTCCACTCTAAATGGGATTTTGATTTAATTTAATTGAATAATTGTTTATCATTATTGAGACAGTAAATAAATCAAGTTAAAACTATATAATATTAAATTTGAGCTCCAGATCGACTTAAAATTTTAAAGCTGAAGATTAGCTCGAGTTTAAAGTTTAGAGTTTGAACTAAATTCAAAATGGTATTCAATTAGTTTAAGTTTGATTTACATAAGCTCAATTCATTTAAAATTTTTTTTTTATATAGTTATAGTAATTTTAATGTCCAAACTAAGATTCAAATTTGATTAGTATTTATGTTTGATTGAACTTAATTAGGTTTATAAGTTAGTCGAACCAAATATTATGAAATTCGAATTTGATTTGATTAATTACTTGTGGTGGAATTTGATGTCTAGTTCTACTCAATATAAGTAAAATTTGAATCACACTCAAATGTTTTAGAACTGATTTAACTTATTTATACCATCGGTGATTGCAGTTTTTGTTGCTCATTAGGATTAACTTTTGGGGCTGAGACAATATTATTTTTCCTGCTTATTACTTTACTTTGATAAAGCCAAACACAAATTCGACATGTTAAAATGCTTATCAGCTGACGGAATCATGTGAGATCGTGCTGGAAAAATCCCCTTTATGCTTCGAATATATGTAACGAAAAACCAGCTGACAAGAAGAGAAGGATTTGATTAAGATATGCACAAAAAGACACACAAGTAGGGTTTTTATCCTACCGATTTTGAGGCTGCCTATATATTAACATTTCTTATGAGATTTCATGTCTCCTCGCAGAGGCAACGAAAACAAGGGTTGATGGGTTTAGTGTGCGGTTCACATGAATTAATTCATAAAGAAATATCCCATTAGTGAGTATTGCGATATTAAGTAGCAAATTTAAAAATAAAAATTTTCATCTTTTAAATATTGATTATATATTTCACAAAAAGAATAAGTACAAGGAATGATATAAAGTTTCTTTTCTTAACTTAATATGCTATCAGGACATCTATTAATATTTTTATTAAAATAATTAAAAGCTATGTTTGGTTATCAGAAATTTTTTTTAATTAAGAAAATTAAAAGGGATCATCGACTAGACATAAAGCAAGGTTCATATTTTAATAAATTTCCATCTGATGTGAGCTGAGAAAAGAGTGAAGCTGGAAAAAGGTGTTAGCGAGATTGCATTAATATATTACTTTCTCACTTACAGTGGTCTATGAATGATCACTTTTTATGAATGAAATACAATTTTTAAACCAAAGGACACGGAGCACCAAAAATTTTATGCATTGCTCCATAAGATTTTCCCTGGTAAATATACGTTTATTTGGTGATGATTAAACAGAAACATAGTAGCCAGTACACAAATATAATAAATTATATGTTGAGGAAATATCCTGGAAACAGCTGAATCTTTAACAGGTACAGTAAAGATAAATCGAAAAAGAGACACGTCAATTAACGTTGCAGATAGATATCGGTCTGGCCTTGCCTCCTCCTAACATACAGATATAGACAAAGGGCACCAATTGCATGTTGCAATCGTTGTATCCACAGTGATATGCGGTCGAGAAGCATTCATCCATATGACAAGACGATTTACCAATTGTTTTCAAAGGGCAACGGATAATAATATTTCCCATGATTAGTGTTAATCCCTACAATAAGTCATTAGTTTTTTTTTTTCTTAAATAGTAAGAAAAGATTCAAACCTTGTTTTATTCCGATAATAGACTAATAACAATAGGGTTAAACGACAATAGCCTTAGTAGTCATTAATCAATTAATTTCTAAAGTTTGTGATGGTTTTAACAGAAATGATTTACTAATTAGGATTTTAACCGTTATGTTGGAATTAATTGAGGTTCAAACTTCCAACGGATTAACACAAGCATGGATGTGGGGGGGGGGGGGATGGGGGGGTGGTGGGTGGGGCATGCCTCTCAAGTTGAGGATATAGATTTTTTTTTTAATTTTTAAAAATGAAAAATATATATGTACTAAATATATATTTTAAAGAGTAAAATATAGAATTATATTTATATAGTTTAGTGGTTAGATATTTAATTTTCTAAACATGAGATCTTTGATTCAAATCTCATGTTTTTTATTTTACCTTTTCTAGATATATTAATACTTGAATGGTATTTGTCATTTTACATTTGTTAATTTTTTTTTTTCACAATAACTAGTAGCATTAGTTTAATTTATAACAAATCATATTTAAGTAAATAAACTCTCATAAATTGCTATTTTCTATTATTAATGCACAAAAAATTTTGATAGTGGATTCTCACTAACATGCTCAATGAATTGTTGACCCCTTTCAAGCCAAAAGTTACTTTGATCCCAATAACAATTATTCTTTTTAATCATTATGGAGACTTGTAACAGCAATAGGTTGGCACTTCCTTAAAGTTTTGCTAACTTGAAATGACTCCACTGACCAAGGATTTTATGATCGAGAGGCATCAAGACCTAAGGGGTTTAAATGTTCAAACATTAGAACAAGGGTACAGTCAATTTGACAGTTGTCCTTATTGGTAACTACTCAACTGCCCTTCATCCACACATTTAGCACATGCCTTAATTTACAAGGCACTATTTGTCTTAGACAGTTCAACTTGTTCTTCTAAATGATTATAATACAAGCCCTAAAAACACATAAAGACAAGCAACTATAAGGCTCTCTAAGCACTCTCACTACTCAATCTCCTTTCTTTAACACCCAAAACACTAAAAGTTTTACTAACTTAAGCATTAAAGTAACAATGCTAGATGGCCCTGACACTCTCCAAAGCTTATCGTGTTATATTTTGCAAGCTTAAATAGTTGCCTTAGATCTACCCGATTCGCACTAAAGTACCTTAAGTAGCCCTTAAGGAGTCTGTTTATTCTCTCCATCAACAGTATAATAATTACATTATCTATATTACAAATATGGTGATTGTATTGCATAAACTATTAATAAATATTACCAATCACATGATTTGGTTAAGTCATTTTCTTTAACTACAAATGTCACAAAAATGAATGAGGATTATTAAATAATTACAAAATTTACTAATGATATGACAATCTTCTAGTAACTTATATTCAAAATAATATTTCTTGTTTTTTTTAAGCATTGTTAATGAAAAAATCATGCAAAGATAGGCATTTAACACACATAAGTCACCAATCTACAACTTAGCGTTAAGTCTGAACAAATAGTTCACTTTTTTTTAGTAACACTACCAGGAAATATAGTAGCATTTGAAAATATAAAATGTTAATAGTACAAAGTACTACTTTGAAAATGTAAAATAAACATTGAATTTTCAGTAATACTTATTTTTAAGTCATGAGTATGCAACTTATGTTTATAAACTCTATACAAAATTATCAAGAAAAGAAATAACATAACACTTATAACTATATCGATTTGCTCTTTCTGCTTCGCTTCTTATTTAAATTTTATTTTTATTTTATTTTTGGTTTTTTGAAAAAAAAATATTACACAAATTTTATAAGATATAATATTATTATGACAATCAATAATTTTATATTGACTTAATAAAGGTATGTTTAGGCCCCTTAGCTATATGATCCTAGGTACATCCCTAAATGTAACCTACACTTCTTAAAAAATAGACTATATTGTCTTATTGCCAAAGTGCACTATTCTTACATATCTAGCTACTATGATCCATTAACCCTATAGGATGCTTCTACATAACTAAATCTTCACTATGTTATAATAATAAGCACCATTTGATGACAAACCAAGAAAATAACATTATAGGATGATCATGTAACATGTCTCACCTCCAACACAATGTACATTCAATGTCATTTAGTTTAAACTAAACTCCATTTTTACATAAGCAATTTACATTCTACACCCATTTTCTCATCTACATTCAACTTGGAAAGGGTTGTAGGTTCAGAAATAAATATCTCCTACAATACATGTTGCATACTATAATGCCCAAAAACAATTCAAAGGAAAATATTTCAAAACCGATGAAATTTTTGAAAATCTAAAGAAGTAGGCTTAAGACATCTTCCGTAACCTTAAACTTAACAACCAATTCCTTAAAGCCATGATGTGACTAAGGCAGTAATCTACCATTATGGATTACCTTGAGCTTGGGAAATGGGTCCTTCTAGTAGAAAAGAAATAAGAGGTGGAAACTTTCTAGCTTAATAGTAAGCCAAACCAAAGATATGACTCACCGAGGTCAATAAGACAAACTCACAGTACACATACCATATTATTCACGAATGGTGGTCATGAGGGTACTCATCACTAATTCCTAGCTAGAAGAGGAACTTGATAAAAGTACCTAGAAAGCCAATGTACACAAGCTTAGTAAGGAGAAGATGTTTGATAATATTTGAGATAAGAGATGATTATGGCAACTATCTCGTATAAGGTTTTAAATACCTACAAATTAGGGCTACTTGCTATATAAGGAAAAGACTAAAAGAGTACATTCTAAAATGAGCAAAATACAAAGAATATACAAGGGTATAAAAGGAATTACGTAAAAAGAATCTTTGACTAGCAAATTCTTTCATATTCTTAGTGGGACATGTAGCGGTCCTACATTGGACAAGCACTTAGCATAAGAGACAAACTAATACAAATGGATCTATTAAGTGTCGAGCTATTTTTATCTTTGTCCTCCATGGTGGTTGATAATTGGTGAACTTAGCTTAGACTTCGGGACAAGTGGTAGAAGGTCAGTAGGCTCGAGGTCTCTTAGTATGGCTTACAACTCCACTAAAGGCCTTGTAGCTTAAATTACAGTACAATAGTTTAGTATATAGTAACCTTAGAATCCCTAGGTATATTTGAGCTTGTCCTCATCATCTTGCCATTTGATTACTTGAGCAACCATGTTCTAGAGACCCTTTAGTCAACTAACGGTTAGTGGATTTGAGGTCAACATCCTTGGATTTAGAGTCTTAAAAGAGGTCAGCACATTATACACATAGGTTGGAATGGACAATTCAAACCTTAGATTCCCATCAACACCTTGTGGCTGTTGAAGATCCGTTCTCAAATTGTTAGGATTGGTTTCATCTATGACATAAGGAGTCAACTCCGACACATTAAAGTTGAAGAGACACCATATCCTTTTCTTAATTCTAGTACTTATGCATTGTCATCGATCTTCTTAGTGATTTTGAATAGGCCGTCTACTCAAGGTGACAACTTGTTGACCTTATAGCAAGGGAATCTATCTTTGCTAAGGTGCACCCATATTAAATCTCTTAGTTGAAAGTTTATGACCTTCCTTCCTTGGCTACTGATTGCTTTTTGCTTAGACACTATATGCACAAGTTTCTCTGTAACCTTTTAGTACAGCATCTTAAATTCTTCTCTTAGTAGACACCTTCCGTACTCTTTACCTTAGTGGCTGGATCAAATACTAGTCTCATTAATAAGGTTGGGTTCATACCATACAAGACTTCAAACAAGGACTAAGAAGTAGAATTGTGGGTAAATATATGGTATGCAAGTTCTATGATGGGTAAACAAAGATCCCAATCATGAAAGTTCTTGCTTACTATAGCTTAAAGTAATGACCTAGTGTTCTGCTCACTACTTCAACTTATTTGTCAGTCTAGGGATAAGAAGAGGTACTAAACATCAATTTTGTCCCAAGTCTCTACCATTGGATTTTCTAGAAGAAACTAGTGAACTTTAGATCTCAATCTAAGATAATGCTATAGGGAACTCCATGTAATTGCATGACCTCCTATAAGAAAAGGTTAGCAATATAAAAAACATCATTGATCTTTTAATGAGGAATGAAATGGGCCATCTTGCTAAACCGATATACTATGGCTATGATGGAATCATGATATCTAGTAGTCTATGGTATTTGTATACAAAATCTAAGCTTAAGTCATTACATGGTTGGCTCGATATTGGCAAAGGTGGGTATTCCCCATAGGGCCCATTCCTTCCTTCAGCTTTCTTGCAATTTGTACATCTCTCCAATACATTAACATCCTTCATTATTCCAAGCCAAAAGAAATGCGTCTTCAGCAGTTTATAAGTCCTTTTCTCCTCGAAATTCCTACTAGTCCTTTAACATAGGCTTCCTATACTAGAAGTTCATGTACCAAATTGTATGGAATGGATATTCATCTTCTCTTATATAGGTGCCCATTAGCTTAGTAGTACCCATCTATGACCTTCTCATCCATACATCTAGCCATAATAGGACCAAAGTTGATACGGACTTATATATGAACATAGGAACCTAATATCACGCATAACTAAAGGAGGTAGGTCGAGTCGTGAGACGGTTTGAAGAGTAAATGAAAGTTGAGGGATGAATAGGGGTTTCGTACATCGACGATGGATATGATGCATAACGGCTCACACAAGCTCAGGTCATACTTGATATAATGCACAGGTATGGTTGAAGGTCACTCGCCACTAGTCCATACTCAAATGAGCTAGATAAGAGTAGCTCAAGATAGAATAAAAGTTTAATGTATTCTTTGTATGATGATCTTGATGTTACATTATGCCATTATTTATAGTACCTACTTAGGGTAAGTTCTAAATTATAGAAAATTACATAAATAGATCCCTACTTGTTGAGAAAAAGAGAATAATTTATAGAGAGATAGCGTATTCGTACAAAAGGAATATCCACTATTAGAAAGAACAGCAGGGATGTCAAAAATGACTGTACGTGCATGTTTTAAATCAGTCTGTGCTTTTGACAACATTGTGAGTCAAGCAGGGGCGGGTTCCGATCAAGGCAATGCAGCATCGGCATTTAAGTAGCTCAAACAATCAAACTGGACTAAGGATGGTTTAGGGGCAAATCATGTTTGGGGTCGACCTTAGATGGTTGGTTCTTATTTACTCTCAGCTCGATATCAGCACTGTTTAGATTGTTGTATTCAAATTCGGTGCTTAGATTAGTGCATAGCAGAGGGTTCGGTTTAGCATGTTGGTTGGTCACCTCGACAATACCTTGGATTACATGGAGAGCAAAGTAGCTTAGTAGATCAAACTAACTCAATAGATCATACTAAGGTAAGCATTACTCCTCAAAGCTTAACTCACCTCAGATAGCTCGACGAATCACTTGGAAAAGCCCTCAGGCTTGAGAGCACGTGATCAGTCCTTGATCCCTATCATCCCCTTTAAGTTGTTTGAGATTTGGGATCAAATCTAGTTCAACTCTAGGTTGCTCATCTTTAGGAGTGTAAAGTTGGAGGTTGTCAATATTGAAGGAGTTTAAGACTCCATATCGTTTAAGCAATTCAATCCTATAGACATTAGGGTTGATCTTTTCAAGCACCTTGAGAGGTTCGTTACCCTTAGGAGATAATTGCTCTTCCTCAAGTTTAGGAATCATTCCTTGCTGTGCTGTATCTAGACCAAATCACTTGGTTGAAATGCTCTCTTCCTCCATCCTCAACTTCGCTTCTCAAGCTTAATATTAGCTCAGCTTAATTGCTTTATAACCTTTTGGTGCATGGCTTTGATGACCTTAACTTTTTCAACAGTTGGCCAGTCATCATCAAGCATCAGTTGGGGTGCTTGGTCCAATGGCAGCTCAAGGTTAAACCCATAAGCAACCTCTAATGGAGACATGTTTGTTATGGTATGTATGGCTCTATTTTAGCTGAACTCAATAATGGGCAGGTACAGATCCCAGTCGGCTATGTTTCGTTCAACAGCAACTTGCAGCAAAGTTCTCACGATTTCGTTAATAACTTCAATTTATCCATCAGTCTGTAGGTGGCAAGACATGCTGTACAGTAGCTTGGTTCACATTCACTTCCACAATGTCCTTCAAAAGTGGCTTATGAACTTTGGGTCTCAGTCCGAAACAATAGTTGTTAGTTTGATTACTTCCTATAAGAAAAGAAAAGAGATAAGCAAAGTGTTGTTAGTTTTGGAATACGACACGAAATGTACCATCTTACTAAATCGATCCATAACCACCATGATGGAGTCCTTCCCTTAGGATGTCCTTGGTAATCCTAACATGAAGTCAATACTCAACTCAGACTATGGTAAGATTGGCAAGGGTTGGTAGTGTCCATGCTTGGCCTTACTCTTCGCCTTTCGATAAGTCGTACACTTTTCTAGCATGGATTGGATATCTCTCTTCATCCTTAGCCAAAAGAATCTGGAGGATAGTACCTCATAAGTTAGACGCTGGTCAAAGTGTCCTATCAATCCTTCTCCATGCACCTCATGCTCTAACAATTCTTATAGACCCTACTTTTAGCAAGCCTATGATTTGACTAAGAGTACTTCCTAAATATTCCCAAGGATTAACTAAACTAAAAACTCAAGTTTACAATTGAAAACGAACTTGCTTTTCTAATTCGAAAGTCTATTATTGATAAAACCCAAACTTGAAAAACTGAAAACACCTAAAACCCTAAACCCTAAAACAATTAAGGACTTTATAAGAATTAAATCATAATTTACAAAACAATTCAAGAAGAAAATCCTAAAACAATTTTGTATAAGACAATTCCCTTATCTTCATACCTAAAGCTTACACATGAATAAGTAGACCAACTAATCACCCTAAATGACTCATCATTTGAAAATTAGAGACATTTATCAATTGATAATTTATTAAAATCTAGTAATAAGACACTTTCCTTATCACCCCTTCACTTATATTATATATGAACAAATTCTCACAAGATTTCACATGCTTCACTTTAATAAAGGAGACAAGACATTTCCGTGCCCAAAAGGACACCTAATGGCCAGTTCTAACATGGTTTTAAGGGGGGCTATACTCTTGTCTTCCACCCATCAATCACTTTATCTTATACTCCACTATTCACCCCTTAATGTTTACATCATCAAAAGTTACAATTGTTGACTTTTGTTATAGGCTACAAGATAACAAAATCAAGCTTATTAAACACACTTCCCACCCAATTTCCAATTGGGCACTCTTTCCCCATTTGCTCTCACTTTCGATTTCATTTTCACTTCCTTTTATCTCACTTTGAAAACAACACAAAAGAAGAAACAACAAAACCTTACAAAAACCTTCACTTACCACTACATTCTAAGCACACACACACATGACACTTTTAACTTCTTCTTGTCTTGCTTTCACCAACATTCAAAGCCCCTTTAGGATCTTTAGAACACTCCCTAAACCCTACTTCCAAGGACTACAACTCAAGTTTCCGAAAAGGGTGCAAGAAGGAGGAAGTAAGACAAAAAGCATAAGTGGAATCTTAGTGCACACCACGATAATTTTTTTGCTTTGAGGGCAAGTAAGTATATCTTATGTTAGTTGGTTAGTATTCGTGTTAGGAGACTATGATTTCTTAAAGATATGAGTATGATCATAAGTTAGTATAACATCAAAGACTACCTTAAGAAGTAAACTCATGAAAACCTTACGTAGAAGTTGAAATATGAGCATGTAAAGTTAGTATTTTGTAGAGATACTTATTTAACACTCGAAATGGAAGATTTTGAGTTGAGAAAATCTTGAAATGAGAACATGAATGAAAGAGAAGCATGCTAGACGTGAGAGTTTAGAAGTCCTTTAGATGTTGTTTACACTTTCATAAAGTTAAACATGCTCAAATCTAAACCTAGGTAAAGGTAAAATCCATCACATGAAGTTTTATGAAAAAACCAACTTTGTAAGACATGAACTATGATATGGGAGGTATGATAAAAGTAAGATCCTCTATTTTTATGTAAAGTATGGGCCAAATAATCATCTCATTGAAAAGAAGTCAAGTTAAGATTTGAATACAAGTAGCTTAAGTACATTATCTAACACCTAAACTAAAGGAAATGATGAAACAAATTGGAAAACTAAGTTCGAAGTCCTCATATTCAAACGAACCAGATTTGAAATATTCCTAAAAAACACTTAAAAATATGATAAAAGCAGCTAATTAAAGTGAAAAGACCAACTAAGGTAAGTACGATAAGTGTATTAAGCCTAAAACTCAAAACCAAGCTTAAAAACTTCTAAAACAATCCTCAAACGTCAAGTTAAACCACCCTTAAGTTTTTGACCAGCAAGTTGACACAACAATGAGAGTTGTTTTAAGACTCTCAAGAAGCTCACAAGACACTCCCTAAGCCCAAGAAAGTGACCATCTTTGAATTGAATAAAAAACAAGCCCATTTGATAATTTAAGCCCACTTAAGAGCCCAAGAAGTGGTTGATAGCCTTAGGTGTATAAATCAAAGTTGTAAATCTGACCTTAAGGAGTATTTTGAGCCTAGAATGAAATCTTAAGCCCAAGCCCAAAGGAATTCCTAAGTTACCAAAAAGCCTACTAACTAAACAAAGCCTAAAAGCACTCCACATCATGAGGGCCACTATTGTTCTGACCTATGGGTAGATTTGTGTTCCTCATCTTGAAAATCTAACCTCACCACGTTATAGTACACTCAAAAATGATGAAGATTGGCTATAAGATCATAAAAATCGGATTTAAAATGAGAAAGTTATACGTAATTGAACTTTTAAGTAAAACTGAGAAAAATACGGAAACTAGTCAAGAGTATAACTTAAGGGGTTTTAGCTTAGTTTTCTAAGTTTTATTTCAATCCCTTATGGTATTATGATTTCGATGACCAAGGGACCCCGTGTTCAGAGACAATTTACCTTTGGACTACTTTGACTGACCCGCATGGCTGAGTGAGTGATTTCCTGATAACTCTTTACTTGATTTTGCTTATGGAATAGATACACCTAAACTTATATATATAAATTAGATGCTTGTGGGATATGGGAAATGCATGTGTATGAATTTATGATTGAATGCTATGGTGTATTAATCATATAACAATGGAAATTGTTTGTGATAATTTATATGTGTGATTGTATGGAATGAAATTATCTAATCACTTTGAAAAATCGGATTAACTACTTATATGATTGAGAAATTAAATGGATCATGTATTCCCCATAATTGCATTTGGATAACATTGACTACCGCTTCACGCAGAAGATGGGAAGGGACTCACAAGAGGAGGGCCTCTTGTAAGATTGAGCACTAGCTTTGTCATCATTTTATTGAGTCTCTGTCTTAAGTTGACAGGCTTACTAGGCACCAAGAGATGCCAATCGTCGGCGAAGGGCCGTGTCTTATGGCTCCTGCTTAAGGCGTGTGTTTATGGACTATGGGGACCAACATACCACTAGACTTGAGATTTTGAAAATATAATTTGTTGCTCAAAAAATAAAGTATACATACATTTATGGTTTTGTTTTGACTTAAGCACAATAGCGCAAATGAAATAAAACCCAAGGTCTAAAACTTAGATTTTAGTTTGGGTCGGTTAATTATCTCCAAACCCTAACTATAGGGGGCATAATACTGAGTTGTATGTAGTTCCTAAGCTACTGCATACGTTTACTGATTATTCATGCATTCATATGATTATGCATTTAATAAATTTTTGCCATGCAGTAGTGATAAGGGTATTTATCTCACTGAGCTTAAACTTATACCCCGATAGATTTCTTTTGTTGCGGGAAAACCTCTTCATTCATCCGGGCTGAGGGATGCCCGAAATGAGTCTTGTTTGGAGACAAGTAGGAGCGAACAGGGAATGAAGAGGAGATTTTGTAATAGTTTTGTAGATAACCATTTACTTTCATATTTTTGTTTATATTATAGATTGAAGTTTGTAATGCAGCTTCCTTTACGAACTGTGTTTGTTTGTAATATTCTTTTGGTGTGAAACTTATGAGTCCACATGTTTATCTAGTTAATTTATACAATAGAAGTTAATTTTAGTTAAATTGCTCTATATTACTTATCTATGAGCCTGGCGGTAACATATAGTGGAAGGAGTCCTGTGAATCGTATAAAAGGCCTACCATCAATAAGGGGGTTGATAGTAGACCTTTGTACGGTACACTGTGATCTACCACAACAACAATATTGTTGGGTCATGATAATTCTCTCGTGGAATAGGTTGGCATACATAACCTTCTCTTCCTGAATAAGTATCCATCCTTCTTATGATAGTCATCTAGTGTTCGTCCTTCCTCATATTGGGCATAAATAGGACCAAAGTGTGGATCCTCAGCATATAGATTCATTATGGTTGAAAACCAAGTAGCCTTATTTGTAGCTCAGTCAGGAAGGTATGTCATCTTGATAAGGTGTCGATTATTACATTATTTCTTCCATATTTGTATTTTATGACATAAGAAAAACCCTTTATGAATTTGATCCACTTAGCTTGCCTCCAAAACAACTTTGGTTGGCTCTTCAGATATTTTAAGGATTCACGATCGGTGTAGAACACAAATTCCTTAGGTAGTAGATAATGTTGCCATACTGTTGGGGCTCGGATTAAGGAGTAGAACTCCTCGTCATAGATAGAATGGTTGAGTGTGGCTCCTCAAAGTTTCTCGCTAAAGTAAGTAATAGGTCGGCCTTCTTGCATCAACACAATACCTATGCTTAGTCTAAATGCATCACACTCTACCTCAAACACCTTGTCAAAGCTCAACAAAGCTAAGATAGGAGCTATAGTTGGCCTCTCATTCACTTCCTCAAAACTCCTCTTCTCTTTCTCTCCCCATCTGAATTCAATACTCTTCTTTGATAGTTCGGTAAGTGAGGCCGCGATTGTACTAAAATTCTTTATGAATCGATAATAAAATGACGCTAAGTTATGGAAACTTCTCACATCCGCAGAACAGGTTAGTTTAAGCCATTCTATGATTGCTCTTACCTTCTCATCATTGACTCGGATGCCACCTTTGCTCACAACAAATCCCTAGAAGATCACCTTGGAACAGCAAAAGTCGCACTTCTTTAGATTAGCGTAAAGCTGTTTAACTTGGAGTTTTGCAAACACTTGTTAGAGATGCTCTTGGTGAGTCTCCAAGTCAAGACTGTATAAATAAACCACGACAAACGTTCCTAATAATTATTAGAGCATATGATTCATAAGGCGCATGAATGTGCTCAGCCCATTGAACAGTCCAAATGGTAGTACAAGCGATTCATACAAACCATGTTGTGTCTTACATGCGGTCTTCCACTCATGACCTTCACGCATTCGAATTTAATGGTACCCAACTTTAAGGCTGATTTTGGAGAACACTCTTACTCCGCTTAATTCATCTAGCATGTCATCAAGCTTGGGTATAAGATACTTGTACTTGATGGTGATTTGATTGATCACTCAACTATCTACACACATCCTTTAAGTTCCATCATTTTTCTACACTAATAAGGTTGGCACAGTACAAGGGCTTAGGGACTCACGTACATTCCCCTTCTTCAATAGCTCATCTACTTGCCTCTACAGTATAGCGACCTATTCAAGATTTAGCTTGTAGGCAGGCTTATTTAGTAGGGCAACTCCTGGTTATAGGTCAATCACATGCTCAACACCTCAATTTAAGGGCAAACCATTTAGTAACTCCTCTGGAAATAGATTGGAAAATTCCTCTAGTAAGGTTTTTACTTCGGTTGACAGCTCTTCCTCCCTAAATCTCATCTCTAGAAGTCTTTTGACAAGCAAATAGATCAATCCCTCTAACTCCATTTCTCTTTTAAGTTCGACTTGGGTCAATACCAAAGCCTTTTTCTTCAAGGTTCAGCTAAGCTGGGACTACATGACCTTTACTTGCTTGGTAGTCATGGGACTCGATTTCAACCTTCTTCCTTCATGCTCTACATAACATGTATTTCTCTTTCTATCATATATAACTACTCAATCAAACATCTATGGTCATCCAAGTAGAATGTGGGACACACTTATGGGTAGTACATCATAGAGCACTTTATCTTGATATTTGCTAATGTAGATTGGCATAGATACCTGCTTGTTCACTTATGGGGCCCCTTTTTCACTGAGCCAATGAAGCTTGTAAGGTTTCGGGTGGGGTATGATAAGCAATTTTAGCTATTGGACCATAAATGCAGAGGCTACATTAGTACAACTCCTACTATCAACGATCAGCGCGCATAGCGATTCATTTACCTTACATCCAATATGGAAGAGGTTTTCTCTCTGTTCGTCTTTAGACACAAGACTGACACTCGTTGTCCTCCTCTACACTAGAGTGGTTGGCATAATGTTCCCTTCCTTACTATAGAGGACCTCCTCCTCGAACAACTCGGTTTGTCTGTCTTCATTCAGCTCCTCTCCTTCCTCATCAATACTGGGGAACTCAATGGTCAACACCTCACTTTGGATCACCATTGTTTGCTTCTTCAGACACTACGTGGCCATATATCCAAATCTTTGGCATTTGAAACAATTGATCTCACTTGTCTTTCTCCCTGAATTTTGGCCCTTCTTGAACTTCCTTAGGGGTTCCTTCTCCTTGGCTCAGGTGGTCAAAACGGGTCAGGTCTCAATAACCTTACTAAGTTCCGTTTGCATTGGTCTGCTCAAAATAGTTCGGCTGCTACCTAATTGACCAATAGGGGGTCGAAATCTTCCTATTTGGTGCCTTTCTATCCTTTGGGTGGCTCAACTTCCATCATCCAGCATTTTAATGTCCAGGGTTTCCAAGACATCCCTAATCTCACACTTCAACCCCCCAATGAATTGAGATATAATCTGATCTTCTAGTTCTATGACTTCACATTGGATCATTAACATTTGATATTCTTTAATGTAAGCATCTATACTCGATTCTCCTTGCAATCTTTTAAAGGCATCCTACAGATAATAGCTCAGCGCAAACCTTCTCCATATGACTCTTCATTCTCCTTCCCTTTTTTTTGGTGGTTTGCAAGTTCTTCTACCATAAGGCAGCATAACTAGTGAACTCTAACATAGCAACTTTAACTTTTGCATTATCAGGCACTTCGTAGCAATCAAATTGCTTTTCAATCTTATCTACCTAATATAGGTAGTCCTTAGCATCACCACTTCTAAAAAAACTTGGAATATGCATCCTTAATCCTTCAACTCTCGGGACTTGTACATTTCTTTCCTTAAGCTTGTAGTACTCTTTTGCTTCATCATCTCCTTTTGCTTCCTCCTCAATCTCTTCTAATACTAGCCTTTATCTAGTGTCCCTACTAACTCCTTTGACTCGGGGTGGTTAAGCTGGGGTATTAACTCGACCAAACTAACCATTGCCTTACTGTTATTACTCATGTTCTCTAATGGGGCTATTTCTAACTCGTTACCTGTCTTCTTATATGACAGTCACCAAACTAGCTAGTAAATTGGTAAGCTTATCTAATTGATCATCTACTGACTGAGGTGTGAAGCTTTCTTCTTGCCCTTGGCCATGTTGAGTACCACTTTCTAGGTTTCTTAAAGTTCCTTAAACACTTGAGTTTGACATTGATGATTACTTAACAATGAGAATCAAACAAACAGTCAACGACACTTTGTTTTGTGTATTGAAATTAGGGGAAAAGAAAGTATGGGGTGCTTCTCAGTTACTAAACTCCAATGTGATTAATAGAACCTCTATCTTATGAGAGTAGTGACAAACCACTCAAATAACACAGTAGCAAAATCCAGCTTTAAATGTAGCCAAGCTCTAATACCAAGATGATATGGATTCGTGGATGAACAAACGAACCCAATATCACATGTAACCAAAAGGGGTGGGTCCGGGTCATGAGATGGTTCGAAGAGTAAATGAAAGTCGAAGGGTGAGTAAGGATTCCCGTACATCAACGATAGACACAACGCACCAATGCCTTACACGAGCTTAGGTCATACTTGATATGATGCATAAGTAAGGCTGGAGGTCACTCACTACTAGTCTACGCTTGAATGAGCTGGATAAGAGTAGCTTAAGAGTAATGATACTTAGCTCAAGAGAGAGTAAAAGTCCAATGTATTCTCTATATGATGATCTTGATATTACATTATGGTAGTATTTATAGTACCTAGTTAGGGTAAGTTCTAAATTAAAGAAAATTACAAAAATTTACATAAATGGATCCCTACTTGCTAAGAAAAGGAGAATAATTTATAGGAAGAGCACGTATTCGTGTAAAAAGAATATCTACTATCAAAAAGGACAGTACAGATGTTAGAAAGGATAGTACACACGCGTTTTAAATCAGTTTGCACTTCTAACAACACTATGTGCTAAGTAGGGGCGGGTTCCGATCAAGTCAGTACAGCATCAGCATTTAAGTAGCTTAAACAATCAGACTGGACTAAGGTTGGTTCAAGGGTGACTCATGTTTAGTGTCAGCTTTAGATAGTCGGTTCTTGTTTATTATCAGCTCAACATCGACACTGTTTAGATTGCTGTATTCAGATTGGATGCTTAGACTAGTGCATAGCGGAAGATTTAGTTCGACACTTCGATTGGTCACCTCAACAACACCTTAGATTACATGGATAGAAAAGTAGCTCGGCAGATCAGATTGGGGTAAGCATTGCTCCTTGGCACTTAACTTGCTTAAGATAGCTTGGCGAACCACTTGGGAAAGCCTTTGGGCTTGGGAGCACATGATCAGTCCTTAATCCCTATTAAAATTGCTCATCCTATTCATAGAGCCTGGTCAAATAATCTAAAACCAAGATCCTAGTTTGCATCTTGGTGATTAGTACATGTCATCGTCATATGGAATCTACAATTAAGTTGGAACTACCCTTTTTGTACTTTATTACATAAGAGAAAGTTTGGAGAAACTTTACCTATTTTGCTTGTCATTGAGAAAGCTTTTGTTGTTTATGGAGGTACTTTAAGGACTTATAGTCCATATAAATCACAAATTCTTAATGTAATAGATAGTGTTGCCATATGGTATGACATTGAATGAAGGAATAGAATTTCTTCTCATATACCAAGAGTAGTTTAAAGCAGTGCCTATGAGCTTCTTACTGAAGATTGTAATAGGTCTTCATTCCTGCATGAGTACGGCTCCAATCCTAACATTGGAAACATCACACATTAGTTTAAATATCTTCTCACAGCTTAACAGGGCAAGCATAGGTGCAGTGATGAACTTCCTCTTATTCTCTTCAAAGCTTTGCTCAGCTCCATCTTTCCATCTCAACTCTATACCCTTTTTAGTTTGCTTAGTGAGAGGGGTGACAATGGTTCTAAAGTTGTGAATAAACCTTCTGTATGGAAACTTCTAACCTTAGCTACACTTTGTAGGGTTGGCTAACTGGTTATGTCAATGACCTTTTCTTTATCCATCTGGACTCCATCCTTCTTGACTACAAACCTAAGAAATATGACCTCAAGCAGATGGTAGGTGCACTTCTTTAAATTGTAGTACAATTTCTTAGCTCGAAGCACATCATCCTCTTCTTCGAGGTGTTTAAAATGTTTAGTAAGGCTCTTAATTTAGATTGAAATTTTGTTGAAATAGACTACGATACATCTACCAATCTAATTGTATAGTACATCATTTGTTAGCCACATGAAAGTATTCAGCGCATTGGTCAACCCAAACAGCATGATTGTCCACTCATAAATTCCATGTTATGTCTTGAAGGTAGTTTTTCACTCATCTCCTTCCTTTATCTAGATTTGGTGATACGTGCTCTTTAAGTAAATCTTGGAAAATATTTGAACTCCATGTAGGTCATCAATATGTCATCCATTCGGGGAATTAGATACCTGTACTTTATGGTGATCGTGTTAATAGCTCGGTTGTCTACATACATTCACTACAAGCCATCCTTCTTTAGTACAAGGAAGGTAGGGACAACACATAGGCTCGTGCTCTCTCTTACAAATCCTTTCTCAATCAACCCATCTACCTATCGCTTCTATTCTTTAGCCTTGTTAGGATTCATGCAGTAAGTAAGTTAGTTTGGTAGACTTACACTAAATAACAGATCTATTGTTTGTTCTATCTCATATAAGGGTACTAACCCCTTGGGTAGTTGATTCAAGAACATGTTGCCATATTGGTCCAATAAAGCTTAGACCTCTGTTGGAATTGAGTCCAAGTCGGCAACTTCAAATAGTTGCTTAGCTATCAGCATGTATACTATGTCAACCTTCTTTATTACCTGCTTCAATTCACCTTAGCTCATATATAAAGTCTTCTTCTTCTAGGCTTGAGTAAGGTCGATTTGAGCCTCATGCACTTCCTAAGGGGTCATGCCTTTCCCATGCTTCTAAAATAGATAGGTATTCTTGTATCATTTTGTAATACTTGTTGGTAAAACATCTAAGGTCGACCAAGTAATATATATGATGTGCACATCAACACTACATCTTAAAGGACCTCATATATATACTTACCTCTAATGGAGATCATCACATGGGCTTATTGGGTCACATGGAAAGTGCCCTTTTCATTCAATCAATAGAGCTTATAGGGTTAAAGGTGAGGACATATCAACAACCTGAGTTGGGTGACTAAGCTGACTACAACTACATTCATTCAGCTCCCTTCATCGATGATCAATACATATAGATTCTCTTTTACTCTACACCTAGTGTGGTAAATGTTTTCCCTCTATGCCTTTTCCTTGATTGGAGCTATGTTTAAAGGTCGATGTATATTCCCTTTTCTTAGGTGCACCGCAACCTCTTCATCCTGATATAACTCGTCAAGAAATCCTCCAACAGTATCTTTGGCCTCATCCTTTTCATCCTCCAACTCTCGTCCATACTCTCTAGCTCATCTCCCTTCATAACCATTACCTCGCTTATTTAGACATTGTAATGCTATGTGTCCAAAACTAAGATACTTAAAATACTTTATTTCTCAGGTCTTCCCCCTTAAGCTTTCTAACATCTCTCTTCACATTAATCTCCATGGTCTTAGCCTTATCTTTACTATCTTCAGGTTGGTCAAAGGTCATATTGCATCTCCACATCTTAGTTAAACCCTAATTGGCCATAATGAGGTTAGTTCTAGGGTATAAGTTTGCTAATAGGAGCTTAGCTAGGTAGTTTATGCCTTTATTAGCCAACCTTTTATGTAATTTAGGTAACTTCATCTAAAGACCATATCCTTTAGACCTCAATAATGTCCCAGATGTGAAACTTTAGGCCAAAGAGGAATTGAGAAATGATCTTTGCTTCGGGCATATCCACATTACATTGTATAATTAACATCTAAAATTCTCAAAGATAATCATCCATACTCTTTGTCCCTTGTTTCAATTCTTGGAGTCTCTTAAACATGTCCTATTTGTAATGCTTAGGGATAAAGTGACCTTACATCATCTACTTCATCTCATTCTAAGTTCTTACTTCTCATTTGCCATCTTACCTCCTCATGGGTTGCAACTTCTTCCCCTACATAGCTATGTACCTCATGAATTATAAGGCAACCAATCTAACTTGGTCCATGTCATCACAATCATAGTAATTAAGGATCTTCTCAATCTTTTCTTCCCAATCTAAGTATTCGTCGGCACTTTCAACTCCTTTAAAGCTTGGTATATATACCTTGATATTATCTATGCCTCTAAGAGCTTGGCCATGAGGGTCCTTAAACTCATAGAAGTTATGATCCTCCTTTTCTTCTTCAATAACGTCTTTCCTCTCGATCTTCCTCCTAGCTTGATGTCCATTTTTGCTTGCTCCTCCATCTGGTTGCAAAGCTAGGTAATGTGGTTCATTCAATTTCTATTGTTTGTAGATTCTTGCCAACTTACCTGAAATAAGTTGGCATCAGTAATAATAGGTTAGCGATCAACTTAGTTGGCATCAATTAGTCAAATATTATCTCAGACCTCCTAAACATTATGCTTGTTGGCAATTTGGCACATAAAGGTTGTCATTTCTACCATCATCGAAACTAAGTCATCTATTTTCTCATCTGTAGTGTGAAGAGTTTGATTCCCTTGATGGCTATGAGTTGGAACATCACTCTTGACCTCTATTATACTACTGTTTACACTTGGCATTGATATCTCATTTCTCTATCACCTAACTGCTTCTTACAAATCACACTCTAATGTCAATAGCCTAAAACAATCAAGGGCTACAACATATGGTTCAAAGTCTCACAACATACCCTACTCTATTTTCAAAGTACAGAAATTAAGTATGATAGAACACTTCACAACATCTACTACAAACATGTAATACTTGCAGTATTACTTATAGTAGTGAAGTCTTACTCTTGAGAAAACAATGCATCACACCATACAACTTCTTAATACTCTAATTGATAAGAACATAACTCACACAACCTTTAGTTGAAACTCAGAGTTCTGATAATAGAATAAAAGTTTATATGCATAAGACGATCCTTAACCATTAGGGCTTACCTTGAGCTAAGGAAATGGGTCCTTTTTGTAGAGAAGAAATAGGAGGTAGAAACTTTCTAGCTCAACCCTAAGCTAAATTGAGGATATAACTCACCAAGGTCCATAAGAAGGACTTACACTAGACACCTAATATTACTCACAAATGGTAGTAATGATGGTACTCACCACTAACTCTTAATTAGATAGGAACTAGAATAGAGTAAATAGAAAGCCAAAGCATACAAGCTTGGTAAGGAGAAGATGCTTGATAATATTCAAAGTAAGAGATAATTATGGCTGCTATCTCATATAAGGGTTTAAATACCTATAAGGAAAAGACTAAAAGGGTACATTTTAAAATGAGCAAAACATAAGGAATATTCGAGGTTACAAAAGGAATTATGAAAAAGAAAGCTTTAGTTGGTAGATTCCCTTACATTCTTGGTGAGATATGTAGTGATCTTGCATTGGACAGACACCTAATAGAAGAGATAAAGTAATAAGGATGGAGCTACTAGGTGTTGAGTTGTTCTGATTTTTGTCCCTCGTGGAGGTCGGTAATTGGTGACCTTGGCTTAAACCAAGGGACAAGAAGTAGAAGGTCAGTGGGCCTAAAGTCTCCTAGCGTGGCTTACGACTTGATCGGAAGCCATAGAGCTCAAATGAAGATTTCATAGCTTAGTATACACTAAGCTTAGAATCTTTAGGTATATTTGAACTCATCATTGTCTACTTTCCCTTTAAGTACTCAAGTGACCATGTTCTAGAGACCCTTTAGCTAGCCATGAGTTAGTAAACCCTAAATCAACATCCTCAATTCTAGAGTTTTAGAAGAGGTCAATACACCACGCAAATAGGTTAGCATAAACGAATCAGACCTTGGATTTGCACTACCCCATAAGGTTAGCATAGACGAATCAGACCTTAGATTCACATTACCCCATGTCATTTGGTATAAACAGTCTCAAAATAACTTTCCTCATTAAAGTCTTTCCTCTCTTGGAAGATTTAGACCTATCCCACCCTAATCAATGCTAAGAGTAGCTTCATTAAGTGCTTAAGGTATGTTTCTTGAAGGTCATCCTTAATCAAGTTTGTTTTTATGCTTAGTACCCTATACTTAGTGTAGTGCTTCTTGGATTTTAACTCAAGAAGAATTTGTAATAAGTTGTCCATGATAGTGCTTAGTGGAGTTTAGCTTCTTTTTTGTACTTCTTTAAGGATTTAAGCTGATTTAAGTAAGTTTTCTTCTTATTCTCCAACTTATTTTTGTATTTGAGTAGTTGGCTTTACTCATTTACTATTTAGAGTTTAGAGATGTTTTTCGAGTAAATAATTAAATTGAATTGAAGTAAAGATGAATGTTGAGGTTAGGTTTGAAGTTTAATTGAAGCATTTTGAAAGTTAGGTTAAGTTTTAGGTTGATTGAGATTGGTTTGTCATCGGAATCAAAGGGCTACAAAAGTTGTAGCAAAGAACTGCCCCATTACCTCTTTTGTTGGAGGGCCAAAACTCATTAAGAGAAATAGCTTAATGTTTCCAAAAAGAACCAATTGCCAGTCTAGTCTTTTATGAACTTAGTTTGACAATTTCATCCCTATTTCATCAATTCCTTCTAGTTTTCAAATCCTATTGTTTTATCAAACTTTTAACTACCCTTTTATCAATAAAAAAAAAAATTTAAAACTACATTAGTTAAGGATTCAATCTAGTATCTATCCTATGACCTTGGTGTTATTTAGTAAAGGATGGTAATAAGAGTAAGGTTAAGTGTTAATGGTGGGTTTAAGGTTGATCCTTTCAAGTCTAAAGCTATGAACTCAATTTGATTTTTCTGACTTAACTTTTAAGTTAATCATTCCTTTATCTCTTGTTACTTAGAAGTTTCAAACTTTTCTAAGTATCTATAACTTTTCTATGGAATTGGTTCTGTTTGACCTTACTGCTAATGAAAGATTGGTTGAGATTTAGATTGGTAGATAGTTTGAGCCATTTGGTATGTGGGAGATGAAGAAGGTAATGTGATGAGTAGAAGATACGATGTAAATCTTGACTGGTTATGGAGTAGTAATTAAGGAAAATCTATTACTTTTGTTATCAAGTTCTTTTACTCAAGTTACCTCTTTTATCATAGTTTAGGTCTAGTATTAGTCTTTTTCAGTAGTTTGGGTATGTGGTGTATATTGAATGTGCTTGTTAGGGTAGTACTAAATCAAAACTTGACTAATCTATATTTGAACTAAAGAAGTGATTGCTAGTTGTGCTTGACTAACTTGTCTTAGGGTCCCATAGCGGTAGTACAATAGGAGGACACTTGCTAATCACATGTGAGGTTTCCCTAATAGACTTGCATATGGGACAAAGCAATTAGAAGTAAGTTTCAAGGATTCTAGACTCTAGGTGTAAATGACTTTAAAAGAAAACTTATATACTTATATATCTATGTACGTATAAGATCATCGTGTGGTAGGGTCATGAGTAATCCTTTGTTGTTTATTAGCTTAAAGTTCAAGATAATTACTTATTACATGTTTCCTTTGTATTATATGTATGCATGTATTAGCTTGGCATCCGTATCTATTTATGCACCTCATATTGGGATTTTTCTCACTCTTTAGGACGATGGATTACAAGATCATGTAGGCTATGGATGATAACATTATCTAGGAGATAGGTCCTTAAAGTAGGGAAACTTACTAGTTTTTATATGAAGACTTGCTTCTTGCTATTACTAAAATTGTTAATTACTAAGCTATTGTATGCTTTTTGTAACTAGTTAATACTCTTGCTTAATTATTATATTTCTTATTTCTCTTCTAATCCTAGCTCTTGACTAACTCTTTTCTCTTAGCTTGTTATTTTTTTTCCTCCATATAGTATGCTACCTAAGTGGATTTCAAGTTAAGGTTTTACTTTTAGTAGTAGGCAAGATGCCTTTGACAATAGGTTTCCACCTAGACCCCTAACATAGAGAGGTTTAGGTGCATAGGAAGGCTTGGGAGCTTAAGGTAATCAAGGTAGACTAAGATAGATCCCTAGTACTATAGCTATGTTTCTAGAGATGATGAACTATCTAATTAGGATGTTAGATTAGCAGACGACCCCAAGAGAGAAGGTTATCATCTTGAATAAGTTTGCATAGCAGGTTAGTGATTTCAATCTAAATGGGGAAGATTACTTAGCAACTGATAAATGGATAGAATATTTAGAAAATTCCTTTATTGCATTTCATACTCCTAAAGTTGACTATGCCACATATAAGATGAAAGGAGCTGCTGCTACTTGGTGGACCAATGAGCCTAGGAGGACTAAAAGATCCATCAATTAGCAAGAGTTCAAGAAATCTATTTTATTTTAAGTTCTTCCCCATCAGTGTAAGAGATGAAATGCAAGATGCTTACTATTAGCAAGACAATAGAACTATAGAAGAGTTTAAGCTTGAGCATACTTAACATTAGAGTTTTGATGAACCTCAACCACTATACCAAAAGGTATCTTGATGAATAGAATTCTGTCAACTAGCATTTAAGGGGTACGACAATCCACCCAGCTTATAAAAATGACTTCTTCATTAGTTTTATTACATAGGTCTAGAATCATGCTAAGAAGGTACACCACCCTTCTAGCTAATGAATAACTATAGTATCACATTGTAATAATCCAATCAGAACTCCTTCTACTAAGGTATTTTCCACTTTAGTGTGGACCACCACATGATTTTGTTCCTTAATGCAACAACTTCCTAAGAGGTTACCCATCCTATGATTGACTTAGCACAAGTATGCTTAACTTCAGAGTTTCAATGAACTCTAGGTCGTTACACCAAAAGCCACTTTGATAATTAGAGTTCCTTCACTTGGTATTTAAGAGGCATTACAATGTTGGTCATACGAAGACATGCTTAGGTGTTTGATATGTCCTAAGCAACTGGTATATAGGTTGGATCAACACTAGGCCAAGAGAATAACTTGTTAATGGAGTTTGACATAATTTAGAGAATTTGGCCAAACATGTATTTTGCAAAAAAGCTAAAACCCTACTTCGTTTTACACCAAAGTTTGTGGTTATCCTCTAGGAAGACCACATTGGTAGTCCCATTTAAGTAGATTATGCGAACTAAGTCCACATGTCCCATTGTCCAACTTTACCAATCCCAAGATACTCATCTCTTCAAGAGTACCTCAAAAGTTAAATATTTGACCAAGTCATAGGATCTAGTCATAAGGACATTGCAAGTACAAAATTCATCTCTAAAGTGATCTTGCATATGGGAGGTAGCAAGGTGCTCATATATTGCTTCAATAGGACCATTAGGAGGTAGAGGTAGGGTAGTTGAACGAGTTTAAGGGTGCTTAGATTACTTTTGTGATTTCTTAAAACGATGTTGGGATGTGCCTTCCATTGTTACAATTTCATAAAAAGAAATAAATAAAAGAAGATGTGAAATATAGATTGAAATGTTACATAAGCAAGGATATTATGGTGGGAGAAGGAATAGAGGAAGAGATTAAGATATGGAGGCAAAAGGGGGGTTAAGGCACCTTTTATAGGAAAGGGAGTATAGGTAACAGTTTGGCCAAATGTGCTTACGTTGGCCATAAACATAGGTATGTTGGTGCCTAACATTCAAATTTTTTGGACTATTGAGCACCAACTTAACCAAGTTCTAGGACAACATAGGTATACTACAATGTTTCACTCATGTTTGATGTGTCCAAGTCCCCAATGACAACCATTGATGACAGCTACACATTTGTTATGATGTTACGACATAGTAGATCAATAATTGATGGACGATGTAGAAGAGGATCATATCTTTTCCTATATAGGAAATGTTATCACCTCCAACATTCTTGACAGCATTCATGCATATAATATATTGACGATGTTTAGTGTATGCTTTGATAATACCTCCAACGCTACAGGTTCAATCAAACCGTTGAAGCACATACTGAATTTGATATATAGAAGAAAGCTTTTCTATGTTTGATGTGTCTATCACATAATTAAGTTGGCAATAAATTTGTGTCTTGAAACTTATGGTTTGAAATTTCATATTATGAGGATTCAGTATTCTACATATGCCATCCATATTTCCAAAAAGAAGCTTGCTGGGTTTTATAATTGCTATAGTAGTTATGCCAATAAGAATCATGTTCTAGCTCTCAATTATCTAATGAGGTAAAACTTAACATTTAAGCTGATTGATCGAGCCTACATGGTAAGGGAGGCTCTAATTGCTTTGTACAACATATTTGTACTTATTACCAAGAGTATGCATTTATCTCATCCAAGTTATTAGAATTTCATGAACTAGGATTATGTATTTATCTCATCTATTAGAAGGTCTTTTTGTTTTTTACAACGTATTTGTACTTAATGCTAATCCCAAAATCATCCTTGATCAAATAAGAGATATGAATTGGAAGATATGCAAAAGAATGAAGGATATCCTAAAGGCCCTCTTGTAGGCGGCAAATCTAATGTTTGGCTCTTACTGCCTCATGAGCAATGCTATCTTCCCCAACCTTGTAGACGCATTAGACATGTTAGTTCAACATATGGTAGTAATAGTTTCACCCTTTAATCTATTGTGATGAAGTGATTCAAAAACTTTAAACTTATTTTCACATGTTTCCTTTCCTATTCTACCTAGCGACTCTATTAGATCCATGTTACAAGTTTCTTACGACTTATAATCTTCTTTAAGGGTTTTAACTAGATGTTAGGGTAGATAATGCCAATTACAAAGCAATTACACTTGATGCTAAAGTGTAGAATATGTTGAAATCCTTGTACATGTTCCATAAGGAAAGAGTAGTAAATCTATCCCAACCACTATGGCTTAATAGCCATTTAGCCGATACATACTCTCTAAATGAAGCAAATAAATTGCATCAAGTAGCCAAGATGTTAGGAGTAGCTCTAATGTTGGCTTAGACTATGGTGAGGTATTGAATAATTACAACAAAGGATAGAAATAGAGGAGAATGATAACAGAAAGGAAAAATTTGATGCCCTTGCTTTGTGGTTAACTAAGGCACACATGATGCCAATTGTTTCCCTAGTGGTTAAGACATTATGGCACCTTAGCTCTGATGGTCCTATCTGAGTTAATTTTTAGTTTAGGTAGGCAAATCCTTAACCCTCATGGCCTTTCGATGAATCCTAGCACTGTTATAGCATATGTATGCTTAGAGGATTGGAGTGATGCTAAGGACCAAAGCTAAGGGAATCGTCCATATTCTTGGTATCTAGGTGATTGCAACATGAGGGTAGATAGCTTAAAATCACCATTGAGCACACAATCGAATGATGTGGAAGATGAAGATTAAGGAGGTTGAAGGGGATTATGATTAGCATGTCTTTGTATCCTTTTTTATTTTTTTTATTTCTTTTTATGGAATGTTTCATTGGACCATTGACAAATGAACATCACGATGCTTTGTTGTGCCATGCAAAAAATTGTTAATGGAAATTTTTTCTTTTTACTACAATTTACTTTTCTTTCAATTGTATTGTCCCAATAAAAACAGTAGTTAAAGTGTTCATTTTGTTAAAAGTTAACAAAATAAATAATTTAACTTTTTATTGCATAATTATTTAATTTTTCTCATGACTTTACCATTTTTATTTAAAATGTTGAATTCATAAAGTAATTAAATATCTTAAGGAATACTGAATTTTAGTTTAAAAATTAACTCCACCATGGAAATTACAAATAGAAAACAAATAATATTTTACTTTAAACTTAATTAATAATTTATTATTATTAAGCATTTTTGGGCAAAAGATTCTCATTGAGTTCATTACAAGTTTAAATAAGTCTCCCATTTCATTTGTCAAGAAATTAACAAGTAAATAAGAATTTAATTTTTTTATTATAATCTTATTTCATCATTAAAATGTTTATAAAATAAATAGATGTTAAGGTACATACTTTTTACTAAAATATTGCTAAATACATTGATTAGATAATTTATCAACAAAATAAAGCTAATTAAACACTATTTTCACATTGCATTAAAAAAGAAAAAATATAAATAAAAGCCTACATGTTGCCTATATGCCACCCGTATGCTTATATGCTTGTGTAGTGAAAAACCATTAAATATGCATGTTTCTTGTACCTTGACCTTGAATACTCATGCTTGGCCGACATATTTTGGATTTTTTTTTGTGTCCATGCTAAGGTTGCCTAAGCTTAAGCCTACGCGTGCTTGAACCCACTCTTCATGCCTACTTAGATCCCTTTCTTAGGATCTATCTTATTAGAGTCTAGTAACCATAAATACCCATAAAATAGGAAGATTAAATAAAATACATTATACTTAATGAAATAATATATTAGTAACTAAAAGTATAAGATAAAATAGTATAAGATTGATAACAAAAATACTTTAAATACATATCTCAAGTTAAAATAAAGTAAGAAATTAACAAATTGGAAAACAAAAGAACTAGAATATATGTGTGCTTATACTTTGTTATATGTGTATCTATATATAATGTATATAAGTCATAGTTTAAAATAAATGTAATACCTAAATAGAAATATAGTAATGCCTTTTATTAAACAATCTAGATTGAATCTGCATAAAGCAATATATGAAACTTAAACGGTCAATAAACACAGATACACACATATATATGTAAGTATGTATATACAAACATATACACATACATACATAAGCAAAAGATACATGGAAGTGTGTATAACTATGATTTCTAATAAAGAAAAGGGAAATTATATTTGCAACCTCTATAGGAAATAATTTATTGATGATTCAATGACAAATTCTAATAATGAACATACATACATACATAGGAAACTTCTTAGTTCACATAAATAAATACTAATGAGAAAATTTACAAAGGAAACGTAATCAATTGGCTTCCTAATATTTATCTCACTTAAAACTTTTTCACAACTCTCTAAATAGACAAGCTTGCTTTACACAATTTACACCAGTAAGAAACCACTTATTGTCATGGAAGAAGGAGAAACCTCTAGGGTAACGCTACTAAGTTTTGTATTTAAATTTTTTATATATATATTTCAATTCTTAATAAAGAGCTTAGAATAGACCTTAGAAGCCTAACATTACGAAATAGTTTCAAATAGGAATATATCAAATAATAACAACTACGATTAAAATGACTCATTTAGGAGTTAAAAAGTTTAAAACATGAAAATTCGAACAATAAAATTTAAGTACAAGTGTTATATGTTATAGAATTAAGAACTAATAAATGAAGTTCACATTCTTAATTTAGAAATTTGAGATTTCAAGTTACAAGAAAATTGGAACGATGGAATAAAGTTATAAGAACTAAAAAAGGTAAAGTTTTAATGAAACCATAGAATATTTCACGACTTTAACTTTCAAAATTTTTATGAAATAAAACATGGCAATCAATAAAAGTTAAAAAGTTTACAATTTAGGTTAACCTAAAACTCTATAAAGAATTTAAGACAAAGGATAAGTTTGATTGAATATAAGAATAAGGAAACTGAATTAGTGTTACAGATCTTATAAGATCTTAAAGTATCATTAAGATTTGATACTAGCAATAGATGTGTAAGGAATTTATGTGTTTGATTTGCTCTATCATATATTATTGCGATTCTTGTTAATTTAAGCAATTGAATATATTTAAATTGAGAAATTGAAGTGATGCACATATATGTGTATATGATGTTTGTGTTACCATTAAGTATATATCTAATATTTAAATTTTTTTTTCCACATGTTAAATTAATTGTTCTATGTTATATGTTGTAGTAAAAGGCACTTTGATTGAGATTTTGATGACTTAAAGTTGATTGGGTATGCATATATTATTGTAGTAGGTTAGAAGAGTAGTTAAGAGTATGATTCAATATGATTCAACCTTATTTTGATTATTCGCTTCAATTGGTAGTAGATTTGTTAGTAATAGGTTATTGTTGAGTGGTTATTGAATTGGAGATGTATAAGTTATGTTTGATAAAATTTGTAAGTGTATTGATTTATGTTAAATGTGATCTTTTTAATGACATGTTATTGATTGGTTTAAGTAATTAGAAGTTTATGTATTAATTTATGTTGAGATAAGAAGATGTAAATGAATTTGGAAGTTGAATGTATCGAGAAATTTATGCTTATAATTTAATATATATTAAGTGAATTTTAGTCTTTTGAAAGATGTTTTTAGAAAATTTGAATGTAGAAAATTTAAAAGGTTGAATATAATTATATGTTCTTGATGATATATATGCAAGATTCAATTTGTTCATGAAAACAATCATGGGATAAATGTAACCAAAGTGCATGTATTTTTAGCTTTAGGTAATTTAGTGTTTAGATATTTATTTTTTTTCAATTTACTACTTCTTTTAGTTTGATTTCAATGTAGTGTCTCTTTTAACAGTAAAATAAATGGTTGTTATAGCTTTGTGCATTTTAATGTCCATACTTCAAATATGATTACATTTTGATATCTGTACTTTAACTTTGATGCATGTTAATACTTGTTCACTTGTTAATTTATTTAAAATCAATTCTTGATTTTGCTTAATTAATATATCATTTTCAAAATTAAAACAATTTATTTATATATAATAATTTCATTTGTACATGATTTTTATATGTGATGTCTAATTTTAGAAAATCTAATTTTGTTGAAGTTTTAAAATCTACTTTTATTTGAAATTAAGATCTATTATGTGTTGAGTACATGAATCAAGTAAAATTGTGAAGTAATCATAACTTGTGCTCATTTCTTGTTTGATCTTATAACATGAATTTTCTGAGTTACCAAAGGATCTACTTCTATATAATAATATTTTGTTGTGTATTTAGTATTGT
The DNA here is from genome assembly GCA_024138015.1 of Lumnitzera littorea. NCBI lineage: Eukaryota > Viridiplantae > Streptophyta > Magnoliopsida > Myrtales > Combretaceae > Lumnitzera > Lumnitzera littorea. Next base: position 55,161,806 of record JAMXBB010000001.1, read on the forward strand.
CTTGATATTGATTTTTATAAAATTAAATCTCATAATTTATAAATCAAACATCATACAATTATAATCATGTAGTAGTTGGAAAACTTAAATTATGTGTTTTCAAAAAATTATTATTTTTAACTCAAAACTATAAGTGTACTTGTATAAAGCTTTACTTTTTCCATATACTGCAAGCAATCTTAATTTTATGAATTTATTTATTTTTATTTTAAGTGACCTTTATCTATTGCATACATGTTTTTATTGTATAATTTTTGAAAATATTTTGTAATAATATATTATTTGTAAATTTGTATAACTCTTAATGTATTAGTTTGTCATAAAATTATACATTTAAACATTTTCATTTTCCTTAAGAAAACTTATTTGATTTTTTTTTATATTTTGTATATTTTTAAATCAATGTAGTTTTAAGGTTATAACCACTACAAAATTTTCAAGAATATAATCTTATAATTTTACAATCACATTAAGGGATATAAAAATTTACAAATAATATATCCTTACAAAATCTTTAGTAAATTCATATAATAAAAAAAATTTCTACAACATATAAAGGTTATTTAAAATAAAAATAAATATATTCATAAAAGTAAGATCCATTATAATGCATGTAAAATGTAAAGATTTAAACAAGTACACTTGTAATTTTGAGTTAAAAATAATAATTTTTAGGTAGCACATAATTCAAGCTTTCCAACTCCTATATAATTATGGTTATACTATGTTTGATTTGTAAATTATAAGATTGTACATTTATAAAAATTATTATGAAGACACTACTAGATATGCAACAAAATATTATATATAGAGGTATATTATTTGGCAAGTCAAAATTTTCATGTTTTATGGTGAAATAAGACTTGATTTACAAGTTATGACAATTTTAAAATTTTACTTGATTCGTGTAATCAATACATAACAGATTTTTTCAAATAATAGATCTCAATACTTTAACATTATAAGATTTGCAAAAATTAAACATCACAGATACAAATTATGCACAATTAAAATTATTAGATTTATAAACAAATTTTTGTAATTTTAAATATGATATATTAATTAAGGAAAATCAAAAATTGATTTTAAATAAAGTAACAAGTGAACAAATACTATCATACATCAAAATTAGAGTACAGACACCAAAATGCAATAATAATTAAAATATAGACATTAGAATGTAAAAAACTATAACAATTATTAACTTTGTGGTTAATAGAGACACTCAATTAAAATCAAACTAAAAGAAGAAGCAATAAATAGCAAAAAAATAAAAGTCTAGACACTAAATTGCCAAAAGTTAAAAGTTAAAAGTACAAGTACTTTTATTGTCTTTACCTAACTCAATCATATTTGATGATAATTAGTAAACGTATTCACTAGATAATGTATTATAGAAGTATATTTACTTAAGAAAAATAAAATTGGGTTAATGAACAAATTATAAGCATAGTACATATGTTGCTGTTAGCATATTCTTCTTGATTAATTATAGGTGGTTAGATTGTTATGTATGATTCTTGTTGAAGATGTTGAGTATGCTAATGAATTTGAAAGTTGATTTGATTATGGAACTAGAAGTTCATAATGATTCAATGAAGTTTGGAGTGTTTATGTACTCTTGATATTTGTTTATATAAGATTCAATAAGTTCTCGAATATGTATATACTTAATTTTGTTTAGCAAGTAATTTATGGAATTTCATACTATTGAATTATATTTTTCGGAAATTTGCATATGATTGTTGATCATATGTTCATGATGCTCTTGGAGGTGTTCTTGTTGAATTTTCAACATGTTCTTAATACGGTATATGTTGATTTTTAACAAGCAATAATTTGCGACTATGAGAGAAAACATATTAAAGACTATACATGAGTTTACCTAAAAAAAGTTAGAAGTGAATGAATTGATCTAGTAATTCTTTTTCTAAGCCTACCAAGCTAAATCATACTAAATCATCCCAAATATAGATCAGAATTCTTAAGACCTGTTACTTGACCTAAAGAGTTAAGCTTAAATAAATAATGGATTTATTCTAATAATTAGTGTAATAATTTTCAGTCCTCTACAACCCTTATTAGAATTATTTTAACTAAATCCAGTCTTAAAGAAACTACTCTCTTTTAATTGTTTTACTAAACAAGATGATGTTGCTTAATTTCATTCACTATATAAATATATAAGTGTACAATTTATATATATATATATATATATATACACTAGCAGATGATGTACTCATATTATGTGTGCATAATATGAATAAAATTGTATGGTATAATTAAATATACTATAATATTAATAGAATATATTAATAGATGAGGAATAGAGAGAGAAATAGGATAGTGGAAATGTTGGGAGAGAGAGAGAGAAAGAGTGAGTGAGTAGTGGTAATGTGACAATATTGTGGAGAGAGAGAGAGAGAGAATAAATGGAAATGAAAAAAAAGAGACAAATTGTGAGAAAAAGAAAATTTAAGAAGTTGACAAATTTATTTATAATATAATACATTTATAATTGATTTAGTATTAGGTTTTTTTTATTATATATTATAAAATTGGATGGTTAAATAATAATTTTAAAGAGATGATATCAATAATAATTACTTAAATTTTAATGTGCTTTAATAATAAAGATATATTCTTCTAATCAAAACTGTGTGTGTATATGACTGGAGCTACAACAAAAACTCAGATACGCCAGTACTAACACTTTTTCTTAGTACTGTACAGTTTACGAATCAAGGAAAACACCTTTTTGATTCCCCCCTTCCTTGTACATCCTTGGTTCAATGGGATTACAAGAAACAATCCAAAACCACATATGACTAAACCAGCACATATGAATGCTTCATCGTCCTTGTCCTAACACTCAGGCATAAAACAAACTTCCAAGTTCATAACGTTTTAAGGAACGAAATCACACGACTGGGTTTATGATCTCCAATGTTTGTAGAATACAGGTCCACGCTTTTGAGAGAAGATCACCCCCGGGAGAACCCAAGCTTTAAAGACTTTCTCACTGTGAGTTGCAGAATTTTTCTCCTCGTCCATAATCTTTATATGTCAAACCACACATCCCAGTCCTCTAGCTTCTGACCCTTTCATTATTCTGAGTCTCTTGCATGATGACTTGAACATTCTGCAGGAAGAAAAGGGTTCAGAAACATAAGTTCTTAAACGTTGATTTTTGCACTCTCTTTTTCTTTTCTTTTTTTTTTTTTTTTTTTTTCGGTTTGGTGTTTTTTGTTGGGTGTTTGGGTGGGGGGTGGTGGTGTGTGTGGGGTGTGGTGCGGGTGGTTTAGGAACTTACTCCCATGGAACATCTCCAACAAGCATCCAATCCCCATCTTTGTCTTCATAAGTAGGTGCATACTCTGATCCCTTGTAAACGTTCTTTTCTGAGTATTCACCTGGAAAGAAAATGAACAACAGCCCCATATCAATATACATAAGCTACAACATCAGAAGAATACACGGAACACGGATGGAGATATATCAGAGAACAGAGAATTCAGGCTGGAATTTCGATTGATAATTAATTAACGTACCTATGGTGAACTTGAACATGTTCTCCAAGACCAGGAGAAGGTCAGCATATCCATTGTAGACCTTCAGATCTATCTTCCTTAGATAAGGAGCTCCATCCATGCTCACTTTCACGTAAATCCCAGATGCATCAGGTTCAGCTTTTTTTGCCTGAAGAAGATTGTTCTTCCTACATGATCTCACAGGTGGCCAGCCCACAATCTGTGCCCTGTCAATTAGAAAATCATATCATCAGTTAAACTATATATCTTATCCTAAGCAAATTAAAAAAAAAATTCACATACTTCGGGGCACTAGAAGCAGATTTTGAACCACCTTCTTCTTGATTTGCTTCATCCAAAGTTCTCTTGTTCCAAATGTTGTTTCCAAACTCATCTGTCCCTGGCAAGGCCAATCTAAGCTCAGTTGCTTCCAGATTCAAATCAGTTGCCATGTTTCTCAGTGACCCTTCTGATGAAACTTGAATTTGTAGGTGATTCCCGGAATTATACTTAGAAATCTCTTGGCTTATTGAGTAATTTTAGGGAAAGACAGACTTGGGTGTGTGTGAAGAGGTAATGGGGAATGATATATGTATTTTTATAGGTATGTTGATAAAAGAGGTAGGACGAGGATGTAATATTGATAAAATAGGAAAAGAAAAAAATAAAATAAGAATTGATTTTCATATAAAGGAGTAATAAAAAAGCAACGGGTCGTAATGTTTGAATATAATAAATATGAATAATGTAACGTTATAATATGATATATTCTCAAGGCATGAATTGAGGACAAAGGCAAGCTAAGGTGTCGGTAGCAGTAGGAACAGCATTGAGGCATGTGCACCAACAATGGGGAGACAAGAGTGGGACAAGCTCAGCCGCCCATATGGAAGAGGGTGGGGAGGGGAAGACTTTGAAGATTCATTGGGACGGTCAAGATGCGTTTTGAGGGGATGCTGGGGTGGGGCAAATTTGGACCGTCTGATTATCTTTTATAAAATGGGGAGGATGAGCCCATGTGAATGAGGTCCAAATGGGTGTTGGGTATTGGAAGGGCATGGGCATATGGGTCTAAACATTCTTTGGTTTTCAAGTGTTTTCGACATTTTTTTATTATTGGACTTGGGGTAGCGTACTTGTGTATTGGAGGATTCATACATGTACATGTACCATAGTCCTTCTTAGGCTAACTCTGACTTTTATTCATGACAGCATAATGCACCGGATCTGAGGTGAATCAAAGAATACGGATCCCCGCTTACCTAGTATATTATTTACAAGGGGAATAATTTTTTTCTTTTTTTCTTTTTTAATTTTAAGCTCTCCACCACAACTAAATCTGGATTACTTAAACAATATTTAATCACTAAAGCTATGTTAACATTGCGATTTGAATACTAATCTTTTAACCGAATAAATCAAACTCGAATCCTTCTCTACTAATTCTAATATACTTAGCCAAAAGCAATCTTTAATTTAGGACATTGCATATTAAGAGGAGGGGAAGCATCCTCATTCAAAAACCATTATCTATTTTCAGAGGGTTTCTACTGTTTAACTTGGCAAACACACACAAAAAAAAAAAAAAAAGGGAGAGAGAGAGAGAAAGAACATTACTAATATTTCCAAAGAGTTCATTTTTGCATATATGGTGTGCTTGTGAAATTGATGTCCGTTATTTTCATAACGGAATAAATATACTAGAGCGTATGGATATGTTTAAGGATTAAAGATTGTGTTCAAATAGATCCCTCAATGTTCTAAATACGTTCATCCTCTTAATGATGCTTCAACTCCATCATACTATAGAACGTAATTTAAAAAAATGCTCAAAGTCACGTCATTTGCCCATACAAAAGTAATGATTCTATAGAAAAATCAGCCATTTAAAGAATATTCTACAATGGGAATCCTTAGTTTGGCATTCACATAAGATTGTTATATGGAAGTTGTGTTAATGTTAATGTTACGTTACACATGACTTTAAAGGAGCGATGTCTCAATGATACTTGTAGAAAGGATATAAAAAGAAATAGTTGAAAGGAGAGACAAGTAGTTTTAGTAGGTTAAGCATACTTTTAATAGGTGAGAAAGTTATTTGGTATCAATTTTACTGTTCTTGATTAAGTGTTAACTCGTTCTTCACTTGAGTATTGTTTTGATTTTTTAGAACAAAGTGTTCACAAAATATCACTATTTTAGAGTGTTTAGAAGATATCACTATTTCTCTAGTCTTTAGAGCTTTTTAGAAGTATTTATTGAATAGGCATGGTTGAGAACTTATAGATTCTGGGATTTGATGGTAACAGTTAGATCATGTGAATGATCAATGGTTGAGATTAAACATATTTATTCGAGGTTATTCTGATGAGCTTACTATGGGCCCAAGGGTAATAGCCCGCCTTAGTGAGTGTGCGAGCCTACTTAGGAGAGGTTAAGAATAGATAAATCAGTTCAACGATCCTTATTTTGAGCCCACTACGTCAAATTTCTCTAAATCATCCAATAATGAACTAGACTCCATGAGTCCTATTACTTAGCCTTAGAGTCAAGCTTAAATAAATAATGAATCAATAATAAATTAATAATGAACTAATAAGGGGTTTAGTGCAATACAAAATTAGCCTTTTACTGGCATAATGTTTATAACCTATTGGATCAAACACTAATGCATTGACGATTTTCCAACATAACAATTATGGCTAGTGAATGCCTTATATATGCATCATAAGACTAAGGTGCTTGACTCATTTTCCTTAGTAAAGGACTTTGTAAGATAAAGATGGGCCTTTAGGCAAGGATTGATCCTCTTCAAATGATTGATTATTCCACTTAATTTTACATAATAGCTCATGCAGATAAGGGGTTTTGGTCATAGCAATTAAGTGTATGCCATGTGAGTCTCATGCTACATAATATACATGGCCTTAGATGAGTGAAATGAAATGACATAAAGAGATGATTTCAGGAGAACAATGTAGAGAGGATAAGTGGACAATTTCAGGAAGCTCATACACTTGTATGTAGGTAGAGTTGCTATAGAACATCAATCTCACTATTCTTGATGAAAGATTATGCATTCTTCATTCTAACCTTTATTTGATATTTCAAGACAATAATTTGACAGCACGATGCTATTTTTTTTTATCTATAAATTCTACTAAGTGAGGAGATCCTTAGGATTTATGGACTTAGGTCATCGATAATGTCTATTAGATTACACTAGCAATTCTTAACGAATTCCCTCCATGATCACCTCTTAAGTCTAGGCTTATGGAGAATCACTATAAGCGCATGAGTTTCCTCTAAAAACATTAATAACATGTTTACTTAGGGAGATTAGCTATTCCATTCTCCCCTCATTTCTTATGAAGTTTTTATTATTGCGTTCAGTTAACTAAATGGGGATTCTATGGAATGCTTATTATGTGAATTTACTAAATAGAGATTCTTGTTCTTAATCTTAGAATTCTAATTAAGTACCTTTTGCCTTTTTCATTCTTACACCCCTTACACCACCACACAAACCTACCCACCCCCTTACCCCCAATTCTTCTTCTTGGTCAATATAGCCACCACCATACATAGACCATCACACCACTACCATGGACCATTAGACCACCATGCATATAAACCCTTAAATTTTCCAACTTGACATCTAAAATAGACTCAGGTGTGTTAGAAAAGCCTAAGAGACAATAAGGCTAGTTAAGATGAAAACCTTAAGATTACAATCAAAGATTCAATCGTATATAAAACTTTTATACTCTAAATGTATGTAAACATTAGAGATTGCACCTAAAAGTGATAAAAACCCTAAAACTATAACTTTAAGGATATAAAATATACCAATTCACTATAAATTTACTATAAAACCCCAATTGACTATATATGCTTAATAATATACTAAATAATATAAAATCATTAACTAATAATCAAAGATAACTTCTAATTGTTTGTAAATGCTTACATATTAAACTTAATTTATTAGAAACTATGATAATACATTGTAGATACTCTTAACCTTACAATATACGAAGAAGCAAATATTATGTAAATTTAAGTGTTTAGTTAATATTTATATTATATATATAACCAATGTTAGTATTCTAAATTGTACTTTTCATCATAGTTATACTAAGTATCATACTAAATAATATATATATGATATAAATACTCAAAGTAAGATTCTAATAATTATTCTTACTAATTATTTCATTTGATTCCATATTTCCTTTCATTTCCTTAATTTTTCTCCTAATTATCCTTAATAACATTATTATGTGCATGAATTACATACAATTTAAGGAAGTTGACTAAGTCAACATTTAACTAAGTCAAATGTTGACCAAGGTCAACATGTGTCATTTTCAATTAGAAATTTCTACTCTTTTCCATGGAATTCCTCTTGTTTTTCACATGTATTTTTTTTCCCCTTCTTATCCTCTTCCTTGCCATCCATTCCATCCCCATTCTAGACCCTACTTTTTTTCTTCTATAAAACACATGTAAGGCACAAATCAAATCCCCTTTTTCCTCCCTTAACCCAACCAAAACATCTCTTCTTCTCATATCCTTCTTCTAGTTTTTATTTTTCCTCTTCACTTCATCCATTAACAACTTCCAAACCATTACTCCATTACATATATTCTTCTTTCATAGAAGAAAAAGGTATGTTTCACTTGATTCTCTATTTCAATAGGTGATTAGTTATTTAACTTGTGTTAGTGTTGAAAACTTATGTAAGATGTATATATATGTTAGTATAAATAGGAACCTTTATGTACATTCATATAACTGAAGGAATACTTGTGCATAAAAGTAGAAATGCTTATGTATATATGATACGTGGATACATATAAAGGATTTATGTATGGATTTTAGTAAAATACCTAGTAAAAGTATAAGTATATATAGATAAGTGTAGAAGGAACATATGTACATATGCTTAAGTATTTTTATACTAGAGTATTCTTGATGTACATAACCTAAAATAAGGAAAATACTAAGAGTACATACATATAGCTTACTAACTAAACCCATAATATGCAAAAATATGAATTATATGAAGATTTTCTAAAGGTATATTAGGGACATAAGAAAATACGTATATAACCGTATGTATATATGGGTATATGTATGAATATATATGTAAGTATGTTAGAAGTATATATATATATATATAGCACACATATAAGAAGTATAAATACATAAGTATAAAGTTAGTACATATGTAAAATACAATACAAATATCTAACATCCTATAATATAATATAATAAAGTAATAATATATAATGTACATATATATGTAAGTATGGGCTAAAACTTATAATGGACCCTATAAATTGATAATGAGGAGAAATGAATAACTAAATACATAAAATATCATAACTTACAAATATACGAAAATAGTTACTATTGATCCCACTAAGTATGATAAACCTTGCACATGCCATACTTGGATTATATTAGGAAATTAAACAAACTATAGTAGACTTTTAGTTAACTAAAAGGTCAAAATTTTCAAAATATTTATAGATTTTATTATCTTTTAAGTATTTAAATATCGAGTTCTAGATACCCTAAAGGTTTGAAAAATGAGTAATAATGCAAGTGAGAGAGTTCTAATGACTTGGATCCTGAATATGTAATGTACATATATATGTAAGTATGGGCCGGAACTTATAATAGACCCTGTAAATTGATAATGAGGAGAAATAAATAACTAAAGACATAAAATATCATAACTTACAAATATACGAAAATAGTTATTATTGATCTCACTAAGTATGATAAACCCTGCACATGCCATACTTGGGTTATATTAGAAAATTAGACAAACTACAGTAGACTTTTGATTAACTAAGAAGTCAGATTTTTCAGAATATTTATAGATTTTATTATCTTTTAGGTATTTAAATATCGAGTGCTAGAAACCCTAAAGGTTTGGAGAATGAGCAATAATCCAAGTGAGGGAGTTATAATGACTTGCTATTTGCTTATGTGTGTTACTTATATGATGCTTTGCTACTTGTTGTTGCTTGTGTGTCTGAATGACTGTTTTTCTTATTTACTATCATCTATGTGATCATCTTTTTAAACTAATAAATATAAATATCTAACCAAAATAACCAGTTATACTCGTCGCATATCTATGACTCAATAAATGTATGAATGGAGAGTGCTAGCTTTGCAAAATTTTGAGAAAAATATTTTTGGAAAAAGCTTTTCTAATCTTAAACATATTTTTATACGATTTCTATAAGGGTTTGTGGTGCCATAAATAATATTTCATAGTTAAAGCAAAGTTAGCATAGGATCTCCAATTGATAGCGAAAGGACTTACTTTATTATACCCATGAGGCCCTGGATAGATTTTGATTGCGAGAGAACTTACATGTTTGTGCTCAAGGGGCCTTGGATGGTGGATGACCCTAGTTTGGGGTCCATCTATTTGAATTGTAATTCTTTTCTCAATTAAGGTAATAGTCGAGTGTTGCCTGGAGAGGTGGTACCCTTAAGTAACCTTATGCGGATAAGCTAAGGTGCCTTGTACGGGTAAGTACAAGAGATAATTGAAGCGTTGACAATGTAATTATACACCGTTCATAGTTTTAGACTCCTATGGATGTGTTGATTGTATTCATTGCGCTTACATTCATTTCGTATATAGATATCTTGTATGTGTGTTAATAACATTTGATAACTTGTTTGAATGGTAGTAGTGAGGAATGAACTTACTGAGCTGTTTATGCTCATTCTCCCTTAGTTTCTTTTGTAGGTTTGCTTATGTTAGGATTGGGATAAATCTCAAGTGTTAAGTGTAAGATAAAGATAAGTGTATTAGTATTAGAATTAGAATTAGCTGAGACCTTTATAGATGACACAGAAACATCCTTTATAAGAAATATTTGTATATTAAAATTCAATATAATTTAATATTTCTTGTAATTTTATAGCTTTGGTATATCTTGTTTTATTATTTGGTAGGGGATACTGATTCTTTACGGTTTTGAGGAACTGTAGGATATCGGATATTGGACATCTATAGCTATTTATAATTTACAATAAATTAATTAATTACAAATTAGTAATCTTAGTAATTAATCATTTAGAGTCTTACAATCTCTGACTTGCAAGGTAGTTTCCATATCATGGATGCATACCTGATATGAAAATTTTAAACAATTCTATTAGGCCCCCCTTTAGGGTCCTGACAATGCACCACTAACTCTGACCGCCACATCATAATGTACCACCACCATAAACCATAGCGACAATTTACGCTTTGCTATAACCATAACTCTAAGCAACATACATGTACATCATCATGTGTATGTTAGATCTACATTTGAATTCCAATCAACACACTTGTACTTCCCAATCTCTAAATTCCAAGCAACACATTTATAGGGGAGAGAGAGAGTGAGAGGTCAAGGAATTTGCAGATCTAGGAATGGATGCAACAATAGGGGTGGTTGAATCGTGAATGTAAGTTAGATTTGCATTTGTGTACTATGTGGTTTTGAGTTTGAGAACAATGATGATGTAGAAAAGTAAGGGGCTTTGAGTTTTTTGAGAAAAGTTGAGAAAGAAGACCTATTTTGCTTTCTTTTCTTATGTACTGTTTTCTTGGGACAAAATTAAGTTTTCTAGAAAAAGGATGATGATGGTTTTAGTTCTTTTCTTTTGTACTATTTTTCTAGGAAAATGTTGAGGTTTCTAGAAAAATATCGACAAAGAAGAAGGATGTTTTTCTTTCCTTTCTTGCAAACAACTTCCATGGAGAAAAGTAGATAAGGATATTTTGGTCATTTTAATCTTATTACATGTCTAATCCTTGTATGTTCTTTTTCCCAAGTAAACAATACCATGCTTGTTACAAGCCTATTCCATTTCTTAGGAATGGTGATTTTATTATGTATCAATTTGATACAGTGATAAGAGTAGAGTGAGTTGTTTTAGCAATTTTTGTTCTAAGCTCATTAAGCTAAATATCTCCAAGTCATTTCAAGTTGGAGATTGGATTCTTTAAACCTTTATCATCAAATCCAATGAGTTAGGTCCAAGTTAACAATTGGTTGAAACCCAATATCATAATGTATCCAACTGAGCCCTGGACGACTTATTAATTCATCTTTATCCATATACTCATTTATTTTTTTTATTTTTAATTTTAACTTTACAAAGTGCTTTTTGCTAATAAAAGAACATTGTAGCTCAACTTAGCGGTGATTTAAGCATAAAGTTGAGAGGTTTATGTAAAAATTTATAAAACACAAATATAGTATTTTAAGGAATTCTTAGGTTAAAAAAGTGATGAAATGCTCAATATTATTAAATTGAAATTTTATTCAAATTCAAAAGGCTAAATAACTTTAAATAATAGTTTATAAATAAATTGCAAGTGACAACATAAATAAATAATTGCAAATGTTGTTGACTCTAATAAAAATAATAAATTTTTTCTTGATTTTGTGTAAAGGAGACTTGACCATAAATTGTTTAAACATCCATCTCTTGTTGATCAAGATTGTGCATAGAAAAAAAAATTACTTATACATTACTCTAATTCAGTTGGATATTTTCTTAAATTATTCAAATATTTTATCTGGTCAACCTTGAGTTTCATGATACAATAGCTTACAAGTCTATTATGGCTTAAGTTATCTTAATTGTTGGTTGAATATTAAACTAAATTTAGATATCACTATCATTTTATTTCAAATAATAACATTTACTTTAACTAATCAAATAAAAATAAGCCTGATGGAATCAAGCTCGAGCTCATTGAATACTGCATCAAATGCTACCTGGTCATCTGATAAACAAATTGCTCTTTTGAAGATAAAGTAATAAAGTTGTAAATAAATTAGTAAAGCAAGTTGAACACATGCAACTTTATGAAAAATGTTGAAGTTGACCATCTGTTGGCCATAAAGCTAGTTATGTTCAGTTTTTCTTTTTTCGTTTACATTTGCAAAAGCCTTAGGAGGAAAAAGGAATTAAAAGGGGAAATAGCAAAGTAGTAAAAATTAAGACACATTGAAAAATGGAATTTGTGATTTATATCATCTATCATTTTGGTTTTGCTAAAACCTTGAGCCATGCATCTTAGGATGAATATCAAGTAAGGATATATTGCAAATGTAATCCTTTATATATGTTTAATATATTTTTGTTAATTGAGTTCTCTATGGAGTATGGTAATACAGGCTTCTTGCCAATAGCAATCTAGGTCTTGGATCCTTTCTCTTGTTTGAGTTGATATTGGACATGCAAAAAAAAAAAAAGAAAAGAAAAAGATCATATTTAGAGGTCTCATTCCTTCTTATAGGTGGTGAAGCAAATCTTCTATTGGAAGGTTCTTGTTGAGTCTTACTAGGGCTAACTAGCTGATTAGGAAAGTATAACATAACAAATTAGAAAAAGTACTTTTCTAGTTAGCCAACTAGCTTAAGCAAGTGCCTTCTTGGAGCACACGACTTAATTAGGCAAGTAGGTCTTGATGAGCTCTACAAGGCCTCACATTTGCCAACCTCATGTCTCTTTAGTTATTGTTTGAGGCTAGCCAAGGGAAAGTCATACGACTTGTTGTAGGCTAGGCTTTGTTTCTAGTTATTCTCTTTAGTCATTTCTTTCTTGTTTGCTCCTAAATTTGGCCCAACTAATTGGGTATAAAAGCATCTATCAACAATTTTTATTTTTTAAATTGCGTGTATATTTTAGAAAAGAATGTTTTTAGAATTTACTTTACTATTTTTGCCTTTAGATGACTAATAAAAATTATTAAAATTATTAAGACATGCATAAAATTAAAGGTAAAGTAGTAATGTTGAATTTCAAGTATACCTTTTTCTAAAAATTTGAGAATCTAAATATACAATTTCAATGGTAAGAGACTAGATGAAGCAAACATAAGGTAAGCGTTCATGTAATTTAACAATCAAATTATTACCATGATCATATTGCCTCATAACCTCATATATATAAGGTTGTTTTCTTTAAACAACTTTCATATATATATATATATATATATATATATAATATTAAAGCCAAAAGCATAGGTTTAGTGTCTTTAGTACATTATATTTTTTGTTAGTTATAATTTTACAATTCTATCCATCTATCAAAAGTGACTCTTTTACTCTAAGAATATTTATAATATGTATATTCAATATTTATAAAGGTCTAAATGGACTTTTTAAACAATCTTGATATATCTATAACATTAAATATACTCCTTCCACTTTTTACTCAAAACAAAAATTGCACTTTTTTAAGGATGCATTAACCATACAATTCTATCTTCATAGCACTACTAATATTTGTACTATTTATATTAAAATTGTAATCTCTCTCTCTCTCTCTCTCTCTCTCTCTCTCTCTCTCTATATATATATATATATATATATATATATATATTACTAAAGGTAAAGACACCCCGTACTTTTGGTGTTTTAATATTTCGTTTTATTTAGGTTTTATCAAATAACCCCTATATATTAGATAATTATTAATAAATCAATGTTATGTTAAGGTTATTACAATAAAAAATTTTATATGCAAAAAATAGTATCTAACTTATAAATCTTTAACTAAAAATAGTATCGAAACTAAAAATCTTCCAACAAAATGAGAGCTTCTAGTTATGACTCCAATATCTATAAATATTTATAATTCTTTCATCAAATTTTTAATTATTAAGATATCCATCCCTTATATACTAAAATGTTTTATTATTTTTTAAGTAATGTGTTCAATTATGCTCATTGCATAAATGATTTATTTGCTTTAAAATTTTAGTAGAAGAAAAAGCATTGATAATTAAACTATTTTTTATTTATTCAATGATATGTTTAATTATACTTATTTCACAAATGTTCACCATAAAAAGTAATTAGCAATCAAACTGCTCTTTATTTATTAATAATATGTTTAATTATAGATATGAAATTGAAGATGAATTTGGATTTGAGTGATGGAAACTATTAGAAATATTGATGTAAGATTTCAACATTATTTATTACTCTTTCTACAAAAATTAGTGTTTTGCTTTTATAATAGTTTTGCTATTAAAAGTTTTTAGGGCTACAAGAGATAATTTCTTGAAATTTTTGGGACTAAAACCTATGCTTAAATGTTTCTTTCTTTCCTTGCCTAATTCTTTTTTTTTTTTGTGCTATTATATTTTTATGTCAGTTTTTACATTTATTATTTTTTAAATAATTCAATAATATTTTGGTTTATGGTTATAGGAACCTCTTAATCACCATCGCAATATTCCTCATATTTATACAAAATCTTTGTAAAATAATAATTATATATAAAACTATTAATGTTTCACATACTAATGTTAAACTAGAACATGCATAGTCGGTGCATTATCTACTAATATATCTTCATTGTCATTAATGTTGATTTTCTCTAATTTAAATATATTAGAATAGTTTTATCATTTATAAATAATAATGATGAATCATTCAATTCTAAGACTTTTAAATTGCTAAAATTATTTCTTAATGCATTTTGCCATGTTTAGAAAACCCTTTCCATTTTAGTTTTTTATTAATGCAATCATTTTTAAGCTTAAGCAATTAATATGACAATGTGAATCATTCATTTATTTATAGGAACTTGAACATATTGCATTTAAGTTGTGCTTAAATGTGTGTGTGTATATATATAAGTTGTTTTCTTTAAACAACTTCATATTTTCGATGGCTATATCGTGTTCTTGTACAATACTTCTAAGGTTGGATTTATCAATAATAATGAAGAAAATTTTCAACTTCTATTTAACTAAATTTATTTTGTTTTTGGTTTTCTTTTCTTAAAATATTACAATTTTCTCACTCAATATTGATCATTTAATTGATATAATATGAGAAAATAAATGGAGGATTGCCTATATGAAGCATTCATGAGCTTACTTTGATGCCTTAGACCTTTTAGAAAACCCCTTCCTTGTAACTTTCAAAGAAAGATGCTATTGGATAATATTCATTTAGCAAATGTCCCATAATTCAAATGAAATTACATATATCTATTTTATACAAATATGTTATATATTCCTAATAATATACAACTATGCCATTAGGTCTTTATCTCATGAGTGAGATATCTTTATTTTTGTAACTCTACCTGTTTTGATTTCAAGAAATTTTTACTTGATAACGTATAAATCATTAAATAATAATTAAAATAAAGAGATAAAGTTCTTACTAGTTTTTAGAAGCATACAAATGAATTATTGTAAAAGTAGAAAAAATGAAAAGATAGTCATTCCAATTGATTTCTTATAAAAATTTAAGAAAGTAAGGAATAAAGTAAGTAACATTAGGCGGGGAAATATAATAGAGCTGCATCAAGATGAACCTTATCCATATGATGGTAAGGCCTACCTTGTCCACTTGTCATCATGATGACCCTTGTCCATGTGATTTGTCCTATATCGATTCAATGGGAAACATTCATAGCCTCTATTTTCCTTTCTTCTTCTTTTTAGGTCAATTTCTCTTTTCCTAATAAAATAGGTGATTTGTCATGTTTGACTTATCTTTTTTTCTTTTTGATCCCTTTTTATATCTTATACGTATTTGTTTTATGTTTCAAATATGTCTACTTAAAATTTAATGTTTCAAAAATTATCTCAATTATATCTTATTTGTTATTAGAGAAAAGTATAAAAAAATCCAAAACGTTTTATGTTTTTACGAATCGATTTTTAACTTTTCATTTAGTTTATTTTAGTTCTTAACCTTTTGAAGTCTTATCAAATAAATTCTTCTATTAAACTCTATTAAATTTTCTATTACTGTGGATATGTGCTAGTATATAATTGATCTATGTAAGTACAAAAAAGTCCCTAACATTTATCTATATATACATATTTATCCTTAACATTTCATTTAATTTATTTTAGTCCTCAATATGTCCACACATAATGAACAAACTAACGGAGGGACTTTTTTTTTATAAATTATTTAAAATGTTGAGGACTAAAATAGATTAAATGAAATGTTAATGATTGATTTGTATATACAGATAAATGTAAAGGGGGCTTTTTTTGTACATTTCCCTTGTTATTATTAATAATTATGATGAAAGTAGTAAATGAAGTATAAGAATTAGGGAAAGATATTTTAGTTGGTATTTTTGTAAAAAAAGACTACAGTAAAGGGTAAATAGTTTCATATGAATAGAATCAATTTAAGCATTATTCTCTCTCATAGTCGAGAGTCTTTCTCTCTAAAGTGAGCTTACACCTTGTAACTAGGGGTCTATCATCCATCTCTCCTCTGTACATCACTTTTATTAAGGATAGTGTGATGCTCTTTTGACTCATTTTTACCTCTCCTACTTCCCAGCTCCATCCTATTTTTATATCCTTACCTTAAATTCCCTAAACCCTAAAAGCCCTAAATTGATGCTATAGCATTTTTGTACCATAATCAATGCCCAGAAGTCATCTTACACATCCCTTACCTAAAACCCCTACCATTAGGATATGACTAACAACGCATCATTGTATCTATCCATTACTTTTTCACACATAAAACCTTAACTACATTACTCTATGTACCATGATAATTTGAAATTTATTGGGGCTTACTTTAATATTGTTTGGGTGAGTTTTACAGAAATGGAATACTACTTCATCAATAATTAGATAAGTACTGTTCCCTTATTATCAAGTTGTTCTTTAGCTCGTTAGGCTATTGAGTCTTCTTAGCTCTTGGTTTTAGCTATTTAGTGATATTCTTGTTGTTTCTATGTTCATCTTTCTTTTTTATCCTTTAGTTTATGTGTTGGAAGCTATCTACTCTGTCTTTGGCTTTGCTCTCTTATTGCGTGTATTAGTCTGCATTAGCACTTAAATACTCTATTCTTCTTTGTTATCCTGATGGATGCTTCTATTATAGTTGGATCTCACATAGATGTTAGTGGCATTGAAAACAACTCTTCGCCTATCATCAATCTCGAGATTTAGGAGGAAGCTAATAGTGTTGTGAGAGCTATTCTAGTAAGTAAGGTAGTATCTGAAAAGGTAGAGAACAAATCAATTGTTGTATTTATATTAAAGAAAGCATGGAATCCATATGGTGCTTATGAGATTGTGCTAATGAAGGCCAATATGTATGTGTACTCCTTTAAAGATAGGCATCATGCAACAAAAATTATGAAGGATGTTCTTAGGACTTTTATAAGGAAGCTTCTAGTGTTGACTATTTAGGAGTTTCATTGGAATATCGAAGATGTAGATTTAAGCAAATGCCCCTTTTATGTTCAAATGACTAATAGTAATGCATTGAAGATAGCTAGAGTATGAGAAGTACTTGAAACAGAACTCATGAATTTGAAAGGCGGTGCTTTAAGAGGATTCTTGAGAGTTAGAATGCATGTAAATTGTCACTTCCCTTTTAGATAGGTGCTTGGGTGAGCATAAATAGATCAAAGAGATATTTTATTAATTTCAAATATGAGAAACTCCCAAATATTTGCTTCAAATGTAGTAGACTTGGCTACTCTACAGCAAGATGTAGTATGGATACTGGTCCCTAAAATTTTGGTGCCTGGTTGAGAGCTTCTTTAGTTAAGCCCTTTTTTGAAGGTGATGGCTTACCCATTGACTCCTCACCAGCTCAATCCTTTTCTATGGAAGCATTATTTAATGATTAAAGCACGATGTTTATGAATATGTCTTCTGTTCGAATGATGAGAAATTGACTAGTTGAAGTAATGCCTCTAAGTAATTCAATGCATAGAGCTATCACTTGAACCTATATTCCTCCCTTCAAGGGAATAGCTCCTAACCAAGTTATTACCAACCCTATCTAGCTTGCTACGGATTCTCTTTCACCTCCCATCCAGCCATAAACTACTTTAAGAAACTTAAACAATAGGACTCCCCACCACTATATTCTAATGTACTCGAGCAAGATGAAGTTACTAGCCTAGATAAGGCCATGAGTCAAACGAAACCTCCACCTTTACATCTCTTATCTACCCATAAACATTCCTGTCTAACTTCTTCTCAAACACACATAAAATCCATACTACCACTCTATAATACTCTAAGCCTTTACATAGTGGAATTACCTGATTCACCTTCGCCCAATCATAATGCATAAGTCAACTTAAAACTATTCTCATTCTTGCACTAGAAACTTTAGCTATTAAGTGGGTAATAGATGAGCTAACTTTAGGGCTAGCCAAGAAGCTGAAGTTTGAAGGCTATAATTCTAAGAGCTCTTCCCTAAAAGAGAAATCCCCAATACATTGAGGAAGAAGGCTAAGGAAATTGTAAACTAGCTTAAATAAAGGTGAACCTCAATCTTTGCATTTGGCAATATTTGTTGATTCATCAGTAGAAGTTCTTGCTTTTACTCAACAACAATTATTAGATGGTTGTAGTTAGCTAGAATTGGCGAAGGTGTTGGGTTGTTTATTTTTTAGATGGGGGTAGGGTGTAGCATCATTCTCATCTGTTGGAACTATTAAGGTATGGGGCTCTTATTGATAGTTCAAAATCTTAGGGACCTCATATATAAACATAATCTCAACATTAAGTTTTTGATGGGAATGAAATCATCATCTATTAGGAGGAATTTGAGATTTGGCAACGAATTTTATTTTTTGCCCTTAGTTTTGTGAGAGGGTTTAGCTCTTTAATGGATAGAGATCTTGAATTGAGATTTATAGCTATAACAAAAATCATAGAAAAACCTCAACATACCTTTTTGATGATTTTCTGACATATCTTGGATTTATGATGATTCGAACTTAGCCCTTCATCAGTATCTTTATCTTAAGTTAGAATTTTTTGGCTTTAGAGTCAATGCTACCTCGTCATGTGTTAGGGACTTTAATGATATATTGTTTAATCATGACAAGGAAGGTGGCAATTGTTGCAATGCTAAACATATGAAACGATTTGGAGCTATGATTATGAACATTCACGTGAATGACCTAAGCTTTCAAGGGCTTTGTTTTACTTGGTCGAATAAGAGGGAGGATAATGGAAAGAATAGATAGAGGATTAGGTTCTTAGCAATGGCCTGATAAAAACCTCATGACTCAAGTTTTTCATAGTGAGATGATTAGTGAAAAGCTTTTATAGATGAGGGAAGAGCTCTACTAGTAGCAATGATCTCATATCTCCTAGTTAAAGGAAGGAGATCGAAACACAAAATTCTTCCACTAGTCAACCTTGATGGGAAGACAAAGAAACAAAATTCATCATTAAAAGACTAGTGAGGCTGAGTGGCTAGAAGAAGAAGATAGTATATTAAATGCTTTCCATCATTTTTATATCGATTTATTAAAGTTGGAAGAAGGGAGAGCATGGGGGAATGTTCTTGATTTGATTGCAACTTTAGTTACTGAAGAGATGAATGACATATTAAGCATACTAGTGTCAGAAAATGAGATATGGAATGCAACTTTCAAGCCTGGTGCTTTAAAGACTTATGGCTTTGATGGCTTCCTAGGTATGTTTTGTCAATGTTAATGGTATCTTATTGTAAAAATTGTAGTAGATACAGTTTAGGCTTTCTTCTCCTTATGAATCATTCCTTCCTCACTAAATCACACTAAAATTGTTCTCATCTCTAAGGTTGCATCCCCTTAAGAGGTGGGGCACTTTCATCCCATTAGTCTATGCAATTTTTATTTCAAGATCATCTCTAGATTCCTAGTTAATAGGTCAAATTGGTGCATGATTTAGTCTCTGAATCATAAAGTGCCTTTATTTTAGGTAGAGTTATCCATGACAATATCATTATTACCCATGAAGCATTTCGTTTCTAAGGAATAAATTAGTCTGATAGAAAAGCCTTTTTTGGCATCAAATTAGACATGAATAAACCCTACAGTAGTGTAGAATGGGACTTCTTAAGAGTAGTCATGAACAAACTTAGCTTATGTGATACATGGATTAGAGAGGTAAAGGAACATATCATGTCACTACAATATAAAATCGTTATTAATGGGAAAGTTGCAAGTGATGTTCAACCTTTTAGGGGCCTTAGATAAAGCGATCCCCTACTGCCTTATCTTTTCATCTTAGTAGTTGATGGTTTGTCATGGAAACATGGAGATAATTGTTTATGTTAGTCACCTCATTTGGAAGAAAATAAGGCAATCCTATGGCATACTCTCAAAACTTTTGTTTGCTAACAATTCTTTATTTTTCATTGAGGCTCTTGAAGCAAATGTACAAGAGTAGAAGATTATCATCTAAGGCTATTGTCAAGCTTCAAGTCAGTTAGTAAACCTCCAAAAGTTAAGCATTGTCTTTAGCAAGCATATACTAGCCTTAAGAGTAAAGGAGAATTGTGATGCTGTCGATTTCCTAATTTCAACAAAACTTAGTAAATACTTAAGTTAATATACTATTTAAGGGAGGAACAAGACAAAAACCCTTTGGTTGTGAAGGACAAAATTAACTCTGAATTGAACAATTGGAAACGAAGTGTGTTCTCTAATGCCGGTAGAGAAGTTCTCATTAAATAGTTTGTTGGTGCCATTTGAACTTACTCCATGAGTTGCCTTAAGTTCCTGAATAAATGGTGTAAAGAAGTAAGCTCAATTATTGCACAATATTAGTGGGGTTAAGTGAAGAATGAAAGGAATATCATTGGCAAAGTTAGGAAGAGATTACTCTCCCAAGGCTTGGGATTCAAGTATCTTCAAGACTTTAATTTTGTTCTCTTAACTAAACTTACCTAGAGGATTGTTGCTCACCCTAATGTCCTTAGGTACATGTATTAAAAGGTATTTATTTCTCAAGTTCCTCCCTTTTGCAGGCCTCCAAAGGCTTTAGGGACTCTTAGGAATGGGCGAGCAGTTTGCATAGGAAAGAACGTTTATCAAAAGGTGCATTGAAGTAAGTAGGCAATGGGGTTTCTATTAGAGCAGCTATAGATAGTTGGATTCCAAAGATGAAGGAAAAAAAAAAAATCGATTTTCAAGCCAAATATGTATAACTTAACGCTGAGAGTGTCTGACCTTATTAATGTCAATATGAAAGTTTAGAAGATGCACAAAATCAACTGGTGGTTTTATAAGCAAACAATTGAAGCCATTATGGAGATTTTGATACCTTATACGAATAGAGATGATAGGTCTATTTGGCCACATATAAGATCCCAAAAGTATATGGTGAGATTAGCTTACAATTTCATCCATTGTAATCATTTCTAGCAAAATTTAAGTGCATCTTCTTCCTACGATTTAGAGACAACCATGTGGAATCAAGTTACATATTGCCCTTACTTACCTAAGGTCAAATATTTTATGTGGAGAATGCTTAACAACGCTATGCCTGTGAATGTAATTTAGTAAAAAGACATGTTTTGTAATCTAAGAGTTATCGGTTTTGTAATGAGGAAGAGCCAATAGAACACGTACTATTAGGTTGTAGATAGACTAAGCCTATATGAGTTGACTCTTTAGGCATATGGATGGAGTTAGGCATTGTTTCATCATTGGGTCAATGGTAAAAATCATGCTTAGAAGCAGTATGAAGGAATAAGCAAGAAACAACCTTTTTTTTTTTTTTTTTTTTTCTGCTAAGCTTTGTACCTTCATGTGGTGTGCTTAGAAAGGTTAAGGCAACGCTATTTTTAGTGACAAGCCTCCAAATGTAAGTTGTGTGGTCAATTCTGCATATAGGACTACTTTTGAAATTAATTTATTAGCTTAAAAAAACTTCTTTGTTTATCAAGCATCAATTTCTAATAAAAAGCTTTGCAAATTGTAGCTCCTTACTAACCTAATTAACGGAGAATTGTTTAACTCTTTAGTTAATCCTAATGTAGGTAACCAATAATCGTAATCATTGAATTGATAGCTCTAGATGATAGCTCATCTTCTAACACTAGATCTTCAACACCAAAAACAATAGGCTATAAAGAGCTCGTCAATTGAATTAGGTGGTGAACAACCCTTACATTCACCCTCATATCAACATCCTCTACATAGAAGGAACAACTCAAGGTATAGCAACAATTACATTGACGTGTCTTCCTCTTCTTCATGTTTGTCAAGTGCAAAAAGCTCCTAGGGATAGTTCCTAACAATGAACCACTATAGCAACATGACAACAATTATTTTGGCACCAACAATAGTATGGATGAAACCAACGCTTTAGATAATTAGTAATAGTCCTAACTTCACACTTCTTCTAGTGAAAGTGTTATAGAAGCTATGGTTGAGTTGAGCATGTAACAAATTAGGAAGCTTTTAAATAGCATTTTATCTAAGGAGTGTATGGCTTGTTCAACTAGTGTTGCATAATGGATAGCCCCTAGAGGTGTGTACATTAAGTTGACCTCATATGCATTCTTTAACTTGTTGACTAAAGAAGCTCCAATAGGTTTCATCACTAAAAATTCTATGTTTCATATGTAGTAGAAAAGCCAAGTATGTTGTTATCTCTTCCTTAGAACTAGTTAAGGCTTTGATGATATTAGAAGCTATTAAATACACTAAATGTATGGGGAGGCAAGAAGTGGTTTGTAACGACTCAACTAAAACTCCTCCCATCGAGGTATTGTTTGCTTTGGCATAGAACACTACATGATTTTGTCCTTTGGTGTAGCAACTTCTCAGGAGGTTACTCATCTTGGGATTACTCTATCCTGAGTATGCTTAACAATGGAGTTTCGATGTACTTTGAGCTACTATACCAAAAGGCTTCTCGATGATTAGAGTTCCTTCTCTCCGCATATAAGAGGTATTACAATCTACCTCCCCTTACAAAATTAATGCCTTTGTTAGTTTTATTACATAGGTCTAGAATCACTACTAAGTAGTGGCTCTATCCTTCCGGCTGTTAGATTGCTTTGATACCATTTGTAACGACTCAGCTATAATTCCTTCCATCGAGGTATTGTTTACTTTGCCATGGGATGCTGTACAATTTTATCCTTTGGTGTAGTAGTATCCTAAGAGGTCACCCATCTTGGGATTGCTCCAGCCTAAGCACACTTAACTTTTGGAGTTTCGACGTACTTCGAGCTACTACATCAAAAGGTTCCTTGATGATTAAAGTTCCTTCTCTCTACATGTAAGGAGTATTACATAGTTTTTCTAATTCGATTATGCTGTTGTTTGTTATGTTATTTCTTTTGTATGGTCTCATCATAGACATTTTACAACATCATTTTGACTTTAGAACCTTGTTTTCTAGCTTCAAAAAAGAAATCTTCAGTTTGGTATCCCATTAAGTAAATCGAGTCACTAATTAGGTTGCTTTTCATGCTAGATCGAAGATGTGTCCTACCATTTAGGCTCTCAAGCCCCTATCTTCTTTAGTTTCAATCTTGTGTAGTAAGTCTTGTAATGTGAATGCTCTTTATGTTTATAAGGAGCTAGTCAATATATTGAATGCTATCTATCTTTAATATCAAATATCCTACTTTAGGAAAATAAAGAAAGAAAGAAAGAAAGAAAAAGTAAAGAAAGGGTAGATAATTTCAACTTTATAGGGATTTTTAGGTATTTAATTTTAAAAGAGGTATATATATATTAAGAGTGAGCGGGTACAAGGTGAATATGGTATGACACCTTACTTGTACTCCACTCCATAAGTGTAGGTTCCAAAATTTTTGTATTTAAAACCTATCATAGGAACCACCTTATACCCTGTATATTATAAATTCTATAAGGTGTAAAATATCTTATGGAACTTTTATTTTTATTTTTTACTTTATCTTTTTTCGAAATATTGTGCAAACATATAATCAATATCAAACTTATAACTATACTAATGTACGAAATAATAATAATTTGAAAGGTTCATATATTTGTAATACATTTAGTTATAACAATATGAGACTTTGATGGGTAAAATATAGAAGAGAATATTTATACAGCTTAAAACCACCAACCTTTTAGTAAGGTTGTGCTAATTTTTTTTTTTTTAATATTGATGTAATTTGAAACCATTAGCCTTTTGGCAGAGTCATGCTAAATTATTTATTTTTTATCTTTTTTTCCAAATCATCAATATAAAATTTTTATTAAATCAAAAAATTGTTATATGCAGTAACCATATGCTAAGTACTCCAATAAAACATATTTCATGATAAGTTAAGAATTGAGATGTTTTTAATACCTTACTAGATTGGGGTTAGTAAAAGAGGAAGAAAGTAATAAAAAGGAGAGACTATTAAAAAAAAGAAAAGGTTTTACTAAAAAAAATAAAAAAAAAAAAGAGAGAGAGAAGAAGAAGATAAAGGGCAAGATGGTAGACATGAGAGCATGTTATCTTAGGATTTTATTACAGGATGAACTTTTGCTCTTATTTTCTTTAAGGTTAACAAAACGATATGGTATCAATATTTTTTTTATCAGTATTACTCAATTATTAAAATAAGGTCCAATTCTGCCGAGCCCTATTTCGATTTTCCTTAATTTAACCTATACTAAGTCTAGTCAGCTTAATATAAGTTACTTGACATAAAATTAAGGAATTTTTTTTCTAAAAAAAATATTTTAAAAATTGGAGTTACCAACCAGCTTAACTCATAAAAAAATGAAATTAGGGTTTCTAGGTAGGAAAATTTTAATTTTGCCACTAATTTGCAGATTTCTTGAAAAAAATGATTTTTAAAAAATTAACTAAAAGAAACTAAGTTCGAAGGCTAACCTATTAAGAGTAAGTCATCATATAAAAATAAAAAAAAAATTAATGGGCTTTATTTTTATTTTTATTTTCTAAAAATACTAAGATATATACAAATATGAAAAATATAACTAAAATGAATTTATTATTATTTTTTATTACAAATTTTTCAAAAAGAAGGAAAAAAGTTTTTATTTTCTTTTTTTTATACGGTTACCTTAACGATGTCTACGTACTCACTAGTTAGGATCAAACTAACGTAGTTCTTTTTCAAAAAAAATTTAGTGGGTAGATTTTTTTAGATTTGAAAATCATGTTAGATTTTCATTTACTTAAAAATTTATTATTATTTAAAAAAAACCTAAAAAATTTAATTTGATGAATCTATTTTTAAAAAAACCTAACTAACTAAATCTTTTTAAAAAGTTTGGTTAAGATTTTTTATTAATTTTTTATAAAAATGACTACATATAAAAAAAAGATCTTTCCAAAATCCTACAAGCAAGATATATTAAGATACATATCTTAAATAGGTATCTTCTCTGAAAATATGGATTTCGGAGAAAGGATATGCAATTTTTCAAAAAAATGCAATTTAACTAAATTAACAAAAAACTAACAATTATGTAAAAAATAGTAAACAATATGATTATTATTAAAAAATATTAAAAAAAATGCACTAAAGAAAACAAATTAGTAAAATAATTAATTAACTAAAAGAAATTAAAATAAATAATTAAATAAGGAAAATAATTTTTATTACCTAAATGGGTCGAGTTGCGCATGATGGGTGTTTTTGTGTTGATTGTATCGCGATCGCCTAAACTACGTTTACGTGCATGGTAGGGAATTGCTTGTGCATGTATAGCAATGGATCGCGATCGTACGCGGCAGCAGTGCATTGTATTGGTGCACTATAGTAGTGTGTCATGCTTGTGTACGGTAGTGGTTATGTGATCATATGTGTGGCTATGCTTGCTTGTAAGTCAACGTTGTTTGTGTTTGTGTCGTCATGTTTATGTGTCTTGTAGTGTGTGTAGAGTATATGACCTTATCATGACTCAACAGTATTATTGTTGGGGTAGATTGCCGTATACTGTATAATGGTCTATTATCAATCCCCTTGTTGATTGCAGGCTTTTTATACGATACACAAGACTCCTTCTACTCTACATTACCACTAGGCTCATAGATATGTAATATAGAACAATTTAACTAAAATTAACTTCTATGATGTAAATTAATTAAATAAACGTGTAGACTCATTAAGTTCCATACTAAAAGAATATTACAAGCAAATGGAGTTCGTAAAGGAAACTGCATCATAAACTTCAAACTATATTATGAAAAAAAAATAAAGGTAAATAGTTATCTACAAAAACTATTACAAAATCTCTTTTTCACTCCTTGATTGCTCTAACCCATCTCTACGTAAGACTTACCTCGAGCATTCCTCAGCCCTTAATAAATGAAGAGGTTTCCTTGCAACAAAAGAAATCTATTAAGGTGTAAGCTTACACTTAGTGAGATAAATACCCTTGTCAATACCACATGGTAGAAATTTATTAGATGCATAAACATATGAATGCATGAACAATCAGTATGCCAAATAACATATGTAGTGGCCTAGGAACTATATACAACTTAGAATTATGCCCCCTGTAGTTAAGGTTTGGAGATAATTAATCAACTTAAACCAAAATTTGGGTTCTAGCCCTTGGGTTTTATTTCATTTGCACAATTGTACTTAAGTTAAAACAAAACTACATGTATGTATACTTTCTTTATTGAATAACAAATCATATTTTCAAAATCCTAAGTCTAGTGGTGTGGTATCCTCCACAGTCCACAAACACATGCCCTAAGTAGAAGCTACATGATACGGACTCTTACCAACGATTGGCATCTCTCAGTACCTAGTAAGCCTATTAGCTTAGGATAGAGACTCAATATAAATGATGACATAACTAGTACCCAATCCTGTAGAAGGCCCTCCTCCTGTGAGTCCCTTCCTATCTTTTGTGTGAAGTAGCAATCGGTGTCATCTAAATGCAATTATGGGCAATGTATGATTTATTGAATTTCTTAATCATATAAGTATTTAATTTGGTTTTTCATGGTAATCAGACAATTTCATTCCATACAATCACACATATGAGTTATCAAAAAACAATTTTCATTATTACGTGATTAACAAGTTATAGTATTCAACCAAAAATTC
Source organism: Lumnitzera littorea (assembly GCA_024138015.1). Lineage (NCBI taxonomy): Eukaryota > Viridiplantae > Streptophyta > Magnoliopsida > Myrtales > Combretaceae > Lumnitzera > Lumnitzera littorea. Next base: position 55,189,191 of record JAMXBB010000001.1, read on the forward strand.
ACACATATGCATTTCGCATATCCCACAAGCATCCAATTTATATATGTAAGTTTAGTTGTATCTATTCTATAAGCAAAATCAAGTAATGAGTCATCAAGAATTCACTCACTTAGCTATGCAGTTCAATCAAAGTAGTCCGAGGGTAGGTTGTCTCAGAATGCTGGGTCTCCTAGACATCACAATCACAATACTATAAGGATTTGAAATAAACTTAGAAAACTAAGCTAAAACCCTTTAAGTTATACTTTTGACTAATTTTTGTATTTTTCTCGATTTCTTACTTAAAGTTCAATCGTGTATAACTTTCTCTTTTTAAATCCGATTTTTATGATCTTATAGTCAATCTTCATCATTTTCAAGAGTACTTTAATGTGGTGAGGTTATATTTTTGAGATGAGGCACGTAAAACTACCTATGGGTCAGAATAGTAGCAATCCTAATGATTTGGAGTACTTTTGGGCTTTGTTTGGTTAATGGACTTTTTGGTAATTTGGGAAATCCTTTAAGCTTAGGCTTAAGATCTCATTCTAGGCTCAAAATACTCCTTAAGATCAAATTCACAACTTTGATTTACACTCCTAAGGCTAACAACCACTTCTTGGGCTCTTAAGTAGGCTTAAGTTGTTAAATTGGTTTGTTTTTTATCCAAATCAAAGATAGTCACTTTCTTGGGCTTAGGGGGTATCTTGTGCGATTCTTGAGTGTCTTAAAACAACTTTTATTGTTGTGCTAAGTTGCTGGTCAGGAACTTAAGGTGGGTTCAACTTGGTGTTTGAGGCTTGTTTTGGAAGTTTTAAGCTCGGTTTTGAGTTTTAGGCTTAATATACTTATCGTACTTGCCTTAGTTGGTCGTTTCAATTTGTTTACTTACTTTTATCATATTTTTGAGTCTCTTTTAGCAAAGTTCTAGATCCAATCAGTTTAGGTATGAGGGCTTCCAACTTGGTTTTCCAATTTGTTTCATCATTTCCTTAAGTTTAGGTGTTAGATCATAAACTTAAGCTACTTATATTCAAATCTTAACTTGACTTCTTTTCCATGAGATGATTATTTAGCTTATACTTTACATGAAAGTAGAAGAACTTATACTTATCATTACTCCCATATCATAGTTCATGTCTTACAAAGTTGGTTTTCTCATAAAACATCATGTGATGGATTTTTCCTTTAGCTAAGTCTAGATTTGAGCATGTTTAACTTAATAGAAGTGAAAACAACATCTAAGTAGCTTCTAAAACCTTATGTCCAGCATGCTTCCCTTTCACTCAAGTTCTCATTTCAATATTTTCTCAACTTAAAATCTTTCATTCAAAGTGTTAAACAAGCATATCTACAAAACACCAACTTTATATGCTCATATTTCAACTTTCATGTAAGGGTTTCATGAGTTTGCTTCTTAAGGTAGTCTTAGATGTTTTGTCAACTTATGATCATACTGATATCTTCAAGAAATCATGGTCTCCTAACATGAATACTAGACTATTAGCACAAGATACACTTACTCATCTATACAACAAGAATATAGTGGTTGTGCACTAAGTTTCTACTTAAGCTCTTTGTCTTACTCCCTCTTTCTTGCACCCTTTTTGGAAACTTGAGTTGTGGTCCTTTGAAGTGAGATTTAAGGAGTGTTCTAAGGATCCTAAAAGGAGCTTTGAAAGTCGGCAAATGTAAGACACAAAGTGAAGTTGAAATGCCATGAGTGTAGAAGCTTGGAAAGTAGTGGTAAGTGTAAGATTTTGTAGGGTTTTGTATTTCCTCTTTTGAGTTATTTTTGAAGTGAGAGAAAAGGAAGTGAAAATGAAGTTGAAATTGAGAGATGGGAGAAAGAGTGGCCAGTCAGAAATGAGGGTAGAAGTGTGTTTAAGAAGTTTGTTTGTGTTCTCTTGTAGCATGCACAAAAGTTAATAATTGCAACTTTAGATGATGTAAGCATTAATGGGTGAATAGTAGAGTGTAAGATAAAGTGATTTGTGGATGAAAGACAAAAGCATGCCCACCCCCCCACCCCCCCCACTTTCTAGCTTGTAAGAACTGGCCATTAGGGTCTCTTTATCTCATGGAATTGCCTTGTCTCATTTATTAAAGTTAAGCATGTGAAATCTTGTGATAATTTGTTCATATGTAGTGTAAGTTAATGCGTGATAAGGAAAGTGTCTTGTCACTAGTTTTGGATAAGTTATCAATTGATAAATGACTCCAACTCTCAATTGATAAGTCATTTAGGTGAGTAGTTAGTCTACTTATTCATATATAAGGCTTATGCATGAAGATAAGAGAATTGTCTTATAGAAAATTGTTTTAAGATTTACTTCTTGAATTGTTTTGTAGATTATGATTTAATTCTTATAAAATTATGAAATTTTATAGAGTTGAATGAAATTATTCAAATTAAATTATCAATTAGTTGCTTTGGGTTAAAAGTTTTTAATTGTTTTAGGGTTTAGGGTCTTAAGTGACTTTAGAGTTTGTAGTTTTTCATGTTCGAGTTTTATCGGTAATAAGCTTTCGGATTGGAAAAGAAAGTTCATTTTTAATTGTAAACTTGAGTTCTTATTTTAGTTGAACCTTGGAAATGTTTAGGAAGTACTCTTAGTTGAATCATAAGCCCACTTAAAAATAGGGTTTACAGACCTTGTGCAGTGTATGTATGGGTTGGTGTATACAAGTAGTATGTTATGAGTAGGGAGAGAGTGTATAGGTGCTGTGATCTATACGTGAGAGAGTGCGACCAGTATAGTATGCTAGGCAACGGGGTTGTTCAGTCAGTGAATGTGGATGGTGAGTGGCTCGTGTCAATGTGAAGGGCAGTATTGTGTCAATTGTTGCTATGTGTGAGTGATGTAGTGTATAGGCGTAAATGTAGTGTGACATTAAGGTAAGTGATTGAGTGTACAGGTGCAAGTGTACCTGCGGGTGAAGGATGTAAAGGCTAGTGTGCGAGGGATGTGAACTATTTGTGCTACAGTGTAGGTGATTATGTGTAGACATATATGTGAAAAATGATGTGCTATGTTTGTAATAGAAGAGGGTTGTAGATGTTATGATATTGTGTATTAGGAATTATGAAAATGTGTCAAACTTTACTGCTAAATTCCTTTTTTTAAGCCACTCAATTGCATCTTTTGAATATTTTTAGATATATATATAATCTCAACAAACCGTAGATATGAAATTTACGATAACAAATCCCTAATATGGAAGATGCTATTTAGATTCTTTGAGGATTCAACCTAGTTTTTAGAAACCTTATTATTATTTAAGCTTTTTATTTTTTAAGTCTAACTTAGTCCAACTTGATTTAGCCTAGTAACCCATTTAATAAATCTTAAGTCTATTTTAGCCTAATTTAAATTAAATAAAAATCCACATTATATCAAACTGGACTAAAAAATATTTCAATAAAGCTCGATCCTTTAACGACTTAGAATTCATTAAATTAAACACATACCATTATCCAATTTGACCTTAAACATCTTGACTTAACTCAATACAACTTGATACTTTATTTTTATTATTTTCGTTTTTATAATTTATAATTTTTTCCTTATATATATATTTTAATTATTTATTTTCTTTCTCTTTTTTTCTTTTTTCTTTTTTTTTTTCAAACCTAGCCCAATAAAAATACTAAAATAAAATGGCAAAAATGAGGTATCTTCGGAGTAAAGTTTGTAAAAACTTTGCTATAAAGACAAAAAGGACGTGCTCATTTTTACCTAATCCTTACTTGAATTGGCAAGTTAAAGACTTTAATTGTCAAACAAATTGAGTCTCAACTTAAAAGGTCGAGTATCATTAAGAAGATAGACCTCTTTAAGGATCTATTGCTTGAAAGGACAAATCTTTTAAAGACAAGATAAGATGACATTCTATTAAAGACAAAATGAGATAGCACTTTTAAGAGCAAGCGATCTTTTAAATGACTAGATGATGCTCTTTTAAGAAAGTGATTCAAAAAAGAATAGATAGGACAGTGCTCCTATGAGCAAGCAATCCTAGAAAGGAATAAGACAATGCTCCTTTGAGAAAGCAATCAAAAGACTAGTTAGGACAATGCTCTCAATAGGGCAGCGCTTCTATAAGCAAGCAATCATAAAAAGGAATAGGACAACGCTCCTTTAAGCAAGTGATTTGAAAAAGATAGGGCAGTGCTCTAATGAGTAGGTGATCTTAGAAAGCATTAGACAATGCTCTACTAATCAAGCAATCCAACAAGGAATAGGATGTCGCTCCTTTAAGCAAGCGATCCTAGAAAAGATTGGATGGCACTCCAATGAGTAAGAATCCAAGATTATTCTATGAAATGGATAGTATACTAAAAGGCAAGCGATCTATGAATTTCAAGGACTTTGATGAGTTTTAACAAAATAATCTAAGACTTAAGTTTTAGGGATTTTGATGATTCTTTGAAAATTTAAAATTTTTCTTTTTAAGAAATATCTCTTAGCAATTTTTGAAAAAGGTTTTGTTTCTCTTTTGAAAACTTTTTTTCTTTTTTCTCTTTTTTCTTCTTTTTTCTCTTTTTTCTTCTTTTTTCAAGAAATAAAAAAAAAACACTCTTTAATGGAAAATTATGTTGCTAATAAGTAAGAGAGCCTTAAAGACTCTAAAGATCACAAATAAGGGGTTATCTTGCCCCTTGCCTATTGATCACTCATTTTTTTAGTCTTGTTTCTTAGAGCATAATTCATGATTTTTGCAATCCCTCGAAGTACTAATTTTAAGCTTGGGATATAAATGACCATTCATGTTTTTGAGAAAACATTTTTCCTTAATTTTCCATTAAGGGGATAATTATCATTACTTAAAATGTTTAATCCAAATGGACTTCCTCACACTCTCATAGGTCTATTTTCACTGTTGGCATCAATTCCAAAAGTTGTTGCCTATCTTGTAAGTAGTACATTCTAGTTAATCAATCAATTTTTTTCTGGGTTTGCAACATAAGGCTTTTAGTTAATAGTTTGAGCAAATGGATATTAATGTGCTTGGCCAATTTTGAAGAAATCATATACAATCTATCACGGGTTTACAAGCCAAGTACCTAAGAGAAACTAAACATGGGCTTGTTGTAGTTTCATAAACAAATTTTTCTTAAAATAAGTCGATTTCTTTAGTCAAAAGAGTTTCATCAAGGGTAGTAAAGTGGGTGAGACCATAAAATGAGGGCTTTGCTTTTAGGCTTAGGAATTTAAATTCTTTAGCTTTTGTATATCCATGGTTTATGGATTTTCACCTTAGGATTTCATCACAAATTCAGACTTTGGTAATTTCACTCATTTTTGAAGGTGATCTCCTTACTTTTCATTTTTTTTTTCTCTTTTTCCTTTTTCTTTTTCTTTGCTTTCTTTTTCCCCTTTTTTTTTTCTTTTTTCTTTTTAAGTCAAGGTGGTTACTGTCAAGACCTTAGAGGGGGCCTAATAGGATTACCTAAAATTTTTATAACATGTGTGCACCCATGATATGAAAACCGCCTTATAAGTTAGAGATTACAAGACTCTAAATAATAAATCACTAAGATTAATGATTTCCAAGTAATTAATTTATTGTAACATGACATAATATATAATTATAAATAACTATAGATGTCTGATATCCAACGGTTTCTCAGAATCGTAGAGAATCGGTATCCCCTACCATATAATAAGACAGGATATACTAACATTATAAAACTGTAGGAAAAATTAAATTATATTATATTCTAACATGTGAATATTTTCTATAAAGAGTGTTTATGTATCACCTATAAAGATCTCAGTTAACTTTAATGCTAATGTACATATCTTCATCTTTTACTCAACACTCGAGACTTATCTTAATCCTATCATAAGTAAACCTGCAAAAGAAAGACTATTAGGGAATAAACTACAAGAGCTTAATGAGCTATCTCTCATACCATACTAGCAAACAAGTTATCAAACAAATTGTTATAACCATATGAATGCATGCACACGTAGTATGCCAAACAATATATGCAATTAACTGATACTGCATATAACATCGGATTTTAATGCCCTCCGAGATAAGGGTTGGAGATTCATCGGCACCAATCACAACTAGGCTCTATCACTTGGGTTTTTACCCATAACCTTGCATATCATATTTCATAAAATATATTTCCATTTCTAAGTCGTCTAAAAGTATAGAAAATCCTAAGCCTAGTGGTAAGGTGACCCCCGTAATCCATACTCACACCCTACAGCAGAGATCTCTAGACTCGACCCCAACCATACGGTTGGTGTTTCCATCGCTTAGTAAGCTCATAGGTTTAGGTAAGGTCATGTTGTACAAGTGCATCGTACAGAAACACTTTAATATATAAACAACCTCCATAAGGCCTCTCTTTATCACCACGTGAAGTGACGGCTGGAATAAGTAATGCGATGCATGGATAATGCATAACCCTTTTAATTTAAGATAAGCCAAATATAATTAGGTCAAATTATGAGGTGATCAATTAATATCAGCAAACCATCCAAATCATATAAAAATCAATCATACCATCAAATAATCAATTATCATATTTAATAATATTTCTTATAATAATCAATCAATATCAAGTACATGCATATCCCGAAACCCCATGCATCAAGTTATTGATATTCAATTTAAGTGCACTGACTACAAGCACAAATAAGTATAAAGTCATCGGGAGTACTTACTTGAGTATGACGACTCGCTCTAGTCGTAATAACCGATCGGAAGATTCTCGCCCTCATCAGGATCACTTGATCATTATTAGATAACAGGGATAATAAGTAGTTGACTCAACTAATAGTTGTAGATATCTATCTACCTAATTCTATTTAAATTACTATTAGCCCTTATTCGATTAAACCTAATTGCTAATCGTACGTAACTTTTTCATTCTATTTTCAATATTTACGAATTTATAGTTGTTTTTCATCATTTTTGGACGCACGTTCACACGGTGATGTCCGTTTTGGACATTAAGACCTATGTTTTACGATGTAGACTAAATTTATTGAAATTCTAACTATTGAAGCTTAATTATTCCTATTGGCTAGTTTTATGTTCCATTTTAGTAGTTAATGATTTAATTAGCCATTTATTCTTATACTTAGGGAATTTTACATTGGTATTACTAGTTTATGTCTTTGATTAAGTTTGATTCAATTTAGAAAGTGTATTAGGGTTTAAAGTTTTGGATCCTAAGTACATGTACATACTTATGTTCTTATTTTATAAGCTTATGCTTATATCATTGCTTATGTCATCAATCGCTTGTATTATTGCTTATGTTATCATTTGCTTATGTCATGGCTTATGTCATCATGTGATTACCTTATTGCTTATATCATCCTTTGCTTACATAAGCCTTACCTCATGCCTAAGTGTATTATGTACACTTATGTACATTTATACATTTGTTAACTATATACCTATACCTTTGTTATACTTATACATATACTATATTTGTACTTGTACATATACTCATATACCTATATGGTCATATACGTATTTTTATACAAATTTCGTATGCCAATTTTTCATCTTAAGAAAACCTTCCTAATTTCATTCTTTTGTGTTTTTAAGTGTGTATTTAGTATGGTATAGATATGTATAGTTAGGATTTGTCTTAGTTTAGGTTATGTACTTAGGTTATGTACATAGTAAATACTTATGTACAAAGATCTCCATACTTGTATTCTTCTAGTATATCCTTATGTACATATACTTAAGGGCATATGTACATGTATTTCTTTCCTCTTCATCATGATTCCTATCCTTCTACACTTAAAGGTGGAAACTTTATGCCTTATTTTACATGATCACACATAACATATATCTACTTATCTAATCTACCCCATCACCTAACTAATAAGTAATATAAAGCAATATATAATAACATGATCACATACCTTAATTTGTGTTTGAATTATGGAGACAAAGTGGAAAATTTTGAAAGTGAAAAGGGAAGGGGATGTCACAGCAATGGAGGTGGGGTTTTTGCTTTGTTTCTTTTTGTTTTGTTTTGTTTTGCTTTTCGAATGAAGAAGATGGTGGGGTTTAGAAGAAAAGAAGTGGATGGCAATTAAGGAGGAGAAGGGAAAAGAAAAGCTAAAAGAAAAGAAAAGAAAAGGAATTATGAGATGGATTAGATATTTTCTTATGCATTAGTGTCTTTTGTTGACTTTTCTAATTGTTAACTTAGTCAACCTTTTGACCTTAGTCAACATGTGTTGACTTGGTCAACTTTCATAAGTATATGCCATTTTGTACACATAATGTAGTAATTAAGGAAAATTAAGGGAGAAATTAAGAAAATGAAAGGAAACAAGGCATTTGGTGAATTGATTAGTAAAAATAGATGATGAGATCTTACTTTAGGTATTTATATCCTATATACATCATTTGGTAAGTTACTTAATATAACTAGTATGAAAGGTATCAATTAGGGTGTTAATGTTCACTACATTTAACCTAAGCTTCAACTATACCCCTAACTCTATGTAATACTATCTTAATCATATACCTAGGAGATAAATGTAATCTATGATTCATTAACTTAGTTTCTAAAGGTTTACTTAAGGATTCTAAATATATATGCATGATTGAAAGTCATCTCTAATCTTTCACCAATGATTTAACAAAGTATGAAGGTTATATTATCAATTAAGGTTTTAGGGCATATTATGATGAATTAATGCTCATATGTCTTTAAGCTTATCATTTTAGGGTTTTTATCACTTTTGAATGAAATCTTTAGTGTTTACATACATTTAGGGTAGAAAAGTTTCATATGCGATTGATGAGTTCATTTAGGGTTTTCACTTTTATTTACCTTATCAACTATTAAATTATCTAACATACTCGAGTCTATTTCAAAAGCTAAATCGAAAATTTTAGGGGTTTACAGTTATCTTCCATTGTTGAGCTTTCACTTAATGGGATTCGAAACCCTAAAACCATGGTTCAAAGAGTATAAGCTTAGGAGAAGTGTATATGGCTTTAGAGTGTTTAGGAAAAATCCATGGGCTTTAGGTGTTTGAATGAATGTATGGGCTTGAGTGAGGTGTATATGGTTTGAAACTCTTCTTCATACTAAAGAAATTGAATTATTTATGATAATATTTGCTTATGAATTGGAATTACTAAAGCAAGTACAAGTTAGTTTAGTCCTTTTCTCTAGATTGATGAACTTAACCTCCTAACTATCCTAGTGTAAGGTGGTTCTTGGCAAGGCTAATTTTAAGAAAAATCCCTAAAAGAATCAAATGGGTTTGCAATGGATAATTGTGTTTAGGGTAGTGAAATGAATGCTTAATATCATTTTGATACATGTACCAAGTTCAAGATAAACCTCCTTTAAGGAATGAGCTCAAGTACTCATATTGTATTTGCTCAACTCTCATGTATTTAGGGTTAGAGTTTAGGATATAGTTTGCCTCCTATCATCCTAAGCCTTTCAAGTAATGTGTTACAATTCCCTTAGGTACAAAATTTTAACTTCCGAGTTTACATTTACTTTATCCATTTTCACTTACCCCAAGTCTTGCATGAAGTATTTCATTAATGAAGGGCTAATGACATTCCCTTGTTGAGCTTAGCTAAGTACATAACATAGAAAAACAAAATGCACTAGAAAAACACTTTATTCAAATAAATCTCAACTCTAAAGTGAAAGACTATTCCAAAAAGAAATAAATATAGGAACTAAAACTCTTTTCCACTTCTTACCCCAATTTCTATCACTTCTTCAAACTTAGCCCATTTAGTTGAATTAATCTTTTGGAGATATGCCCAATTGCTTCAAATGGTGAGTTACCTAGTTAGATGGTAGTAATAAACCCTCAATACCCAATATTGGAGATTGTCTGTTTAATGCCCTTAGGTTAGGAATACTATTGCTCATTGACCCATCAGTCTCTAGAAAATTTGGTTAGATAACCTTAGCATCAATCAAATCTTATACCTTATACTTCAGTTTCCAACAGTCTTCTATGGTATGCCCTACCTGCCCTATATAATATTTACACTATTTGTTGGGGTCATAATCCCTTGGCTTATATTTCCTTGTTAAGTTTTTATATGTTAGTAGTCTTACATCTCTCAATTACTTGAATACTTAGGCTATTGGAATCTTAAATTGTATAAGTCATCTCTTCTTATTGTAAACGGGCTTGTCTTGATTCTAGGCTTTCCCAATTGGTACATTCGCTCCCGACTTCTCTTTCCCTAAATCATCCTCATGCTTTGGTTGTGATGTCCTATCCATATTAGGATGTAGGTTTTCAAGCTACTTGAGCACATAACCTATTTCCATTTTTATACCCATAAGTTTCTCTTCTAATATCACCAACTTTTCTTTTAAGGCTGCAACCCTATTTTTCATATCATGGTAGTAACATACCCCCCTAACTTGACCATTCAAATTTGTTTCTACCATTTTCCCTAAACTTTGTATCATGTTGACAGTGGGCTCTATGTAGAATTGGGCCTTAGATCCCTAACAAAGTTTATCTAGACTAATTTTTCATTAATCAAATCTTAGACTTTATTCTTCAACTCCAAACAATGGTCAATAGCATGCACCTGTTGACCCATGTGGTACTCACATTACATTTTGGGATCATATTTTCGAGGTCTATACCTTAGTGTTAGAGTCTTAGGATGCAGCAAACCCTCTTCTTTTAGGTAGCAATAGACTTGAGGCATAGGAATTGGGATATGAGTGAACCTCCTTCTAGGTAATTTTTGGCTTAGCTTATTTTTCGTGACCATTGGACCAATGCTTAGGGTATCAGGCTCATGTATCATTAGATAGGACATCATAGTGTTCACAATGGCCTCTAAATCCAACAAGGCTGATCCCTTCCCTATCAATCTCGCCACTCTAATAACATCTTCATTGTGACCATCGGCTGTAACAACGTTTGCAAATGTGGAAGTGGTATAGCCTAAGAGGTGATTATAATAAGGTTCACCTAATGTGTAGATGAATATGTTGATTAATTTATTTTTTGGCAATTGTACTATAGCTTGAGTAGCTATAGATCTCTATCTCTAGGCAAACTCCTTAAAGGACTCGGTTGACTTCATTTTCATGTTATTTAAATCCATTAAGGAAGAAGCCACTTCTTCATTGAACTTATACTATTGATAAAAGGCTCGAGCTAGCTTATCCCATGTATCAAGCTTAACTAAGTTTTGTTGGGCATACCAAATCAATGCCAGCCCTGTTAGGCTATTTTGGAAAGTATGAATCCTTAACTACTCATGTTTAGAGAATTGGGCCATCTTGTGGACATAAAGCCTAAGGTGAAGTTTAAGACAACCTATTCCATCGTAATTTTTGAAATTTGGTACTTTAAACTTCTTGGGTAACTCATGGTCATTAAAAGCACAAACATTGCTCAAGCCTAGATTACTTTGCACATCATAATCCTTTAGAACTCCCATCTTCTCTTCAATTTCGTGTAAGATTTCTTCCCCCATTTTCATCAATTTTTGCTCCAATTCCTTCCCCAAGCCTTTGCTATTGCTGTTGAGCTCATGAACTAGCAACTCTTTAGACTTGTTTGCCTCATATGGTATCTTGATAGGCCGTTGGGCTTAGGTATGGGCCATGGTCTTAACTTACTTTGCATGCTTGCTCAAAACCTCTTCAGTTATGGCTATTCTCTATTTAAGAGCTTTAGACATCTTGGTTTGGATAACGAGTGATTATAGGCTTCAAGTTAGGCTAGATCACTTAAAAAGTAATCCTTCAAAGCCTGTAAGAATCCCTTCTTGTTAGTAACACTACATTCCTTTCTTTTAAAAGAAATCAAGTTTTTAATTTTGAAAACCATTCATTTTTTTTGGAAACTTATATTGAAAAAAAAAATCAATGATGATTTTATATCACAGATAACTTAATACTGACATTGACGAATCTAAACTTATTATATAGATAGAAGGTTAAAAAAGAAATGGAACCATTGGGATTGATAATTGAGGGCATAGAATGACAATTATTTTTCAAGGATGATATAGTGAAGCGAAAATTATTTTACAATGAGAAGTTTATTAAAAAATGCAATAAGAGTGACGAGTCATAAAGAAAGTTCTATTAAGACCGTAATAACTTATGGGTTAAATACAAAGAATGAGAACTTAGATATTTACAAGATTAATACCTTAAGATGGAAAATAATTTACGATGGAAATTTAATAGTTAAATCGTTTTTTTTCTATTTTTGTATTTTTTTTTTAATTTTGTTAGTTTCTAACAGTATGGTACATATAGGGTATTACAATAGAAATTGACCAAATATATAATTATCATGAAACTAGTTTTTGATCATAAAATATCATTTTAAAATTTATTTTAAAAAAAAATTTGTTTGAAAGTATTGAAAAAATGATAATTCCATAATAATCTTTAATATAGCTAACTTCCATAATTACATGCCTAAAAAAAAATTTGTAAGTTAATATTGATTATTTTTCTTTTTTCTTTTTTTTTTTTAATTTTGCTACATTATGGTATATGAGGAATACTAATGATTTTGAGCCTTCTATGTTAAATACCTATTACTCATGAAATAAAACAAAATTTACCAGATTTACATATATTACACAAGATAGTATATAAAATAAATGTGATGAAATATGCTACACACGTATGCAATGCAATGTGGTTGGTCATTAATAAAATGTAGGAATCGAATTATTATAAACCTACAGTCAATGAGTACCCTTATATATAAGTAAATTCAAAATAAGATTTAAAAAGAAATGAAGCTCGTGAATAATTATATATAAGGATTACTGGTTTTTTAATTTCCCCATTTTGGAAAAAGAAAGCTGAATTGATCATAGATTAATTAGGCTTTTCCTATAATTTAAAAATGACTACCTCTTTTTCAAAAGAATGATGTAAGAGGATAGGGTCTATAACTCTCAAGTTTTGTAGCTTCAAGGATATTTAGAGAAAAAACTTAGTAGGCTACATCAACGCCTAAGTGAGCTCGCCTATTACTGTTAGGTGGGGGTAAAGACTCTAGTGACTTGAGGTTTGCATAATGGTGGCCTATCCTAAGTTCTTGAAGTGTCCTAGGTCCAATCACATCTAAATATGTACATGATAAATAATAAAAGTTCGCCCCAAATTACCTAAGATAGGCTAACATGGGCCAATCTTTTCCTAGCAAGCTTACATTACTAAAAATCAATTAGTACAATTATATTACAATATTAAATAAACAAAAATAAGGAAAAAAAATAATCCCATTAATTAATTTTTATATTTTTACATGACTAGCCCATTAGTGTCTCTAGCCCATCAACCTATACTAATCTTAGCCCACTTAATATAAATTACTTGACATAAAATTAAGAAAATAGTTTTTTGAAAAAAATATTTTAAAAATTAGAGTTACCAACTAGTTTAATTGGTAAAAAAATGAAATTAAGGTTTTTGGAAAGGAAAACCCTAATTTGGCCACTAATCTACAGATTTCTAAAAAAAAAAAAAATTTTTGGAAAATTAACCAAAAGAAATTAAGTTCATAGGTTAACCTATTAAGACTAAGTCACCATGGAAAAATAAAAAAAAATTAATGGGCTTTATTTTTATTTTTTTTCCAAAAATACTAAGATATATATAGATATGCAAAACATAACTAAAATAATTTTTTATTACGAACTTTTCAAGAAGAAGGAAATTTTTTTTTTATACAATTATCCCGAAAGTGTCTACGTACTCGCTAGTCGATATTAAACCAATATAGTTCCTTTTTCAGAAAAAATTTAGTAGGTGGATTTTTTTAGATTTGAAAATCGAGTTAGATTTATGCTTACTTAACAATTTATTATTATTTTTATAAGAAAACCTATAAAATCTAATTTTACGAATCTATTTTTAAAAAAACCTAACTAACTAAATTTTTTTGAAAACTTTGGTTAAGATTTTTTTTATAAAACAAAATCACTATGTGTAAAAAAAAATATCTTTTTTAAATCCTATATGTAAGACAAATTGAATATATATTATAGATTTGTATTTGTTTCGAAGATACGGATCTCAAAGAAAAAATATGTGATTTTTCAAAAAAATGCAATTTTCAACTAAAAAATGAAATTTAACTAAATTAACAAAAAACAAACAATTATCTAAAAAATAGCAAATGATATGAACTTTATTAAAAAATATTAAATAAACCTACACTAAAGAAAAAAAATAGTAAAATAATTAATTAACTAAAAAGATAAATAATTAAATAAAGAAAATAGTTTTCATTACCTAAAGGGGTTGAGTTGTGCTAGATCAGTGTGTTTGTGTTGACCTTGTTGCGATCGCTTAGACTACATTTATGTGTTTGGTAGGGAATTGCTTGTGTGTATGTAGTGATGGATCACGATCGTGAGTGGTAGTAGTACGTCATGCTCGTGCATAGTAGTGGTTGTGTGATCGTATGCGTAGTTGTGTTTGCTCATACATAAGTGTTGTGTGTGTTTGTGTCTTCATCTTTATGTGTCGCGTAGCATGTATGGAGTATGTGACTTCATGTTGCATGTATGGAGTGACATGTATGTAGGTTATTGTGTGCGACTAATGTGTCATTAGCAGTGAGAGAGTGCGTGTGTGCTATGATCTGTATGTAAGAGAGTGTATTAGGCAATGGGGGTGTGTAGTCAGTGAATGTGGATGGTGAATGGCTCGCGTTAGCGTATAAGGTAGTGCTGTGTCGGTCATTGCTGTATGTAAGTGATGTAGTGCATGGGCGTGAGTCCAGTATGATAGTAAGGTGAGTGATCATGTGTTTAGGTATAGGCATGGCTATGGGTGAAGGATGTGAAGGCTAATATGTGAGGGATATGAACTTATCATGCTACAGTATAAGTGATTATGTGTGGACATGTGTGTGAAAATAATTTATTGTGTTTGTAAGGGAAGAGGGTCGTGGATGCTGTTGTGATATTATGTATTGGGAATTATGAAAACTTATCAAACTTCATCGCCAAATTCCTATTTATAAGATACTCGGTTGCATCTTTTAAATCTTTTTAGATATATATTTAATCTCAACCAACCTTAGATATGAAAGATACAATAACAAATCTCACATACGGAAGATACAATTTAGATTCTTGGAAGGTTCAACCTAATTTCTGGAAACCCTATTCTTATTTAGGCTTTCTATTTTTCGAGCTTGACTTAGTCCAACTTCATTTAATCTAATAACCCATTTAATAAATCTTAAGTCTATTTTAGCTTAATATAAATGAAATAAAAATCTGCTTTATAATGGACTTGACTATAAAATATTTTAATAAAGCTTGATCCTTTAATGACCTAGAATTCATTAAATTGAAGACACACCATTATTCGATTCGACCCTAAATGTCTTGACTTTACTCGATATGACTTAACACTTAATTTTTATTATTTTCGTTTTTTTTTTCTATATATGTATTTCTAATTATTTATTTTCTTTGTTTTTTTTTCTTTTTTTAAAACTTGGCCTAATAAAAATGTTAAAATAAGATGGCAAAAATGAGGTGTCTATATAAGGTATAAGGCATCTTGAAATTTGTATGTTGTGTACTTTATAGTACAAGTTCTAAAGTAGATATAAAATACCTTAACATCATACCCACATCTTATCTTATTGGAGTAGGTTTCGAAAAATTGTTACTCAAAATCTATCATATGACTCTCTTTACCTACCCATAACCTACTTGGTAGATACCCTATACAGTTGGGTTATTCACTCATCCTTAATATATATCTATATATATATATATATATATCCATCTTTTTTAATGTCTTTTTCTTATTAAACACAAGATTCAAATAGATAAAAAAAAAAAGATATAGAAAAATGACAAAGATGAACCAAATGAATCCTTCTTTATATAGCAAAAGGGAATTATCTTGAGATTATAACACTAGAAGTTTTGTAACTCTTGTAGTTCACATATAGATATAATCTTATCTAAGAATTTTGATTAGAACAAAAAGAGGAACAAAATAGATTAATTTATCTAAGCATGCCTATTACTTACTACTAATGCCATGAATTTGTGATATTACGTACATGTCGATGATGCTAAATTCTCATGCTATACAGACATATGAGATATTTTTATATTGAAGGTATGAATGTTGTTGAGAAGCAAATGTTATACTAAATCAGATTATATAAAATAAAAAAATAAATAAATGAGAAAAATAGTCTTACAACATTTATATGGAAAATGATAATACTTGTGTTTTTCAAACTTTTCAATCTCTCATCTAATCATCTTAATGAAGGATCATTTATCAACTCTAATAAAGCATCCATAACCAACATTATTGATCCTTAGATAATTTCTCTATAAGGGGAAAAAATAAATAAACATTTGCTAAAGTATATATTTCTTTTACTTGTGTAGGCTTATAATAAAAAAAAAAAAGAACATTTATGAAAGAAATAGTTATTGTATGGGGGGATTGCTATGGACATATCATAAAAATCTCTAAGTTGCACAACCAAGCATCAATAAGGCTTGCAGTAGTTCAAAATTCTAAAATTGTTACTTTATGTATAGTTTTAGCTTGTTTTGTTTTTTAATTCCTTATAATGTGTGCAACTATAAAAATTGTAAATCAAATGATACCTTAGTAAAGATTAAGATGTCTCATCTTAGAGCTAGTTATCAAAAATTAAGAAAAATCTAACCATGTCATATGTCAATAATCATAATTAAAAAGCCAATCAAATATTGATAGAAAAGCAAATTAAATAGATACATATGTAACGACTGAAAATGTAAATGTCAAATCCCTTAAGTAATAGTACCTTATGATATTTTGCCCATAGCTAACACATGTTTGGAAAAGGTAGATATCCACATTATATATTGTTTGACCTAGTACTTTATTAATTTTCAAAATGAAACTCAAATGTACTTTATATTGTTTTTTAATCATCTAAAATGGAAGATGTAAATTGTTATAGATTTTAAAAGAGGTTATTAGAATAAAAACGTTTAACCCCTTTTGATTGGTCTATCAAAATATCAAGCTAAATGATATTCCTCAAAAGGTCAATACAAATCAACCTTATTTCATTATAATGAACTACCATTGGATCTATATTTCATTGAAGCATATGATAAGACCCCCTTCTTTAAGGGTTAAAATGATGAAGGCATTCCACTTAGAGAAATAAAATTTAGATATTCTTATTGGTATAGTGTCCTAAATCATCATAAATGGCATAAAATGAGTAGTATGTATGGGCCTTACTTAGAAAAGATTGAATATTCTCTCATTTAACCTATCAGCTTTTACGTTTATTAGGGATATAGCAATTGGTAAATTGGTATTACCTTATATATGTGCTACAAGGTTTAGGAAAGTCACACCTTTAGATTTTAAGTTGATTGTTTACCTTCCCATGGTATATAGTTAATTATGGTGATATATGATATGCTGTATTGTGAGCAAATAAGGGCGATAGTGCTGAGGTGAGTTCAAGTTTATGGATAGCTCGAAAACAAAGATGGGAAATGCACAAATAACAATGAAAATAGATGAGCAAAACTACGAACGATTTTGAGGATATGACGTACTGAGGAAACTTCGTAAACTCAAAAGTTAACTCAATATGATGCATAAGCAAATCGATGAGGTCATTCACTACCTAATCTTGCTTAAAGGTTAGGAAAAGAGTAAGAAGAGTGAAGTAAGCACACTAAGCTCATGAAAAGGGGAAGTATATTCAATATCAGATGTATATTGTTCTTGTGGTTGCATATTACATGGGTATTTATACTCGAAATATTAAAGTATTCGGCCTAAAATAGAAAAGACAAAAAGGATATTATCTAAAGGAAGTAATGTACAAGGAATAATAAATGATACAAATGAAAACTCAAAGAAATCAATGATTAGTGTAGTAGAATCCTTTCACATGGGCTTAGATATGTATCAACAGGTCATTGGAGATGCTTTTGGTAGAAACAAACAAATGGTATAGTCAGGATGGAGGTTGCTAAGTGGACGTGCTGAGCAAACTTGGGGTCCTTTGAGAGGACATAGCTGTAGATGTGTGTTGAGGTTCTCTACACCAATACTGATGAATTGATGGTCGATACAGTCATAACTGAGCAAATGCATAAGGAATTGGACTATTAATAGAGCATATTTTAGGTCGGCACTCGATTATTGAGAGATGAAAAGTTACTTCACTCAGCATATGGAGTTGGTCAGTAGAATAGATTAGTTTGGCTTTGACAAGAGTTGGCTAGAAAAATAGGTTTCGCTTTGCTAATCCCATAAGGCCTTGTGCTTAGGCTTAGGTTAAAGGTCTGTTAGTTTGATTCCTATCATCTCCTTTAGGTTGATTTGGATTTAGGATCAAATTTAGCTGGTCTTTGCTCAATTCTATCTCAAGTTGGTAGGGATTGATATCCATAATGTTGGAGGTGTCAAAGCCTCTATAATTCTTTGTTCATTCCAAACAATAGATATTATCGTCGATCTTTTGGAGTATTCTAAAAGGACCTTTAGCTTAAGTGCAACTACACCAAATCTTTGGGCTAAAACTATTTTGACTTCCTTTTCTCTTTTCTCTCATTCTCTTAGTAACTTAGTCAATCTGCTAGGTAACTTTCATGTAGATCTACAGCAAAGATTGCACTTTGGCTCTCGCGTTAAGGTCTTTTCGCTCAGACATGGGTACAAGGGCATGGTCAAGGGGTAGCTTTGGATTGAAGCCATAGTCGACTTCAAAGGGTCTTTGTTTGGTAGTGTCATGTTGAGTGTGGTTTTATACGAATTCCATTACTAGCAAACATATATCCCAATCAATCAAATTCTTTCCTATTGTAGCTCAAAGTAGTGATCTTAAAGTACGATTGACTACCTCTATTTGACCATCAATTTAGGGGTAATAAGAAGCGTTGAATAGTAATTTAGTCTCCATTTGACTCTAAAGAGTCCTCTAAAAATGGCTTAGAAACTTTAGATCTTTCTTCAAGACTACACTTCTTGGTATACTATCTAAAAGAACTATCCACTTAACAACTCATATGTCCTCTTCTCTCTAAAATGTCTGAAAAGTCTAATAGAATGAGCTTCTTTACCATGTAATTTTCTCAAAGAACAGGTTGGCACACATAACTTGCCTTTCTAGAATAGATACCTATCTTCCATGGAATAGTCATCTACTATTCTTCCTTTAGCACATCGTCCAAATATAGGACCAAAATGGGGGTCCTAAGTATATTGATCTTTAATGCTCACAAACCTTAACAATCTAGTCTGTAACTCGATAAAAAGAACATGTTTTCTTGATAGAGCATCAACAACTACATTATTCTTGCCTTGTTTATACTAGGTCACAAAATTGACCCCTTCGAGGAATATGACCCATCATACTTGCCGCTTTGATAGCTTGGTCTAACTTTTGGACGTATAATTGACAAACTTTCTCAATAATAGATAGTGCTGCCATACTTAGAGTGCTCAGATAAGGGTTAAGAGCTCTTTGCCATACATTGAGTAGTTCAATTGAGGTCTTCTTAGCTTCTCACTATGGTAAGCAATTGGTTAGCCTTCTTACATCAAGACAATACCAATACTAATGTCTGACGTATCACATTTGAGTATAAAAATTTTCTTGAAATCATGCAAGACAAATATTGGTACAGAAGCCAATCTTACCTCTACTTCAACAAAACTTCTCTCCTCTCACTTACCCTAGTTAAATTTGATATTCTTCTTTATCACTCAATAAGGGGTACAAAAATGGCAATGAAGTTTCTGATGAATTTTCAATTAAAGGATGCCAATCCGTAGAAAATTCTAATAAGGATAAATTAATCTATACTTTTTAGGCACATGTATGCATATGTTGACCATAATTGTATTCATTTCTTAAGTTCTTGGTACTTAATTGTGTAATGTATTGATTTAAAGTGAATCAAGAGTAAGGAGATGAAGTTTACACAAAAATAATGAATTTTAAGGTAATTACAGCTGTGAGGAGAAGAAAACCTTGAAGTAAAACTAAGATGCACTTTGTCACCGAAGTGATAATGAAAGATTAGAATGGAGCAGTACTGATCACATCCTCTATCACGAGCGTAATTGAGAGAGTTTTATTAATCTCCCTATCAATCATGCTTGTGATTGTATATTAGGAGGGTGATCACTCCTTCGATCACGAGCATGATGAAATGTGATGAAGCGATAAGGAGTTCACATTTGTAGTCATAGCCATGATTAGTGTAGATTTTTGTTTTCTGAGACTACCATACCTTGAGTCATGGGTATGATAGGAGAGGACATGACTGTTCTTCTTTAACCTTTTTACACTAATTAATATGTGGAACATGTCTTAACATCAGGCAATGTCTTGAAATGGCATTTTCAAGTCCTTTGACGAGTTAAGTATAAATATATCGCAACTTTTAAACAAAAAGGAAGAATTACATTAGAACCAACATCATCAAGAAACATAATAGATCATCAAAATCAACACCATTAAATTTCTTATTCATGTTCTTAGCATGGTTGTACTATAACATGTGTTTTTGTATTATTCTTCACTAAAATCTAGAGAGTTGCGAAGAATCTAGCGTCCATATATTGTTCTATCAAGATTCTACATGTTAATGAAAAGGGGTTTCCTTCTTATCTCTTTTTCTAAGTTATGTTTTATTTTATTTTTCCTATTTCACTATGTTCGTTCTTTTTCTATCATGTATGAGTAATAACTTAGGGTTCATGAAGTCATTTTAACATGAACATACTTTGATTTGTTGTTTATCCTAACAATTATGAATTTCTGGTGATTAGAACTTCATACAAGTTGAGATAGTGTAGTATACGACACAATCTTATAATAGTTCTCAATGGAATCTATTGAGAAATGATTCCACTAAGTAGATCTTAGTCACAAAAATGAACTACTCGTGCTAATAGAGATATTATTAGGAAGTTCACTGCGTGTTTAGGGAATTCAAGGATATTAGTAAACTTCTCATGCAATCTTGACTTGTCCTTTCTTTTAGAAGAGACTTTAAGGAATGCAATCAAGATTAGAATTAAGTAATTCTGAGAAGAATACTCATGAATAGAGAATTCTTGTAGTCGAGTAATTGTTAGGATAGATAGTTCATAATTCATGTTAATATGATGGAGTAAACCTACCTTGTAATTTGTTGTTTTCATGTTACAATTTTATTTGTTGTGTTTTCTTGGTGTTATCGTAGAATTGGTATAGTTTATTTGTAGAAATCAGTTTAATTACTTCATTTAATCATTCAATTGCTAGTTAATAGGAAGAATAATTGGTATTAGTGTTTGAATCTTTTCCCAGTAGGGACAACTCTATACTTATCCATACTATCAAATGATAGATACACTTGCCTATTTAACTGAGTAAATGATAAAATAGAAGAATTTAAATTGTAAGACTTAGTAGCTCTATTTACAGGTGATCAACTTCTCACTCGGCATAGGTGGTAATAGTCGACCATTTGACAATTGCTCATATTTTCTCATCATCGACTCACAAGCCTCCTCTACTAACAACATATCCTAGAAATACTACTTCCTCTTGGTAGAAACAACACTTTAAATTGTCGAATAGCTTCTTAGCTTAGAGTACAACAAGTGTAGTACGGAATTATTTGTTGTGTCTTAGCAGGTCAATATTGTATATAAGGATGTTATCAAAATAGACCATGACACACTTTCCGATCGGGTTTCTAAGCACATGGTTTGTCAATCTCATGAACTTGCTTAGGGCATTTAATGGGCCAAAAGGCATAACAATCCACTCGTAAAGTCCATGCCTAGTTTTGAATGTAGTTTTCCACTCTTCTCTTAGCCTCATTCGATTCTAATGGTAGTAAGACTTCACATCAATTTTACTAAAGATCCTAGCTCCATTCACGATATGTTACACCAAAGGTTGACAAGAGTGATGGTATTGGGGTAGGTCTAAGCTTGCAAAAAGCTTAAAGAACGAAATGGGAATTACGCGAAAGATAGGGTAAGTAAATAAGTAGTCTTTCAAATAGCTTTAAGGATATGACGCTTTAGGGAATTTTCAAAGACTTACAGTTTAACTCGATATGATGCACAAGTTGATTCAATAAGTATATACCCTACTTAGCCTTACTTAAGGGTTAAGATAAGAGTGAACTCAGCAAACAAGCTGTGAGCAATGTTCATGAAAGGAGAAGTGTATATTCAATATCAAAAAGAGTAAGATGATTTGTGGTTACATGTACAATGGATATTTATACTTGAAAAGTTAGGGAATCCTACCTAAAATGGAAAAGACAAAAAGGGTAATGTCTAAAATAAATAATGTACAAAGAATGATAAAGGGTATAATTGAAAATACAACAAAAGGGGTATCCTATATGGAGGATTCTATTACATGATTGCTCAAAGGCATAGCTCTCTATGGATGGGTATCTTTCTAGCAAAAAAGACATACTATACGATCAGGTTGGTGCTTTCTAAGCAAAGGTGCCAAACAGAAGTGGTAGATCAACTATGCTAACTTGAGTAGCTAACTCTTTTAAGGTGATATTAGCTCGAACGTCTTCAAAACTACTCGAATTCAAGTTAGCTGAGCTGATGGTTAGATGAGCTAAGCTATTGTTCTAGTGCAGTTCGAGTCGACAACTAGAGATGGCTAATGAGTACAAAAGGGCATGATTCGGCTAGGGCATCGGGTCGATAGATTGCAATAGCTTAGATTCCTCAAATGTAGTGCGTGAAGAAAGAACTCATCTTGCCATGCTTTCTAGTCCTTGGGATTGAGCTCAGGTCAGGGGTTTAATAGTCTGATTCTTATCATCTTAGCTAGGATGATTGGGATTTAGGATTAAATTTAGTTAGTTTTCATCTAAGTTCTCCTTAAGTAGGTAAGTGATGAGGTTAGCAACATTAAACACGTCTGATACTCTAAAGTCTTCTAGAAGCTCTAGCTGGTATGCATTGTCATTGATCTTTTAGAGTATCCTAAATGGTCCTTCAACTCTAGCAGATAGCTTGTTCTTTCTTTTATTAGGCAATCATTCCTTACTTAAGTGTAGCCATACTTAGTCCTTGGAATGAAACTGCTTGGTCTTCCTTCCTTTGCATTTCTCCTTTAGTTTTCTAGTGGCTTAGTCAATTTGCTAGGCTAGGTGGCTTGTTGGTAGATTTGTTGGATGAATTGAGCTTTGGTTCTTGCTTTTAGATCTTCTTAGTCAATGGATGGCATGGGTGTATGATTAAGGGGTAGCTTAAGGTTGAAACCATTGACAACCTTAAATGAGGTGTGCCTAGTGGTAGCATATATTGTTTTATTGCAAGCAAATTCAACCATAGGTAGGCAAATGTCCTAATTGGTTAAGTTCTTCCCCATTGTAGCTCAAAGCAATCATCCGAGGGTATAATTGACCGCTTTTGCCTAGCCATTGATTTAAGGTTGACAAGAGGTGTTAAATAGTAAATTGGTTCCCATTTGATGCTAAAGGGTTCTCTAGAAGTAGCTTAGAAATTTTAGATCTTTGTCCGACACCATACTCTTTAGTACTTCATGCAAGCGAACTATTTCCTGCAAAAACAAAGAAGCTAAAGCATCGTTAGTTTTGGTGCAGGGCATGAAATGTGCCATTTTACTGAGCCTATCTACAACACCCCTTACAGAATCTTTGCTTTGTGGCAGTTTAGGGTAATTTAAGGACAAAATCCATAGTTAGATTAGCCCATGGTTTGGTTATAATAGGCAAAGGCATTGGTTTTCCATGTTTTGCTTGGCTTTTTGCTTTCAAGTAGGTGATGCATCCCTCTATCACACAATGCACATCATGTCTCATTCTAGGCCAGAAGAACTTATCATTCAGTAGCTCATACGTTCTCTGATCTTTGAAGTGTCTAGAATATCCTCCATTATAGGCTTCTCTCATCAGCAACTCTCTAATCGAACAGGCTGGCATACATAACTTACCACCTCATAATAAATATCCATTCTCTATATGGTACTCATCTACTACTCTTCCTTCTCCATAGTACTTAAATATAGAGCCAAAATGAGAATCATTTTGATATTTTTCTTTAATGCTTATAAACCCTAACAACCTAGTCTGCAACTTAGTATGTAGAATATGACTTCTCCATAGAGTACTAGCAACTACATTGTTCTTTCCTTGCTTGTACATAATGACAAAATTAAATCCCTCTATGAACTTAATCCATTGGGCTTGGTGTTTGGAAAGCTTTGATTCACTCTACAAATATCTCAAGGACTCATGATGTGTGTATATGACAAATTCCTTTGGTAGCAGATAATGTTGCTATATATGGAGAGCTTGAGCTAGGGCTAAAAGTTCTTTGTCATAAATAGAGTAGTTTAATTACACTCCTTTGAGCTTCTCTCTATGATAAGAGACAGGTTAGCATAGCTCCGATGCTCACTCTTGACTTGTCGCATTCAAGCTTGAATACTTTATTAAAGTCTGTTAGAGCCAAGACTGAGGCATAGGTAAGGTTATTAAACTCGTGATTTTACGTAAAATTGTTAGAAGGTGTAAAATCAAAACGTAAAATGTATGTTTGTAAAATAGCTTTAAAAAATTACAGATATACTTATAGTTGTTATTTAAAATTTGAAATACATAATGAAGATAAAAAAAAAAAAAAGAAGAAATTAAGTTTTTTTTTTTCTATAAAATTCTTAATATATAATATAACATGTATGGAAGAAGGATAAATAGAGTTGAAACTATACTTTTGCCCCTTCTTTTTTAAAAAAAAAAGCTATAAATTAAATAGAACCAAACATTTCAACTCATTTTAAGTTATTAATGGTATAAAATAAAGTACATAGATTTTTTTGTAAACTTGGTTACTAAAGCTAAAACTTGGATAAAAACTATAAACGTAAAATGAGAGATTAAGAGAGAAAGAAAGATTTGAAAAATTGGAATAGGATAGGATAGATGTTGTAATGCCATAATAGTTATAGCTTGTAAAAGGTTGTATTTTTTTTCCTTTAACTTTTTAATCCATTCAACTTAGATATTTAGAATTGTTAAACTCGGTTAAAAATGTAAGTTTTTATAAAAAAAAAAAAAAGATTCTGCATCAAAGTTAATTTGGAGAAGCCACTTAAAATCATAAACTCATAAAATTGCAATTTTGACAACTATGGGCATAGGTTAACCTTGCTTTTACTTCGACAAAACTCTTCTTCTCTTTCTCTCCCCACTTAAACTCTACATTCTTCTTTGTGAGCTCTATTAGAAGTGCTACTATGGTATAGAATCCTTAGATAAAGCATTAGTAAAGTGATGTTAATCTATGAAAACTTCTTACCTCAGTGCATGAAATTAGGGTTAGCCCCTCAATAATAGCTCGTACCTTCTCTTCATCCACTCTTAATCCTCTTCCACCAACTACGTAACTTAGGAAGATCACTTCTTCCTAATTGAAATAGCATTTCTTCAAGTTTCCAAATAATCTCTCTACTTAGAGGACATTGAATACTACCTTGAGATATTTAGTGTGCATTGCCAGGTCGCTACTATAGATAAGGATGTTGTCGAAGTAGAAGACGAAAAATTTCTAGATCAGATCTCTCAAAGCATGAGTCATTAGCCTCATGAAAGTGCTTAGGGTGTTTGATAGTCTAAAAAGCTTGACCATCTACTCGTACAAGCCATGTCGGGTCTCAAAAGTAGTCTTCTATCCATCCCCTTACCTCATTCAAATTGGGTGGTATCTAAACTTTAGATCAATCTTGCTAAATACCCTCACACCACTCAGTTCATTCAACATATCGTCTAACCTCAAGATGGAGTACTTATACATTATCGTGATCTTGTTGATAGCTCTACTATCCATATACATTCGTCAAGTTCCATCCTTCTTCAGCACTAGCAATGCAGGTACATCATAGGGGCTAAGACTCTCCCTCACATATCCCTTTGTCAGTAGTTGATTTACTTATCTCTAAAGCTTAGCAGCTTATTTGAGGTTTATTCGATAAGGTAGTGATGGGTATTAAGTCAATGTAGTGTTCAATGCCTCTAAAAGGAGGTAATTTCTCAAGCAACTATTCTAGAAACAGGTCGGTATACTCTTCCAATAGCTCTTTGACTTCCAAGGGTAGTTCAATATGCTCCTTCATTTCTAGTAGTCGTTACATTAATAAAAAAGTTGGCACATTGACCTTAATAGGTTCTTGGAGTTTGGCTCTATTCAACCCTAGAGCCTTCTTTGATCCTTGAGTAAGCTTAGCTTGTAGTTTGCTAACTTGACTCGATGTCATAAGGTTCAACGTAATCTTCCTCCCATCTTTCTTAAACACATATGTGTCCTGAAATCATCATGAATAACCCTTTGGTCGAAAAGCTAAGGTTGGCTTAGCAGCACATGAGATGCATACATGGGTAGCATGTCACAAAGAATTTCGTTGGAATAGTTCCCAATTAGGATCGGCAATAGCACTTGCTAGGTAACATGTACTGCTCCCTTCTTGTTCAGCTAATGTGACTTATATGGCTTTGGATGTTTAATGCTCAGCAACTTGAATTTCTTAATCAGTCGATAGACGCTACATTGGTACAGCTTCTACTGTTTACTATGAGCGCATAGACCTAATCATCCACTTTGTAAGTGATGTGAAATAAGTTCTCTCTCTACTCCTCTTCAGTAGAGGGTTCTAAACTCATAACACATCAGATAACCAGGTTTAACTTATCTAGGTCCTTTATAGATACATCTTCCTCAATCAGGTCGACATTAACATTAGCTTCATCTTCCACTTCTTTCTCCTCCTATTGTTGTTCATTTGTACTATCTACTTTAATCTTTGGAACATCTCCCTTGATAATTATGTTCCTTTTGTTCGGATATTAAGTAGCCATATGCCTAAACCCTTGGCATTTCGTCTTCCTTCCAGATCCTTCTCTCTTGTCATATGTTCTTGTCGGCACATCACTATCAACTTATCGACCCTTCTGGTCAACCTTAACTTCTACCCTTCAGGTAAGCTCAAAACTTTACTAAGTTTAATGACTTACATAAATAGGTTAGGTTGACTAACTAGGTCGGCTCATCTAAGGTTAGATCGACCTATTTGTCCTTTGCCTCTCTACTCATTGGGCTATTTTTATAGCCTCATCTAGTGTAGTGAACTACTAAAGTTCCATAATATCACACAAGTCATTTCCTAATCTAGTACGAAACTTAGATATTGTTCGTGCTTTTGACTCTTCTACTTCACAGTGAATCATGAGTATTTAGAAGCCCTGAATGTATTCATCAATAGTTTGCCTTCCCTGTCTCAGCTATTAAAGTTGAGCAAAAGTGTCTTATAGATATGTATTCGGTACAATCTTATTTTTCAGAATCCTCTTCATCTCAAGATAAGTGTTAACTTCCTTAAATCCTTCTCGTCTCCTCATGATTTGGAAATTCTTCTACCACATCAAGGCATATCTTGAGAACTCTATAGTAGTAGTCCTCACCTTCTTATGGTTCTCATACTGGTAATATTCAAAAACTCACTCTACCTTTTCCTCACGATCTAAGTAGTCATCTACATTCTAGAACCACTGAAGCTTGGAATCTGAAGCTTTACATAGTCGGCAGCTTAAGGTACTCGAGTTTACTCCTCTTCTTCTCCTTCATTATCCATATCTCCCAAGTTAATCCTTCATCGTACTCATCTTCCTACTTTTGCACCTCAAACTTATCGAGTTGGGACCTATCCTCTAGTGGGTCGAACAACCTGTAGAGTGTTTTACACGGCCTTAGTAGGTTAATAAGCCATTACGTGAACAACTTTAGTCAAATCGGCTATGAAGTTAGCCACCTCATCAAGTTGTTCATTTGTACAACTAGGGTTGTCATTCATAGTGGATTGCAACCACTATTATCATCCCCAATACTAATGTTGACACTCAGATCCATCATTTTATTCAACAAAACTCAAATACAAAATTTAAATTTAAGAAACAACAAACACTATCCCTCCAAGCTAAACAACACATACACTCTTCCACATGAATTTCCAACTATTCCACAAACACAACAACTATTCTTGTAAAGAATAGACCCAACCAAAACTTGCTATGTTTTCATATGTTTGAAATAGGGCAAAACAAAGTATATAACAAAAGTGAACTACTACTCCTCTTACATACTCAAACACGTACAACTAACTCATAGGTAACTTCTATACACTACCACAATAGTTACTACTTACATGAAAACTTAAACATAACTTACCTATACTAAGATGACACACTGCACCGAGGGCCAATAAGGGTGATGGTATCGAGGTGGGTCTAAGCTTATAAAAAGCTTGAAGAATGAAAAGGAAATTGTGCAAAGACAGAAAAAGCAAATAAGCAGACCCTTGAATAGCTTAGAGAATAGATGCACTAAAGAACTTTTGAGGACTCATGGCTTAACTCGATATGACGCATAAGCTGATCTAATGAGGGTAATTGCTACCTAGCCTTGCTTAAGGGTTGGGATAAGAGTGAAGTAAGTAAATAGGTTGTGAGCAATGTTTAATATCAAAAAGAGTAAGATGATTTGCAACTACATGTACAGTAGGTATTTATACCTAAAAAGTTAGGGTATCCTACCTAAAATAAGAAAGAGAAAAATGGGTAATGCCTAAGATAAGTAATGCACAAGGAATGATAAAGGATATAATTGAAAATACAACCAAAAGGGGTATCTTATAAGGAGGATTTTGTCATATGATTTCTTGGATACATGGTTCTTTGTAGATGGGTGTCTTTTGGGTAAAAAGGACAAGTTGTATGATCAGGTTAGTGCCTGTTAAGCTAAGGTATCGAGCAAAAGTGGTAGATCGGCCGTGCTGAGTTGAGCAGTTGACTCTTTCAAGGTGAATTCAAGTCAGATGTCTTTAGAATAGCTCCAATTCTAGTAGAATGAGTTAAGTTGTTGTTCAAGTGCAGTTCGGATCAACAGTTGGAGATGATTGATGAGTATAAAAGGGTTTAGCTTAACTAAGGCATCAGGTCGATAGACTGCAGTAGTTTGGATTCATCAAATGTAGTGCATGAAGAATGAACTCATCTTGCCATGCTTTCCAATCCTTAAGGTCAAGCTCAAGTAAGGGGTCTGGTGGTTTGATTCTTATCAATTTAGCTTATCTAACATTTCATCAAACTAAGGATAGGACAGTTGTACTTGATTGTGATCTTATTCACTACTTTGCTATCTACGCACATATGCTAAGTGCCATCCTTTCTTAGCACAAGGAGCATTAGTATAGCATAGAGGCTAAGACTTTCCCTTACATAACCTTGTTCCAATAGTTCATTGACTTGTCTTTAGAGTTCAATACCTTTCATGGGGTTCATTCGATATGATGGCTTATTTAGTAGAGCAACATCGAGTATCAAGTTAATGCAATGTTCAATGCCTCGAAAAGGGGGTAATCTCTCAGGCACTTGTTTAAGAAACAAGTCAGCATTTTCGTCTAATAGCTACTTGACCTCTAGGGGTAACTTATTCTGCTCCTTCAACTTTAACAGTTGCTTAATCGATAGAAAAGTTAGCTCATCGGCCTTAATAGCTTCTTAAGCTCAACTATACTCAAAATCAAAGTCTTCTTAGGTCCTCAAGCAAGTTTAGCTTGCAACTAGCTAACTTGACTCAATGTCATAGGGTTTAATGCGATCCTCCTTCCATCTTTCTCAAACATGTAGGTGTTCTGAATCCATCATGCATAACTGATTGGGGCATATTTTATTCATATTTTAATAAGCGAATTAGAGAAAATTGTTATTGATTTTATAGAAATCATTTAGAATTGGTACTTAGGTATTCTCATTTGAATATTTCAGGTATTAAAGGATTCAAAGTGGATATACGGACAATTTAGAGGAGTTTTATGCAAATGAATAGAACCAAAATCAGCTATGGCATGACTGGAATTCAATACAATCGGCCTATACTTACATTGGTGGCCTATGGAGTCTATGCTGCTAGCTTTGGAACTTACATCGCTGACCTTCATGGAAAAATTAGCTTTCAAAAGCTAATCCTAGTTTCCTCTATAAATAGTCATGAGCCTTAGATTTTAGAAGAATTTTTCATCTTCTTTACAATTAGATAGTTTCAGAATAGTGAGTAGAGAGTTCTTGAAGAATTTGTTTATAGAATTCATTGGATCGTTGAGAAGATTTTTCTTTCACTGTAGAGATTAAGTTTTGGAATTGCAATTGAAGTTTATCTTTTCCAATTACAGAATTGGTGACATCTATTTTAATTATATTTATGCAATTTTATGAATTATTCATACTTTCAATTATGAATTTCCTTGCAATTTCAATTAGTAGTTATGCTTTTGTTTCAAATCCCATAGCTGGCTAAATTTATTTGTAGGAATTGATGAAACTCTAGATAGCTGAGATGATAATTGTATTCATGTTATAGGATTAATAGATATATGGATTATTCATGATTGCAATTTCTATGATTTCGATTATAATTATTTAATTGGTTATAATTGTTAGAAACCTTAGTAATACGGGAGTTGATATAGGGTTTGTTAGAAATTCTTGATTGATTAATGTGGAAGCAGCATTAATTGAATTAATTAGAAATTATCTGGAGATTAATGTGATAATTGGCAATTGATTATTCACTAAGATATTAGGGATAATTGATTTAGGACATTAGACAATCATAGTATCGAGAGATATATGATTGTAAGTTAGAGTCTACTATTAATTGGAGATGTAGGAGTTGACTGATTAATTAGAGGTTTAAGCCCTTAAGTTTTAAGGCATAATAATTTTACTTAAATGACTATATAACCATTAATCTATACAACATGATAACAATTTGATTTGCATAATCTAGGATGGATTCTGTTTTTCCACAATTCTTAATTGATTGCTTAGTTTTAGATATTTTATAGTTATTTTCTTTTCAATAGTTTAAGTATAATTATTAGATTAGTTAATTTATCTTTGATTGCTTAAATATTGATAAGAACAAGCATAAGATTAGTAATTTCTTAGTCCTCAAGCGATCGACAACTTTACTTGCTCTATATTACTTGATTCCGACCCCGTATACCCTTTGATCAAAAAGCCAAAGTCTGCCTAACAATACATGAGATACATACATGGGTAGTATGTTATAGAGAATTTCATCAAAATAATTTCCAATAGAGACTGATAGCAATACCTGTTAAGTAACTTGTAGTGCTCCCTTCTCATTTAGCCAATATAACTTATACGACTTTAGGTGTGAACTTGTTAGCAAGTTGAGCTTTTTGATGAGGTCAGCAGACACTATATTAGTGTAGCTTCCACTATCTATTATAAGAACACATACCTACTCTTTCACCTTGCATGTGATGTGGAACAAATTCTCTATCTACTCCTCCTTAGTAAAGGGTTCAAAGCTCATCACACATCGAATAACCAATGTTATCTTGTTTAGATCATTAACAAACACATCTTCTTCAACTAGTTTGACATTCACCTCAATCTCTTCCTCTACTTCTTTCTTCTCCTTTGAATCTTCATCTATGCTATCTACCTCAATCTTTGGGGCATCTCCCTTAATAATCATAGTTCTTTGGTTTGGACATTAGGTAGCTATGTGCCTAAACCCTTGGCACTTAAAACACTTGATCTAACTCATCTTCCTCATAAATCCTTGTACCTTCTCATAAGTTGTTGGTGGCATGTCACCATCAGTTTGTTGGCCCTTTTGTTTAGCTTGGACATTCGTTCTTCTACTTAGCTCAGCACTTTGCTTAGCTTGGTAACTTCCTTAAGTAGGTTTACTTGGTTAGACTGGTCGGCTCATTGGAGGTTAGGTCGGCCTATTCCTTTACTGCCTTTCTACTCACAAAACTATTCTTATAACCTTATCTAACGTAGTAAACTATCGAAGCTTTATGACATCTTAGATGTCACCTCTTAATCCAATGAGAAATGTAGATACTATTCAGGTGATGGTTCATCTACTTCACATTGAATCATAAATATTTGAAACTCTTGAATATATTCATCAATGGTTTGATCTCCTTGTCTCAGCTCTTAAAGCCAAGCAAAAGTAACTTGCAAATAAGTATCAGACACGAATCTATTTCTAACTATCCTTTTCATCTCAAGCTAAGTATTAACTTCCCTATATCTTTCTCACCTCCACATAATTTGGAAGTTCTTCCTCTATATCGTGGTATAACTTGAGAACTCTACAGTAGTAGTCCTTACCTTCTCATGATCCTTATATTGGTAATAATAAAAGGCACACACCACCATCTTTTCCCAATCTATATAGTTGTCAGTGTTTCTAAAACCATTAAAGCTTCACATGGTTAGTAGCTTGAGGTGCTTAAGCTTGCTCCTCTTCCTCATTATACTCTTCTTCTCCTTCATCATCTATATTACCTAAGTCAATCCTTCTTCATACTCGTCTTCTTACTTTTCTTCTTCAAGCTTATCAAGATGAGATTTGTCATCTCGCAGGTTAAGCGACTTAGAGAGTATTTTGTACGACTTTGGTAAGTTGAAAGGTCAATGCGTAAATAGCTATGGTCAAATCAAGGTTTTTCATCTCATCAATTCACTCATTTGTACTCTTAGGGGTGCCTTGAGGTTGTTGTCCATGGTAGATAACATCGCTATTGTCATGTCCAATACCAGTGTTGAGACTAGGATCAATCATTCTCTTCGATAATACTTAGTAATAAGCTTAGAATCTAAGAAACAATAGATATTGTTCCTCTAAGCCAAACAATCTCATACATAAATGCTTCTTCATGCAAAAAGGCTCAACTAACCTGCAAACAAAACAACTTCTCCAAAGAACAACAAACCCAACTGAAACTTGCTCTGTTTTTGTATGTTTGAAACAGAGCAAGACAAAGTACACAATCATAGTAAACTACTATGCCTTCTTATTACTCAAACACTCATAGGTAACTGCAACACATTACAACATCAAACACTATTACTTAAGGAAGCTTAAACACGACTTACTTAAATGAACCTCCTCTCTAATAACATGATGATGCACTATGCTAAGAGTTGACAAGGATGATAGTATTGAGGTGAGTCCAAGCTTACATAAAGCTTAAAGAAATGCATAGATAACAATGAAAATAAATAAGCAGAACCACGGAAGATTCCAAGGATAAGACATACCAAGGAAACTTTGTGGACTCATAAAGCTAATTCAATATGATGTACGAGTAGCTTAATGAGATCACTTGCTACTTAGCCTTGCTTAAGGGTTAGGATAAGAGTACAAAGAGAGAAGTAAGCACATTAAGCCCATGAATAGGGGAAGTTTATTCAATGTTAAATGTGTGTTGTTCTTGCAGCTGAATATTACAAGGTTATTTGTACTCAAAATGTTAGGGCATCCTATCTAAAATGGAAAAGACAAAAAGGGTGTTACCTAAAAGAAGTAATGTACAGGGAATGATAAGGGGTACAAATGAAAAATCAAAGAAATAAGTGATTAGTGTAGTAGAATCCTTTCATGTAAGGCTGGATATGTAGCAATAGGTCATTGGAGATGCTTCTGGCAGAACAAACAAATGGTATGGTCAAGATGGAGGTTGTTAAGCAAAGGTATCGAGTAGACCTAGGGTCCTTCTACAAAGATGTGGTAGTAAATCTGTGTTGGGGTTCTCAACACCAACACTATTGAGCTAAAGGTTAGCATGATCATTGCCGAGCAGATGCGTGAGGGGTTGGAATATCAATGGAGCATATTTTAGGCCAATACTTGACTATTAAGAGACGAAAAGTTACTTGGCTCAGCATATGGAGTTGGTTGGCAAAGAGGATTAGTTCGGCCTCAACATGAGTTAGTTGGAAAAGTAGTATTTACTTCGCTAGTCCCTTAAGGCCTCATGCTTAGGCTTGAGTTAAAAGTCTAATAATTTGATTCCTATCAATATATGTATAAAGTCATCCTTTTACATAGCACTACATTACTAAATGATGACATGTGAATTTAGTTTCAAAACTATAGGATTTACTCATTTTTTATGTGGTTAAAGTTGTAGTTCATTATGCAATAACAAATTTGAACCACAAATTCAACTAAAGTAGCCAGTTTGTGTTAAAAGATAGTTTCAAATCCTATAGGAAAATTACTTAGAAGGGATGTTTTAGCTTAACGAAAAGTTTAGCTACCTCAGGAGGGGATTCTAGTGAATTTAATCAAAACTCACGTAATCAAACTAAATTATATCGACAAATTGCCACAATATAAAGAAACATTGGAATCATGATCCCACATCTTAATCATGTGGAGTACCCTCAATCAATTTCGATTGTTTAATTTAGTAATTTTTTTCCCCTTTCATCTTAGCTAGAGCTTCAAGCATCAAAAATCAAAGCAAAATGCACTCTTAAAGTTAAGATATAGTAATGGAAATAAGCAATCCATTTCTAGCGAAAAGTCACTCCTAACCACTCCACTAACATCCTTTGGTTGCCCCGTAGCTCTACTTATGTGCTTAACCCTTAGCAGCCTTACAATAGCATTCCTAAGTGTTGACCATAGTGAGAAACCACAATCTAAACATCATTCTCGTCCCTAAGTTAGCAAGCTCATAAGTTGAACTTGCAAATTAGTTATACACTTAATCTTTAAGAATTATAGGACTTTAGATTCAATAAGAAAGGAGCTTAGGACACTCGACATACTCTACTTTGAGCATACCTTAAAGAGAATAGTAAATAGAGAAGAGTATTCATTGTTTGAAAAGTGTAATGTACTAATAATTGAGTGATCAAAGCCTATGGGTAAGTACGATATTTTAGGTGCAAATTTGTAAACTTCTTTAGTTTTCATCATATGTGTACAAATGACTCATGCTAGAAGAAAAGATTCTTAGGCTCCTTAATCTTGCATTTTTAGGCAAGATTGTTAATATGGTCAAAATTGTAACTAACTCGAGTTGGAAGTTTAATGATGCGTCTTATGATCAAACACATGAGAGCAAACCATGATGGAACTAAAAAAATGAAAAAAAAAAAAAAACTAGCAAAACCTGTATGCAATTGAGAGGATATGAGACAACAATCGATCCACATGGCCTAATGAATACTTGATATGATGCATAATGATGGATTGTTGACCTCAAGACCTCTCACTTGAGCTTGTCTCAAAGGTTTAGAAGGTCTTGTAAGAAGAATCTCATCTTCTTAGCTTACCCAAGATGAGCATTAGTATTAGGAAGGCCTATTGTTGAACACTTTAGGTACCCAGCTTAGATGCACCCTACTTTATTCTACTGCAAGCACAGATGTCAGGCTCACAACCCTTCCCATAATGGTCGACTTACTTAGTGCCGAGGTCTATGACTCTAACCTTAGAACTATTCTCTACCGACCTATTACCACATCAAAATAGCTTTGCCCTAGCACCCCACTACCCTAAAGTATGGACCCAATAGTAGTCCACCACTTATCTTAACCTTTTATTGACATTAACTATATTCCATTTGTTTGTTTATCATATTTACCCTTTTTGGTTTGTACAAGGTATCTTTATTTTGTATTACCCTTTTTGTAATTTCATTCTATCTTTTTTTTCTTTTGTTACCATAGGGACTTACTATAAACAGTCCCTTAATCTCTTTAGCCAAAATTAGCAACTTCTAGTTAATGAATATTCTCTTTTCTTCTGTCTTGCCAGAAACCCTCTTCAATTTATAGCCCTTGTACTCTTATATAATCTTGCTAGTAGCTTAAGGTTATTGGTGAGTGGACCTTGGCTCTTTGCTTATGAGTCATGCCAAGTGACGATCAAGTCGTGTTATGTTTGTTAGTGCATTACGTCCACTAAATAGCTTCACAAAGCTACTGAAGTTCTTACCTTCTCATTGCCTTTTTCTTCAATATCTTGAATGACCCATTTCAACCCTATAGTAAGCCCTAATAATAACTTAGCTTGTAGGCACATCACATAAGTTATTCACTAAGGTTACTCACCATTAACTCTTGCTAAAAGGGCTTAATAAGAGTTAAAGAGAAGTGTTTTTCTCCAGGTAACAAGTTTATTTTGTATTAGTGACTAAGTAATATTATGGCCTACAAGAAAGAGGCCTTATATACCTAGGCACTATGGTTATAAGAATGGAAAAGAGGAAAAGGGTAAAATTTATATTATTATACATGAGATTCCTAGTAAATATGTTAAAAGGGGCAAAGTAGACAAAAGAATAAGTTAAAGGGTAATGCCATAGGATTATATGCTTAAGATACGTAGCATCCTCCAATTAGTCACTTTGATAGGAATAGAAGATAATATGTTTAGTTGGTCCCCAATGAGAAAGGAAGCTTGTTTCCTCAAATTAGCTTAGCAACCCACATGATAGCTTAGTAGTGGATAAATTAGGTCAAGAGGATGGGTAAGATTGCTCGACATTTGGCTGGGTTATTCTAAGGTCAGGTTATTTGGCATCCTGAGGTCTACTATCCTATCTTGAAAGAGGTCGGTAGTAGTCCTTGTTGTGACCAACATACAATGCTTAAGTTGGATGAAGCGTAGCATACCTTGACCATGGGAAGAATCTTCATCCCTAAGCGGTTCTAAAGCTAAGACATATCGGGTTAGGTCTTAAAGTCCTCAAGATGGACTTCTTGTCAAGGGTTGAAGGGGTAGATTTCTATCATCTTCTTAGGGAACTAGGAGATTTGACCTCAATCTATAGGTTCTCCATTTGTTTGCTCTCATCAGTTCGCTTCTTCTTCTTCTACTAGATGGTGAGGGATCAAGTTGGATATATGGGAAGTTGAAGAAACACCTTAGTCTTTAGGTAGCTTGACTTGGTAGGCATTGTGGTTGATACTCATTAGTACCTATTATGGTCTGTCAGCTAAGGGTGATAACTTGTTCTTCTATAGATGTAGAAACATTCATTGGTTAAGGTAGATCAAACCTTAGTCGCTTGGATGAAAAGTGATAACTTAGTGATGAAGACTACCAATTTGGTATTACTTCTCATTGAACTTATCAATCTACTCTATCATATGTTAGTGTAGCTTGTAGATTTCTTAAGGTCTATCTACTCTAGATCAACTCTCTTCAAAAGTCATTGGGATGCCAACCAAATCAAGTGGAATGGTTAAGTTAGGGCCATAGACGACCATGAAGGGAGTCTTCCTTATGGTACTGTAGACAGTTTAGTTGTATGTAAGATCTATAACTAATAAACATAAGTGCAAATCCCCTAGATGCTTTTCTACAATAGCTCAAAGTAGTGTATTAAGGGTCTTGTTCACTACCTTGGTTTGTCCATCAGTCTAAGGATGGCTTCTACAGTTGAATACAAGCTTAGTGCCAAGTCTTCTCCATAGTGTCTTCTAAAAATAACTCAACAACTTTGTATCCCTATTTGAAACAATGGACTTAGGAACTCCATGTAGTTTGACCACTTCTCATGAAAATAAATCAAAAATACATAAAGCATCATAAGTTCGGTGGCATAATATAAAATATGCCATCTTACTAAAATGGTCCACAACTATTAGGATTAAATCCATCCCTTAGGACGATCATAGGACTATGTCCATGTTGAGGTTGACCTAATGTAAGGTTAGCATAGGTAAGAGTACATGCTCTCCATGCAGCTTCCTTCTTCCTTTGGCCCTCTTGTGAGTCTCATAATGGCCAATAATCTTGTGGACATCCCTTGCCATACCAAGCCAGTAGAAGATCTCTTTAAGAAGGTCTAAGGTTTTGGTATCGCTAAAGTATTTGGACAAGTCTCCACTATGAGCTTCTTGCATGAGTAGTTCGTGAGTAAAACAACTCAAAATGCAAAACTTTAAGCCCTTGAATAGATATTTGTCCTTTATGTAGTATCTACTAACTAGTAATCCTTCTATACACTTCTCAACAATAGGACCAAATTGAGGGTTCTAAGCATATTGTTTGATGATAAGTAAAAACCTAAGTAACTTGGTTTATAGTATAGTGAGAAAGAGCTTGTTTATGTGAAAGGGCATTTGCCACCACATTGGCACTATCTTACTTATGTTTGATAAAATAAACGAAACACTCCATAAATTCAAGCTACTTTGCTTGCCTATTCAAGAGTTTGTTCTAATTGCCAAGGTGTTTCTTGAATTCATGGACCATGTAGATAATGAACTCTCAAGTCCCATGAAGCTTGTCTAACATGTCATTAAGCCTCTATATTGGATATTGTACTTTACAATAATGCGGTTAATAGCTCAATTATTGATAGGCATATGCTATAAACCATCCTTATTCAGTATGAGTAGAGTAGGTAGAACATGTCAACTTATGCTCTCTCTTACATGGCCACATTTAATGAGCTCGTCAACCTACCTCTTTAAGTTGATAGCTTGTTTTGAGTTCATCCTACATATAGGTTGATTCGGTAGGGTAGTGCCAAGCTATAGGTCAACGTAAGGTTCAATCCTATGGATTAGAGAACTTGTTAATTAACTCTTGAACTCTTCTAACATATTTTCTAGATCCCTAAGCTTTAGTAATCTTTAGATTAACAAAAACATAGGTTCTTTAGCCTTCGCAAGAACTTGTAATTCTCTAATAGACAACACCAATGCGTTGTTCTTGATAGCTTAAGTAGGTTGATTATGGGTTTCATTCACATGGTTGGGGCTATCGACTACAATATAATCATCTAACCATCTTTGGTAGAAGCATATTTGTTTTTATATCCATCATGTATAACATAATGGTCAAATAACCACGATCTCCTTAGGAGTAAATGTGAAGCACCCATGGGAACAACATCATAGATTACTTTGTCTTGGTATAAGTCACCAACAAAAAATGGTAGAGTTACCTACTTAGTCACGTATAGTGCTCCCTTTGTCATACATCTAATGTAACTTATATGGTTGTGGGTGCATGGAGGTTAGTAATCCTAACCGAAGTACAAATGATTTAGCAACAACATGTGCATAGCTCTCTCTAACCACTATGATAGGGCATACTTGGCCTTTGCTCATATACTTATTATGGAACAAGTTCTCCCCCTAATCTTCCTTAACGCTTGACATTGAATACAATACTCTTCTCAAAACCAATGCCATGACTTCTCCTTAGTCGACGTAACCATAAGTCTCTTCCTCATATACCCTTTTAGTTTTGCTAGCCTCTTTCTCATCCTTCTCATGCTCACTTTCATTAGTACTATCCATCTCTTCACTTAAATCACCATGATATGATGGTTAGGATACTAAGTAGCCATGTATCCATAAACTAAGCACTTAAAGTACTTAATTTTGCTAGTCTTTCATCTAAAGGGCTAACCATTCTCAAACTTTAGGTTAGCCCTTTAGATCACCTTGGCCATTGATAAGTTAGGCATGAACTTTGTCTACTTTCATTGGCCTTCCATGCTTACACTGGATAGCTTGGCTAAGAGGGATAGTTCAGCTTAAACTAGATCAGAACAAAGTGTTTTGCATCTATTTCTCAATTTTCTAGGCGATCTTGATGGCCTCTTCTAGAGGGTAAAACCTCTAACTTCTACTATGTTGTGAATGTCATATTTAAGTTTGGAAATAAATGTTGAAACGGTATGAGCATCGGGCTCATCTACATTTGTACGTATCATTAGCATATGAAGCTCCTTAACATATTTATCAATAGTTCAGCTTCCTTGGTGGAGTTCTTATAGCCTCTCAAAAGTGTCTTGCAAATAAGGCTCGAGGATAAAATGTCCTCTTAGTAATCTCTTCATTTCATCTTAGCTTTTAACACTATGTTTGCCATTTCTTCCCTTAGTAACAATTAAGTTTTTCCACCACATGGCGGCACAACCAAAGAACTCAACAAAAGCAAGGTCAACCTTGACATCTTTAGCATATTGATAGTAATTGAACACTTTCTTAACCTTCTCTTTCCACTCAAGATACTAATCTACATCTCCACTCCTAGAGAAGGCCAAAATTTAGACTTTAACATTGTCAAGTCCATAAGGAGCTTGGCAACCATGATCTTTGACTTCAAAATACTCTTCATCATCTTCCATCTCCTCCTCTACTACCTTAACATCATATAGTTCCTAGCCTCTTGATACGCTAACCTCTACTTTTAAAATAAAAGTATATATAATACTAGTAAGTGCACTAAGTCATGTATGTAATAAAATACTAGTGAAAATTTGGTTGTTCCCATAGGGATTAAGACTAGCTCTTAGCTATATTAGTCTTATTTATATCTAGGCAAACCAAAATATACTTAAATAAATGATTGTAAATCTACTCATAATTAATATGTTAAATCTACATCTAATTAATAGAAAGAACATAGGAAACCAACACCTAAAAGATTAAACCAATGAACCAGCAAATTGGAATCTAGCATTGATGTTAATGATCATGACATTAAAATACACCATAATTGATTGTTGGATTCTTGATTGGTTTAGATTATTTTCTTTGAATTCCCTTTCGAGTTATCATAGTAATGAAGCATTGAATCATCTTCTCTCGAAGTGTGAATTACCCTAATTAATTAACTAAGTCTTCTTATTTCTAAAAAAGATTATTTAGTTAATTAACTGTTTTATGTTCTAAACCCTAACCCACTTGCAATACATTATCTCTAACTTCTTACTTGTAACTCGATATTAGTTTGTCAAAGAATCGATTGAATAAATTTAGTTCTTCCCAAACTTTAACCTAATCTAACATGTATTCCATAATTAATAAAACACATACTCGATGACAAGAATATTAAGAATACCAATATTCAAATATTTAATATAGAAATATCAAAGATCCATCAATCCAATATCCTAATAATAATAACTAATTCATGATTATATGAAGTATACAATTTAGAAAGGGAATAAAGAAATCTATAAATAAAAATCAAGAAAAGGATAAAAAAGACTTATTCTTTATCATAGAAATTAGAAATCCTTAACCTTCAATCTATAAATGAATTAACTTCCTTGTTTGTAAACTGTGTTGATCTCATCAATTATTTACAAGAAAATTAAGGAAAGCTAAAATAAACTACTCTACAAAGAAGATTTGCAAAGTTGACTCTTTAGTGCTCTATTAATGAATTCTCATGTTTATAAGACCTTTTTTATCCATTTCTATGACATAGAATCTTGAAATATATCCCCTACATATCTTCATAAAATAAATCTTCCAATTGGATGGCTCAAAATAAAGATGCATGTTGTTGAATGCATAGTATGATTTTCTAATTCAATAATGTCATGGCTTTGTAATTGCATGGCTTAAATTCATGTTTACAATGGCTCACAATTGCTTAGACTTACATCCAATTTGGAAACATGTCTGAAACATCTTTCATCATTGTCGAGCCTTCACCAAATCTTTGAATGTCACCCTTTTTTTATTTTCCCCAAAGCTTGGTATGTTGACTTGAATCACATGAGCATGAATTGCTTATAGGCTTCTAATTTTGAGACAAGTGGCTAGCATTTCCTTGTAATTTGTTTCGAACTGAAAGCTTCATGTTAGATTTCATAGATCTTGTATAGGCTTCAACGTAAAAGGTTAGGCAACAATGGACCTAATTTCAAACATCAATTAAATATATACCTTTAGAAACTCATAACTTTTTCAATTTAACTTCAAATTAAGTAAAACTTGATTTAATCTTTTCCTTTTCTTCTCAATTATTCCATCAAAGATTGAAATCATAATATTTTCTAATTAAGTATCAAATATCCACAAAATACCCATAAAAACATGAAAAACACTAATAAAAATCCATTAGTAGCTATATATAATAAAGCACTTATCAAACTCCCCTACACTTAACCTTTTACTTGTCTTTAAGCAAAATAAATAAAAACTAAGCAAAACACATAAGGACAAGAATTCTTCAATCACCATTACATTAGAAAACAAATTAACCATATATTGCACTCAACCAAAGCTTAATATCAATTTTATCAATTAAAAAATCAGTTCCTTAGCAACTTTATTTCATAACTTCACTTAATCATATAACCATGCCCTTAAAACACAAAACTTTTTAGTACTAGGTATTAAAACTATAATAAAGTTCAAGAGCTAATCCATGTAAATTAGAGTATTATCCATATCATTTAACCAAATATTAACAAACTTTAGATCAGGTTTAACATCTCCCTAATATGGAAAGAGTCATCAGAATTTTTGTACACCTCACTAAAATGTATACGCTCCCCTCTTCCATCTCTATAAACATCATAATTCAAAGTAAATGCATATTACATCTACTTATCCCCTAATTATCCCCTTAGGATATATTTTCATTGGAAGGCTTTTCAATTCAATTTAATTACATTATCTATGCATAGTTACTTTGATTAAGTCAACTAGCAGTGGAATTCAAACCTTGGTTTTCTAATGGACCTAGGTGAATTCTTATAAACTTATCCTCACATTAGCACTAGGAAAAAACCTTGCTTTTTTGAGAGACCTAAGCTGATCCTTACCAACATGATAACTTTATTTCATTTCATTTCCTTTTTTCCTTCTTTTTTTTTTCTTTTTCTTACCTCCAACTAAATTGATTTGTTAGGGGATTTTCAAGAAATAAGTTTCATTTGTTCGTTTACTATGAATTATAAGGCTCTAAAAACTTCTAACAAATGAGTATGCACTAAAGTTAAAAATAAGAATGACTAACTCTTAATTAGTGATATTATCTTAATCTTAAGTCTAAAATCTAAGCCTAAATAGTAGGTTACTTTACTCCACATGAATTATACAATTTAAATCTCGAATTGTGTAATAAGGTCATAAATAATTAAGTAAAATTATGCAAAAATAAGAAAAAATAATGCTTAAAAAGTTTCTATTTCTTCAATTTGAATGCAAATCAAATTTATATATTGTAATGGTTAATAATCCTATGTAATAATAAGCATAAGGTAAATTGAACCATGAAAGCTCAAAGTACTTTATAACCAGCATCACGTAAATAATATCACTTTATCCCTTTCCCCTATACTTAAATTGTACATTGTCCTCAATGTATAAAATAAAATAATGAAAAGCACAAAGGGAAAAGAAGTAAAGAAACTGATACTTCCCCATCTAAAGTGATTAGTACGAATTGCCTTGCCTTTTTCCACATCATAGGAAATCTCCTAGCCCTATTGTCTACACACTTTGTCTTGGAATGGTCTTGAAGTAGTTTGGGTAGTGATTATCCTTGATGTTTGTAAATATTGTTTCAAGTGAAGTGAAACAAGTAATTTGAAGTGTGTAAGGGCATAAGAAAGTGTAAGGGAGAGAAAGGATATGTGTTTTTTTCAAGTGTATGCACTTAAGAGAGTGTAAGGAAGAAAGGAGGCTATGTGTTGTATCGTATGAGTGTATGTGTGGAAGTGAGGAAGCAAGTTTAAGTGTAACCTTAAATAATGTAGCTGATACAACTAAAGACATGATTGTGTCTTTTGGTTGTATAAGTGACAATGGGTGAGAAGAAAAGTCATCTTGGGAATGACATGGTTGAGAGACATGGTTATGTCTCTTGATCATGTGGTCCATTATGAA
The DNA here is from genome assembly GCA_024138015.1 of Lumnitzera littorea. Lineage (NCBI taxonomy): Eukaryota > Viridiplantae > Streptophyta > Magnoliopsida > Myrtales > Combretaceae > Lumnitzera > Lumnitzera littorea. The sequence continues at coordinate 55,232,715 of JAMXBB010000001.1, forward strand.
TGTATATTAAGGGCTTGGAGCGACGTAACCTAAGATACGATCATGTCTCTTGATCATGTACTCTACTTTGGGTACATGAGAAAGGCCCCTTAAAATGATACAACAAGAGACATGATCGTATGTCTTGATCATGTAATTGGCTATATACGCTCCTTGTTTTCCCTTACCATGTCACGTAGTTGATTCCTTCAATATGCCAAATGCCTTGTCATCTACATATTTAACACAAAAGATCAAGCTAACTAAAAAAGGAAAAAAAAAAAAAAACAAACAACAAAAATAGCAATAGAATAAAAAGATAGTGGGTAGTCTCCTACACAGCACTTGGTTTATAGTCATTTACATAACTATGCAGCTTTTATTCATAGCAAATCAAACTAGGGCTTACTTTTGTATACCCCATCTCTCATATGTCTCCTATGTTGCTTATTTTGACCAGCATCAACCTCTATTCTAGGTGAAGCATCAATTACTGTACTAGTTTTATTAGCAAGAGGTTCTCTCTTTTTCCTTCACTTGCAAATATTCACAATGACCTCTTCATCTCTAACCTTCAATGACAACTTACTATTCTTAACATCAATCACAACTAGAGTAGTGGCCAAAAATGGGTGCCCACAAGTGATTGAAATCCCTTAATCTTCCTTGATGTCTAAAACAATAAAATCCATAGGGAATATAAATTTGTCAACCTTAACCAAAACATCCTCAATCAATCTATGAGGTCTTCCAATGGATCGATCTGCTAATTGAATAGTTGTCTTAGTTTTCTTTAATACATCGCCTAATCCTAATTTCGTCACCATTGAAAGTGGAATCATGTTCACATTAGCATCTAAGTCACATAAAGTGTTCTTAAATAACATATTACCTATGATGCAATCTAATGTAAACTTACCTAGATCATTCAACTTAGGAGGGAGGGTGTCTTTAATTGCATCTATGCACTCTTAAGACAACACGACTGTCTCTTGCCATTTAACTTTCTCTTCTTTTTAAGAAACTCTTTCAAGAACATTTTATAATGAGGTGTCTACTTTAATACATCAGCAAATAAGAAGCTTATGTGCAATTTATTTAACATATCTAGGAACTTGGCATATTGCTCATCATCTTGCTTCTTTTTCAACCTTCTTAGATAAGGCATTGGTGGCATATTTGGCTTTACCATGGGCTCAATAATTTCAAGAGTAGAATCCTACTATGCCACTTTCTCCTTTTGCTTGGATTTAGAAACTACAACATCCTTTGAACCAACCTGTTTGCCTAACCTCAATGTAACTTCCTGCATTAACTTATTGTGGGTTTTTAAACTTATAGTACTATCAATCTTCTTTTTGAATCTCTCCAAACCTTCTATGGTCATATTAGTAAGTTTCTCTAATGCAACTTCTTAAGTTGGTTTTTTAACTTCTACATACCCCTTACTAGGCACTATCGGATCATGATATGTGTCATTTGATGCAGTAGCTACATTTAAAGTTTCTATCTTATCACTTAGAGCCTCAATTCTCTCCTTAGTAATAAGCTCAGTTCGTTGTACTGAAACCAAGCTATCTAATATCTATGCAATTTGACACTCTAAGTTATGGATGGTAGATCGCTAGCCTTTAAATTGTATGTCCCACTTCTACATTAAACCAATCATCATCTCTTCAAGAGTTTGCTTCTTCTCACAATTGGTGTTTGCCAAATGTGTAGAAGGTTTCGTAACATTGTCTAGCCATGAAAAAATAAGGTTGTGGTGCCACTCTAGATTGGAGGTATTATAACACATTCCCCAGTTCTCTATAACTTGTTAGCTGTCAACATAGTTGACTTATTCTAAGCATAAATTTCCAAAGGGGCAAAAGAATTACATACCTATCATTCTGAGTGCTTATATAGGCCAATACATGATTGACAAACTACTAGTGGATTGAATTGTGAAGCAAACATAAGTCTTTCTACTTAAGTGGTTAGAGTTGCTACCTAGTTTATAAACTAAGTGATCAAGTCAATCTCATGTACTTGAGTAGCTCTTCTTTGTGTTGCTCTCTCCATCTACCAATTATAAGAATTTTTCGCCTTCTCTTCAATTAGCTTGTAAGCATCATTTGATGACTTATTCATTAATGTACCTCCAGAAGCTACATCCAACATCATTTTCAACTTGGCTCCTAAACCGTGATAGAATGTATAAAATCGATAACTAAGTAGGAAGCCTATGATGTGGACATCTTCTCAATGAGTCCTAATACCTCTCCTAGGTCTCAAATAAGGACTTGCAATCGTATTGCATAAAAGATATAATCTCAATTCTTAGCTTAACAGTATGGGCTAATAAGAAGAACCTCATTAAAAATTTTTCTACCATTTGATTGCATGTTGTGATTGTACCATTTAGCTAACTTTTTGCCTCATCCCTTAAAGAGAAAGGAAATAGTCCAGCTTGACTACATCATCTGATGCCCCATTGTTCTTGATCATCTCACAAATCTATATAAAATTTCCAATGTACTTATATTAGTGATCATTAACAATGCCTCTAAATTGGTTGGCTTGAATCATCTAAATAAGTGTAGGTATTATCTCAAAATCAGTCCTAAATGGTAAGCTTAGTGATTGCATACCTAGCTCTACCAACTATAGGCACTCCATACTCCCTCAATGCACGGTTGTTATTAACTTGTATATTAGCCATATTTGCTCTCAAATCAATATCTCATACTCTATTCTATGGACAACTAATGCAAGTTTCTTATCAATCTCTGAATCTTATAGTACAAGTTCTATTCTATAGGTTCTTCCCACAAAAAGTACCCATATAAAGGAAATAAAATAAAAGTAGTAAAGTGAAATACAATAAAAACTAATAAAACAAACAAAATAAAATTTAAAATATTTTTGTGTTTTCAAATTACTCCTCTTCTTTTTTTTTTTTTTAATGATAGAAAATTCAAAAGAAATTAGTTAAACCTAATTATAACCTAGGAAATAATAAACAAAACATTTAGTCTATAAGTAGTTCTAAAAATTGAAATTAGTACTACAATCTTAGGTAACAAGGCTAAAAACTTGATACACTAACTATTATTTTTAAAATAGAAGTGCATATAATATTAGCAAGTGTACTAGGTCATATATGCAATATAATACTGGTGAAGACTAGGTCATTCCCAAAAGGATTAGGACTAGCTCTTATCTATATTAGTCCCACCTATATCTAAACAAACTGAAATTTTTCTTGGGGGAAATTGTATAAAACACCCCTAAACTTTGACCCTGATGAGGTTTGTTCCCCTAAGTTTTCAAAGTATAGTTTTTGGTCAATAAACTTTCATAAATTAGCAAAATAATCCTTAGGTTGAGAATAACCCACCAAACTTTGATTTCAATGTGTAAACACCTTCCTAAACTATAGTGTGTTTAGGGAGTGTTTACATACAAAAATCAAAGTTTAAAGGGTTTATGGGGGAAATTTAGGAATTTATGAAAGTTTGGGGACAAAAAACTACACTTTAAAAGTTCAGGGAGGCAAACTGTACTTAAGTCAAAGTTTAAGGGGGGTTATTTTAGGCATTTTCCTCATATACTACAATAAAAGGATGTAAATCTACTCCTAGTTAACATAAAATATTAAATCTATTTCTGATTAATAGAAAGAATATAAGAAATTGACACCTAAAAGATTAAAACAATAAACCAGCAAATTGGAATATAGGATTTACATTAACGATCATAATATTAAAATATACCATAATTGACTATTGGATCCTTGATTGGTTTAGATTATTTCCTTTGAATTCCCTTTCAAATTATTAAAGAGATGAAGCATAGAATCACTTTCTCTTAAAGTGTGTATTATCCTAATTAATTAACTAACTCTTCTTATTTCTAGGAAAGATTATTTAGTTAATTAACCGCTTTATGTTTTAAACCCTAACTCACTTACAATGCATTATCTCTAACTTTTTGCTTGTAATCCGATATTAGTTTGTCATTGAATCGATTAAATAAATTTAGTTCTTTTCAAACTTTAACCCAATCTAATATGTATTCTATAATTGATAAAACAAATGTTCGTTGATAAGAATATTAAGAATACTAATATCCAAATATTTAATATTGAAATATCAGTAATCCATCAATCTAATATCTTAACTATAACTGCTAATTCATGACTATATGAAGCATACAATTTGCAAAGAGAATGGAGAAATCTATAAATAAAAATCAAGAAAAAGATAGAAAAAACTTATTCTTTACCATAGAAATTGGAAATCCCTAGCCTTTAATCTTTACATAAATTAACTTCTCCATATGTATACTGTATCGATAACATCAATTATTTCTAAGAAAATTAAAGAGAGCTAAAATAAACTAGTCTATGAGGAAGATTTACGAAGTTGATTCTATGGTGCTCTATGAATGAATGCTCATGTTTATAAGACCTTTTCGATCCATTTGTATGACATAAAATGTTGAAATATATCTCTTGTGTATCTTTATATAATAAATCTTCTAATTAGACTGCTTGAAATAATGATGCACAGTCTTGGATTCATGGTATGATTTTCCAATTCAATAGTGCCATTGCTTTATACTTGTATGGCCTCAATTCATGTTGACAATGGCTTGCAATTGCTTGGACGTAGATCCATTTTGAAAACATGTTCGAAACAACTTTCTTCATTGCTAAGCCTTCTCTCAATCATCAAATGTCATCCTATTTTTGTTTTCCCCATGGTTTGGTACATTAACTTAAATCACGTGAGCATGAATTGCTTATGGGCTTCTAATTTCATAACAAGTGGCTGGCATTTCCTTATAATTTGTTTGGACCATATGCTTCAAGTTAGATTTCATAGATCTTATATTGGCTTCAACGTGGAAGGCTAGACTACAATGGACTTAATTTTAGACATCAATTAAATATACAACTTAAAAAACCCTTAACACTTTCAATTCAACTCCAAATCAAGTAAAACTTAATTCAATCTTTTCCTTTTCTTCTAAACTATTCCTTCGAAGCCTAAAATCAAAATTTTTTCTAATTAAGCACCAAAATATCCACAAAATACCCATAAAAATGTCAAAAGAAATAATAAAAATCCATTAATAAATATATGTAATAAATTGATTATCACCTTTCCTCTCTAATAGCTTAAATATTTTGAGTTGGGTGTTTAGGGTGGTTCATACAAACATTGCCTTGGTCTAAGGCCTTATCACCTTAAACATCATTCCATCTAACTTTAATAGGTCAGCCAGTGTCCCTTGTTGTCAATTAATTTTCGAATGGAACTTTAATCCTACAAAAGTATAAGTAAAAGGCTATGGTGGTGCTAGGGCTAGTCTGGTGTAACCACTTTAATACCTAAGTAAGAGATTGTTTAAGGAAAATGAGTAAATAAGTAAGCAAAGTGTTAAGAAGCGTAAGAGATTTCTTATAGTGCTTTCTTCTCCCTATTTATAGGCACATATCGGATGTCTGTAATAATAGGTAATCATTGGTCGTAGACCATGCAACAGCTTCATAATTAAGCACATGCCTAAAGAATAGGAGTAATGGGTAGTTATGTAATATGGTCATATAAGGCTGCAACTGTGTATGCTACTTTTCAAATTTAAATATATAAGTAGGCCAGGCCTTTAGGCTTAAATAGAAAATAACATTGGTCGGTGGCTTAGCAATCGAGGTGTCAAGAAATATTGTTAAGTGAAATTCTACTATCAACATTTACCCCCAACTCTGAAGGTCGAGAATTCAATTGTAGGAGTCGATGATGAGAGTGATATTCAATTTGATTGACCAAGGAGGTTAAGTTATCATAATATGCCCTCTAAACCAATTTGTCATGTAATTTGTTGATATCATCATGCTTTGTCAACTGTAATGCATTGTATTAGTTTTAAAGTGAATGGTCATAACCTTTTCATTTTCCCATTAGTTCCTTTTAGGTACGTGGGACAAATGTCATGTTTGTCATCATTATATTGCAGGGTTTATTAGCTGCGAAAGGCACCATGTCCCTTAGAGTTTTGAATGTGAACACATGTCCATCATCTAGCAAAGTTATCTGATCAATACACAAATTCCAATTAAGGTTACTCTTAGCTTTTCCTTCTATTCTTATCCTTATTTCTAATCCTCACTCTCTATGTTTCTTTTCTCATATAATTCCTTCTTGCATCTTCACATTCAATCTTTAAGCAACTCCTATTATATGATCGCTTTTCCTTTTGACTATTTTATAGGTATGGTTCAAAGTGTTATTTGCCCCCTCATTTCTTCAAATTCCGAAGCAACTCTCTCTAAGGTTACTTCTCTACCCTAAAGAAAGTTTGGTTTGGCTTCATCATCTAGCAGTTCAATAGATAGCATTATGGAAAGATGGGAGAAACTCACCCTTATCAGTGCTCTACCTATAGATAATTACCCCGATGATAAGGAAAATAGGTCAATTGTTAAGTATTTTATGACAATGTTATTCCTAATGTTAATGCTCTAGATGGTGTAGTGAGTGGTGCTGTTACGCTACTCGTCACGAAATATAATAAATATTAGCAAGATCTCCCTAATGAATTCCACTTGGTATGGTTAAGGGAGGATAAAAGTGTTTCTTTTCCTATTGATAATGAATTTCATTTATAGTTGAACTATCTTAATTTTAGGTTTTCTTTGCCATTTTTTGTCTTTCATAAGCAATTTATCAATTATTTCCATGTTGCTCCAAGCATGTTCTCCCCCTATACATATAGGCTTCTTGTAGCATTCGAGATTATATGTGAGGAACTTAAGATTAAGGTTACTCCTTAGTTGTTTAGATTTTTTTTTATGATCTAAAGATAGCTAGATGGTTGGTTCTATGTAATTGCTTAGCATGACTACAAATTTATGGATAGATTGGAGTCCAAAATAGATAAGTGGCGTGATAAATATGTTTCATTTAAATCAAATGCGGAGTTGGATTTTTGGAATCAATTGATCGAACCCATCCGAACAAAGGATATCAAATTACTATTGAATGATGCTACTGTTACCAAGAAGATTAAAGATAGATGAGGAAACAAGATATTTTTCTATGATTTCGAGAGGATAATCTCCAAACATGAAGAAGGGGAGCCGATATTCTCTGATAATGAAGATAAGGTTTATACATGTTCCCTATTGCACTAAGTCAAGCTATAAGAGGAAAGCCAAACTTCATAAACCATGGGGGGGAACTTGTTGCCTTTGAGCTTTACTCAACATGAATTTGTAAGTTTCATTGTTCATCTTTGTTTTTACAATTCTTTGTTTTCTTATGTAGACATGACTACAAAAGAAATTAATCGCAAAAAGATTCTTGGCCCAAGATAAGGCCAAAAAGCAAAAGTTAGACAAGCAAACCACTAAGGTTGCTATTGCCCAACCATTCATGCCGATGAAGCCATAGCTGAAGAAAGTGACTAAGGAACCTACCATCCACAAGAAGAAGAATGAAATCCCTTGTGCCAATGTGTGTCTACAATTGAACTGTTGAAGAATGTTGGGACTATACAGCTCAAGATATTACCTACAGTTGAGGACATTGCTCAGGAAGAACAACCGGGGGAAGCTAGTCGAGAACTTATTACTAACAATAATATAAGTGTGGATAGCTCGACTGGACAATCAAAGTTTATTCCGAGCCCTAAGAAGAGGAGTAGGAAAGAACTAGCTAACCAACCTCTACCTAAAAAGAGCAAAGGCTTGGGCAAGAAAACAAAGGAGGTTTTAAGAAATAAAGCTCTTGACATTAGCTCCATCGAGTTTATCTTTAACCACAAGGTAGGTGAGCACTTTGCACCATGTTGGAGCTATAGATATTGGGACACTAATTTGACACTTGGGAATAGATATAAATATTTAGCATTATTAGAGGGGATCATCCTTCTACAAGGCAAAAAGATTGTAAGAAGAAACATGGATAAGGTAAAAGGTAGCGATAAAGCTCACATTGTTACTAAATCAAATGATGTAAGCTTTCTATCAACCACAACATGTTTTGGTTCATGATGTTAATTTCTCTTGTTAATCTTTTGTCACTTCATAGATTACAAGCCATAATTTGATAGCCATGGATAATGCTGAAGAGCGGAAGAAAAAGGTATGTATGGTCTTTTGTTTAATGTACTTAGAAATTGGTTGTTCATGATACAACATTTTATTGCAAGCAATAGAAGAAGCTTATAACTCCTTTATGGCACAAACTGCAAAGATTGAGAATGCTAGAATCAAGGCTGAGATAAAGGCCAAGCAGTAGAGGAGCAAGTTATTTGTAGAGAAGCTTACCTATAGTTTGATGCCCTATGAAGTCACTATCCTAAAGGCCAAAAAATGAGGAATATTATAAAGAAAACATAGATCTTAAGGAGTAGCTTTAGAAGAAAAAAAGAGGAGTGCACTGGGCTTAGAAATATAATTGCCAAAAAGAGTGAGGAAAAGGAAAAATTAAGAGTGCAAATAAAGAACTTAGAGACAAAAGGCTGATCACTTGTAGCTCGTGTAGCTGAACTAGAGGAAGTAGCAAAAAAGAAGCCTTCTATTGAGGAAGCTCTATCAATCGTGACCCATAGTCAACAATACAAGAAATTACTTTAGAAAAAGTTCTTGGAAGGGTAAAAATTTTGAAGGTTCATCCTGACTATGACCTATCATGCCTCGACTTCGTTGACATTGACAATGAAGATGCTAGTAGTGGCGATGAAGAAGTCGGCGAAGAAGTAGAGGTTGAGCTTCAAGGGCAAGGTGACAATGATCAAGCTAGCACCAAAGTTCCTACCAAGTGTTAAGGAATTATCATCAAAGGAGACCCCTATGTCTGCAAAGAGACCCTTACCTCCTCAAACAAGACCCTTAACATTGATAAGGATGTCAACTCTAAGAAGATTCACGGCTCTACTAACTAAGATGCCTAATATGAGAGGAAAAATGTCTCGAACTCCTAAAGAATCAATTAGATTCTATTAGTTGTTTTTATAATATTTCATAAACTTTATTCATGGTTAGGATGTTGACCTTTTCTGTTGTAATTGACCCTTACTTACATTTTAATGCTTTTTGTTCTTAGTATGTTTTATTTCACGTGCAACTCATACTTAGCTTCTATTCGTAGAAGTAGTATTGTTAGCCACATAGGGCTTATGCTTTTAGGTGTCAAGTTTTTATTTTCTTTATGGCGAAGTTTGCCTATTGAAGGCCATTCAAAGTTTGTCAACCTTGATTGGTCAAAACTCTTTTCAAAGCGCATTTAGTGTTACTCGCCAACTAATACCAAGCTCATTAACTGATGATGGTCAAAGCATTATTAGTTATTAGTCATTTGTTACATAACTAGAGCTTCATTAATCCATCAATTGTGTATAGATCAGAAATAAAAGTGATGGTAATGAAAGATGCTCGTAAATTTGAAACAAATACGTTATACTTAAACATGGCATAGACTATTGCCTTACATTGATCATAAAAGGAAAAGCAAAAGCAAACATAGGGTAATGGTAATGATAGAGAGATATTTGAAATAATGCTTCAAATTCTCAGCATTTCATGCATGAGGTATGATTGTTCCATGCAACCTTTCTAGTTAATAGGCCCCATAGCCTAAGACTTCTTGAACCCTTACTTGATCCTCTTAAGTTATGCTAAGCTTCCCTTGATTGTCTATCATGCCTGTTGCCTCCAATTTCCAATAAACAAAGTCTTTAGACTGAAATACCTTATGTTTCACCTTTTAATTGTAGTACCTTGCCGCCTTATGTTGTTAGGCAACAACTCTTACTCTCACGACCTCTCTAATTTCCTCAATTGTATCCAAATTGGTTATAAGACCAACCTAATTTTCCATAATGTCAAACTTCTTTATCCATAGATTAGGCAACTCTACTTCAATTAGCAAAACTGTTTCCAATCTAAATGAAACCCTAAAAGGTGTCTCTCTTCTTGAAGTGTTGTAGGTGGTCCTATGCTCTCATAAAACATTAGGCAATTCATCAACCCATTCACCTTTAACCTGCTTAACTCTTCTTTTCAAACTATACAGGATGGTCTTGTTAATAGCTTCCACTTATCCATTGGTTTAAGGATGAGCCACCAAAGTGTAATTCAGATGGAAGCCATGCTTTTCACAAAAAAGTTCAGAATTTGTTACTATCAAACTACTACCCATTTTTAGTCATTATCATAAAGGGAACCTGAAACCTTGATATGATGAAATTGAAAACAAAAGACTCGACCTTTTGCTTTGTAATCTTTGCTACTGCTCTAGCCTTAATCCATTTGGTGAAATAGTCCATTACAACCATGATGAATTGCCATTGTGCCGTAGACTTTGGAAATGGTCCAATTATGTTTATCCCCCATTAGGTAAAGGGCCAAGGGCTTGTGAGGCTGTATAATTTAGTAGAAGGTACATAGCTTAGTGCCTTATGTTTTTTGGCAATGTAGGCATTGTTGAACAATACATTTTGTGTCCTCTTTCATAGTCGGCTAATAATAGTTGAGTCTCAACACATAGACATACAGGGTCTAACCCTTCTTATGGTTGCTACAAACACCTCTATGCAACTTAGATAGAATTTGTTGAACATCTTTTTGTTGAACGCATCGAAGGTAAGGTTGTAAGAGGCTACACTTGTATAGTTGATCATCAATCATCATGTAGTTTGCGGCCTAGTATATCAACATTCAAGCTTCTTTCTTATCTTTGGGTAGAACACCATCTTCTAGATAATTAATAATTGGCTCCATCCAAGACCTCTACCTTAGGCAATGAGTCAATTCATAACTTTGCTCGACAATTTCTAAACTTTTTCTAAGGAGATACTCAATAAAGAGCTTGTCATTCAAGTTAAGGAACTCTATACTAGCCAATTTAAAAAGCTTGTTGGTAACAATGTTTTTAACCCTTGGTATCTTCTTTATTGTAAGAGATTAGAACTCCTCTATGAGCATTTGTACTAGCAGCAAGTACTTGCTCATCACATCTTCCTTCGCTACATAGCTTCCTTTAACCTGATTCACAATCAATTGTCAATTAGAAAAACTTCAAATTTCTCTGCTCCAATTTCCTTTGCTAGTTTATGCCCAGCAATTAAGGCTTCATATTTGTCTTCATTATTATTGGCCGAAAATCTGAACTTTAATGCATACTGGATTTTCACATTGTAGGACCCTTGTAAAATAAGACCTGCATCGTATCCTTTCTTAGTAGAAGAGACATCAACATATAAATTCGATGTGGGTTTTTCAGCCATCTTAACAACGTCTTCTTCTTTAGTGAATTCCATAACAAAATCCACTAACACTTGAGCTTTTAATGTCGTTTTGGCTTGAAGTATTGCTTTAATTTCCTTATCAAGAGAACCATTGCCAAAATAAACTTCTCAATCTTTGTATATTGTTGTTCTGAGCCCTGCAAGACAAGACATACATAATAAATTGGCTTATGCTCCCTACCATCTAATTGAACCACGATAGATGAAAGAGTTCCATTGTTGACTAATAGATATAAGAATAAGTCTTCTTTGGGTATAGGTATTGACTGTATTGGCGGTGATGCTAGAAATGCTTTCAACTTATTAAACATTGCTTCTCACTCGTAAGTCTAATGAAATTCCTTTGGGTTCTTTAGTACTTTAAGAAGTTCTACACACCTATCTACACTTCTTGACACAAATCTATTTAGAGCGGCAATAACCCAAATTAATTCTTAAACTTCCTTAATGGTGCTAGGGGACTTCGTGTTCTATATGGCATCAATCTCAGGATTTGCCTCAATGCTGTGTTGAGTAATTGTATACTCCATAAATTTTGACATTTCAATGCCAAAAGTCTCCTTAAGATTAGTGAAGTGTTGACCTTTTGCATTACTCTTCATTATCGTATCGTCAACAAAAATTTGAACATTTCAGTGGATTTGGGCCTTACACATCTTGGTCATAAGCCTCTAAGAAGTTGCATCAATATTTTTAAGCTCAAAAGGCATCATTGTATAGCAATATGTCCCAAATTTTGTGATAAAAGACATGTAAACTTCATTATCTTTCTCTATATTAATTTGATTGTAGCTAGAAAATGCATCCATAAAAGAGAGCAAGGTATGCTCAGTAGTTAAGTCAACCATTTGATTTATTCTCGGTAAGGGGAAACAATCACTAGGATAGGCCTTATTCAAATTTGTAAAGTTTATGCTCATATGCCACTTGTCATTTAACTTCTTGACTAGTACACAATTAGTGAGCCAAGTCAAATAAGACTTTACCAATAATAGTATTCATTACACCAATTGGTGCTCTATTATTACCTTTATCTCTCATATCTCTAATAGCTTGAGGAGATCATAAAGTGTTTTCTTACTCATTATGTCATCTTTGAGTTGGCTGTTCAATATTCTTAATGTTATAGGCAACAAACTTGCTCAACTACTCCCTTTGGATTGCATCTTTAATTGCAATTTGCATTCTTCTACCTTTCTTTGTTTCTACATTCAAGATTATTACTTTATGATGTGTAGAGAGTAAATCTTCTGTATCTAAGTCTTGTGGAACCTTGATTTATCCATGTGACAAGGATTTTATTAGATTTAAGGAATTCTTTATTCTTTCTTGATTAAACTATGTGAGCCTAATTCTTTAGATTATTATTTCTATAGATAGTGATTTAAAATTTAATATCTTATAAGAGAATCAAGAGATTTCTTATAAGATTATATCTATGCATAGTTGATAAAAATAATTAGAAAAATCTTTTTGGAATCTTGATTTATATTGTAGAGAATTCATTATGCAATAATGCGATCTTAGGTCATGCTATTGAGAAAAGTTTCAAAGAGATTCTAATAAATGATTTCAAAATTAGGGTTAATTGACTTATGATAGATTGTTAACCTTCGAACCCCTCACTCACGCCCATCTTTGAGGCCTCTAATCTCTCACTAGATGGACTCTTTCTCATTAACCTACTAAGGATGAGCTCTTGTATGTAGAAGAACTATGGGAGAACTCTCTTATGTCTTAATTCAAGTACAATCTGCTTTACTTAGATCTCTACCTAGTTGTTGACTTGCTAAGTACCAAGGTCAACCTACCAAGTGTTGAGTCTAAGGCTACTACATACCAAGCCCTTCTCTTTTAGCCTACAAAGCTACCTAGTACAGAGGTTAACTCACCGAGTGCCAAGGCCAAGGTCACTATTTGTCAAGCTCTACTTAGTCGGTGTATAGAATAGTAATAGCATTCGATCTCCTCGATTGCTTCAAGAATAGATCAACCTCAGCATCATTTCAACTAGATACAATGCTTTAAATCATTGATTATGTGCTTAGTGACAAACCGCTAGCTATCCCTTACTTTTATGATAGTTGCACTATATTCCATTTGTCCTTTGTTACATTTACCCTTTTGAAGCATACTAGGAATCTCTCTTACATCATCTTTTATGTAATTTTTCTTTATTGCTTGTTGCCCTAAAGGACTTGCTATAATAATCCTTTTACTATAGCCGTAAAGCATCTTACACCTTATTAGTTATTGAATATTCTTGCTTTCGTGAGACATCTTTGTCTAAGCACATCTTTCCTACACTTTTATCTAATCTTGCCAAGTAGCTCGAGATTAGTGGCTAGTGGTCCTTAGTATTAGCTTGTGAGTCATATCAGGCAAAGTATTAAGTCATATTCTATTTGTTAGTATGTCATATTCTCCAAGAAACTTCACAAAAGCTACTGTGCTTGTCAAATTTTCCATTCCATCTTCTTCGGTATCTCGAAGGACTCATTTAGTTATTACTCACTATGATAAGCCCTATGATTATTGAGCTTTTAGGCACATAATCTAATCCCAGTATTAGAGCTTCATGTTGCAACTGAAAGTTTAGCATTGAAATATTTCTTGTTACTATGTATGTTCTGTTATACTTTATTTCTGTAGCGGAAAATAGAGCAAGTTCTTTAATCACTGTATGAGATCATATTATCAAGTTATGTGCAATCTTTTGTTGAATAGTACAATTTTTGAAAGCTTTGTGTAAGGAATATCAAGTCCTAGTGTCTAAGGAGAGATTAATGATGTCAAGAGTAATGCTCATAGTTACGATCAAGTCGCTCAATAGACCATATGCACTACTAATGAGCACTTATAGGGCCTTGCTATTATTGTACCTAACTTAGCTATCTTAACTATCTTTGTATAGAAGGTAATAGATGTTAGGATATAAGAAAGAGTTGTTGATCAAGGTAGAGAAGAAAGAGATAGGTCGAGAAGACTAGTAGGTGAGCATCGAGCACTTGAAGCTATCAATGTAAACCTAGATCTACCTTGACATGTTGAAAGGATTGCAAAGAGGAGACTTAAGCCAAATGAAGTTAAGGAGTACCGAGAGGAGGAGCAATATTACAGATTTGAAGGGTATGAGCTTTGAGCCTTCAGAGGAGCTGAGCATCTCAAAGTGAAGATCTTGAGTTTTAATGGGTCTGGTAGTACTGATGACTATAAGGATTGAGAAGAAAAGATTGAAAAGATAGTTGACTTCTATGATTATGATGACTCTATTTGTATCTGAGTAGCTGCTTTAGAATTTTTTGGATATGCAGCAATGTGGTGGAAGAAATTGTAAAATGTTTGTTAAAGAGCTTGATGTGAAATCCAAACATAGAATAAGGTAAAGAGCAGGTTTGTTCCTAAACACTATGAGCAGGACACTTTCCGATGTCTCTAAGAACTAAGATAAGGTAGTTGAATAGTAGACAATTACATTCAATTTGCTAATAATTTAATGAGAAGTTAACGAACCTAAGGCATGAACCATAACTAGGTTCATTTCTAGGCTAAAGACTGAGGTTGGTAATATAGTAGAGCTGCAAAGGCTAGAAAGCAGTTGGAAGTTTAGATGAAGCCATTCGAATAGCCCAAAGACTAAAAAGGCAGAGGTGAATTAACTTAGCCGAGTATAAAGCAGTTGACCTAGCTTGTCAAGTAGAATTAGTATGTCAAGCCAACTTAGATACAACTAAGCTTAGTATGGTTCTAAGGTAGACCGTTGAGGTCAGATGTTGAGTAGACCTGATGTAGCTAAGGAGCCTAAGGTCAAGAAGGACTAAGGTTAGAGCTCAAGAATCAGACCCAAGAGATAAAATGTTTCAAGTGCCTTGGTTTTGGAAATGTGGCTAGTTTGTACCCCAAACCGACGTGTCATGACCATTAAGGGAGATAAGCCTTAATTTTCAAGTAGAGAGTGCTAATGAAGGTGAGGAAAAAGTAGGAGTTGATCAACTACTAAAAGAATTTCAAGAAGATTCAAATACTATGACCTAACTTGAAATGGGAGACAATTGTATGGTCATATGAAGATCTCTCAATACCTTTGTCTCTTTAGAGAATGAGTAGAAGGAGAACCTCTTCTATACAAACTACTAAGTGAATAGCAAACTATGTGCTTTGATAATCAATAAAGGGAGTTGTACTGATGTAATAACTCAAGGATAGGGGATAGCCCTAAAATTGCCAACCTACTCTTACCCTAAGCCCTATAAGATTCACTAGTTAATTAAAAGTTAGGTTTACCTACTATCGAGCAAGTTAGAGTGCCAATCACTATTAGTGATAGATACATGGACGAGGTGTAGTGTGATGTCCTACACATGTGCGCTTCGTGCATGCTACTTAGCCGACCCTAGCTGTTTGATTTATAGTTATTACATGATGGATATAGGAGCACCTATATATTCCAAAAGGATAGAAAGAAGGTCATATTGACCTTATTGAGCCTTAGAAAGGTCCAGGAGTCATAAGAGAAGATCACTACGCCACTATTGAGGAAACCTTTGTTGATTTCTCGAGCTCAATTTTCCAAAGATGTCAAGATGGAAGATTGTGTACTCTTATTGATTAGAAGACTATTAGAGTTAAAGGAGGTCGAAGCCTTGCCTACTGAGGTGCAAGCATTACTTTAAGAACATGCCGACTTGTTTCCTACTAAGTTGTAGAGAGGACTATAACCTGTTAGAGGGATAGAGAATTGTATTGACCTCAAGTATGGAGCTACTTTACCTAACTAACTCGCCTATAGGTTTAGTCTCGAGTAAGCTACTGAGCTAAAGAAATGATTCAATGAGTTGATTAAATGAAGTTTTGTTTAGGAGAGCATGAGCCACTGTGCTGTATAGGTAGTCTTAGTGCTAAAGAAGTATGGCTTTTTTAGGATGTGTATTGAATATCATGCAATCAACAAGATTACTATTAAGTATCGATATTTCATCCCATTATTAGATGATATGCTCGATAAGTTGCGTGGTGCACAAATATTTTCTAATGTTGATCTCAAGAGTGGTTACCACCATATCCTAATGAGACCTAGAGATGAGTGCAAATCTACTTTCAAAACAAAAGACAATCTATTTGGGTGAATGGTGATGCCGTTTAGCCTTACAAATGCACCGAGTACATTCATGTAGCACATGAATCATGTTTTAAGATCTTTGATTGGTAGATATGTTGTTTTATATTTTGATCATATTTTGGTATATAGTACTGACCTCATTTCTCAAGTCATGCACTTGAGATCTATGTTTCATATCCTTCGTACCAAGCAATTATTCAACAATCTAAAGAAGTACATGTTCTATAAAAGAAAATTAGTATTCCTCAGTTATGTTGTTTCTAAAGGAGGTATCAAAGTTGATGATGGGAAAGTCAGAGCTATTCTCGAATGGCTAACATAGACTAGTGCTACCAAAATAAGGAGTTTTTATGGCCTAGCTTCGTTTTATTAAAGATTCATTTGAAACTTTAGTTCCATACCTATCTTATTGACTAATTTGACTAAGAAAAACTCTGAGTGCAAATGGTCCAAGAAAGCTTAGAATAGTTTTGATGTGATTAAGTCTAAGTTGACTTTTGCCCTAATACTTCTCTTACAAGACTTTGAGAAGCTTTTGAACTAGAATGTGATGCATTTGGAGTCGGCATTGGAGCCGTTTTCTTATAGGAATGCCAACTGGGTTGCTTCTTTCAGTGAGAAGCTAAGAGGTGCCACACTAAATTATACAACATATGACATGGAGTTCTATACCCTTATCCATGCACTTTAGAACTAGCAACACTAATTACTACTGAGGGAGTTCATCATCTATACAAACTATGAATCCCTCAAGCATCTCAAAGGACAATAAAAACTTTCTTGACATCATGTTAAATGAGTCAAGTTCTTAGAAACCTTTTATAATGTCATCAAGTATAAGAAGGGAAGTTTTAACACTGTGGCTAACGCCCTTTCTCATCTACATGTTCTTATCATAACATTGTAGTCTAGAATACTCTGGTTTGGCACCTTACCAAAGCAAATGAGCATGATTTGTACTTTAGAACCTTAGTGGCTAGATTCGACATTGGAGGAGTTATGGATGGGTTCTATTTAAGTTAAGGATGTTCTATGAAGGAAAAACAAGTTTGTTTTGCTGAGTGGTTCTACTAAGGACTTACTTACTTGAGAAGCCCATGTTATAGGCTTAATGAGCCATTTTGGCTAGAAAAGAATGGTTGAGCTATGAAAAGAACATTTCTATTAGCCTAGGATGATGAAGGACGTGTGCAATGTTCTTAAGTGGAGCAAGGTATGCAAGTGAGCTTAGGGAAGAAAGGAGCCATATGGAGAATATACACCTCTGCCCATGCTTGAGAAGCTATAGACCCATCTAAGCATAGATTTCATGCTTGGCCTACCTAAAACACTATGAAGACATGATTCTATTATAGTAGTGGTTGATTAGCTTAGCAAAATGAGCCACTTCATCCTTTACCACAAAACCAATGATGCTTTATTTGTTGCAAACCTAGTTTTATGGGAAATCGTACGGTTGTATGGATTACCAAGAAGTATTGTATTTGATCATAGTTCGAAGTTCATGAGCTTCTTTTGGCCTTCACTATGGAAGAAGAACGGCACTAAGCTCATGTTTAGTACTTTTTGCCACCCTTAGATAGATGGCTAGATGGAAGTTGTGAGTAGAACAATAAGCAACCTCCTACACACTACTATTGGAAAGAATCTATAAGATTGTAATCTATGCCTACCTATCATTGAATTTGCTTACAACTGCTTCACTCATAGCTTAATAGGGAAGTTACCCTTTGATATCATCTATGGACTTAATGTTATGCCTTAAACTAGAGAATCATAATAGTCCCATCGTATAAAGTAACCTACGATAGAAGCTAAACACCTTAGTCGCTAACATAGGTATAGTCTACACAAAGCACACACCACTCCATTACTTAGAAGCGTCTAATTTAGTACCTAGTAAGAATTAACTTATAGTATAATTTTTTATAATAACTACTAAAAATAGTTTTATGGCTTAAATATTAGAGGAGAAATCAAGTTTTATAAATTGTATAAAGAATGAAGCCTTCAAATTCCTAAAAGTTTTACGAAAATTTTACTAAAAATCACAGGCTTGTAGAGCATGGAATATTTCTCATTATTTGAAAACTAGGAGTCACCTAAGGAGATCCTATTAGTTCCACTAAAAGTTAGAATAGTCAATATGTTGAGTAGAAATCTAGTTACTTAATCTTAAATCTCACTCCCTAACTTCGTTCTTTAGTCTTCTAAAACTTAGAATAGTACTAGTGAATCTATAGGTGAAACTAGCTAAATAACAATAGGGGAATGAGAGACAACATGCTTAGTATGTGGGATAAAGACAATAGCACATATCAAACACAAAGCAACTAAGGTTTCTAAGCAAGTTTAATTAGATGCAATATACGTTCAAGCAAATGTCATTGTATGCGTTGACTGGTTATCATGTGATTAGAGAATTTATGCCCTCTCTAATCTAGGTTTTGAGTAGTTTAACACCACACACTCGTGAATTTGGTCACCAAACTATGGTTTGTACAATGAAGAGCACTCTCTACCTGAGACTACCATTAAACTAAAGACCTTAACTTGGCCGTAACCTCCTCTCCTATCAGTTAGTTTAACTCAGGGTAAAGAGAGAACCATTTTTTGCTATCCTCAATGAAAGGATCAAGTTTAGCCCATAGTTCCTAGTCATTTTCCCCTAGAGGGTTACGATGTAGGTTCGGTTAGTAGTTAAGTCGAGTCTGTATTAGATTGTTTTTGAGATCATCAAGCAAATTTAAACAATTCAAAGCATGTAAAATCATAAATCAATCAACACATCAATCTAGCACTCAAATAGTACAATAGTATTCAAGTAAACAAGCTGCATGCATATAGGCAACTAACTTATAACCATAAGCAATACATATACTAAGGTCTCCAAGTATTCTTAAACAATACTTCGAAGCGCGATGAAACACTAATCCCACTTACTTGAATACTGATACCCATTCTTTACATACGTTGCTTTTTTCTTCCTTTATTATTCCTAAAATTTAATATGACATCTTCAATTTCCATCTAATATGTAACATATGTGTTCATTATGAACATTTAAGTATGTTTTCAATTGTGTTGGGTAAGTTTTCTAAGGTATTTATTATATAATAATTAAGTAGGGTACCTTCTAATGAAGTTTCTAACCCGATACAAGTTGCTAACTAGTAGTTTCTGATCAATGTTCTGACTATAGTAAATTCTTAGAGACAAAATCAAGTGACTTTCTAATCTACTGTTTGACTCGCAATGATCTAATATTTAATACTAACTGTCTTTAAACTCCCAATTGCTCCTTCATTTTTCATCTACCACCACACTACTTTTTAACTGAGTTTCTGACTTAGATTTTGAACTAGCCTTGTGGTATGGTTATTATCTAAGTGGCTTATGACTTTGATAAAGGTATAGAATTCATATACAAATCACTAGTTGATCTACTATCGAACTCCTAGTGTGATCAAGGGTATAAAATACTAGACTATATTCTGACCCAATTTCTAATGTAGTTTTTTACCCATCATCCTAAACTAAATTCTTATTTAGGAAGTTTCCAACTTATATTTTATATTCTAGAAATAGTGTAGAGTCCAAGGATAGTCACTTACTAATCCAAATCAAATTTCTAATGTATTTACCATATTCACACCAGGTTACATTCTGACTCACTTTCTTACCTACTCCAAACATATTTTGAATTCTCAAATCACATAACTCCGGTATCCATACCCCTTACTACCTCACTCCAATACTTATTTACTTCACTAATACTTAAAGACTTAATTACTTCACTAAACACTCATTTTACGTAATTTCAACCATACGTTTGCTAGATAAGGAAAAAACAAAAATTCAACTTTTGAATTTTTGAAAACTCTTTTTATGGAATCAAAATATACATGTTAAAATGTTTGTAAGTAAATATTGGAATAAAAACAACATTATTTAGGCTGTTAAAAATTAAAATTAGGGTTTGATTTTGGCCTAATTTCTTAAGGAACACATATTTTGACTTGAAACATAAAGAATTTGGTTGCATTTTTAGATTCTACAAGAAAATTTACCTAAGGAAATCAAAAATCATAATTTTTGTTGCTTGTTTACTATTTTTAAAAAAATAAAATATAAAACAACCAAAATGGAAACTCGCCACTACTTACAACTCTGGCCATTGTTTGAGGGTGGGAGGTTGTCTTCTTAGGTTTTCGCTACCTCCTCTATCTTCAAGTGATTAAGCTTACTCCCAAATGATGGCTAACATTAGGAACTCAAATTTCACCCTAAAATGCCTTATTTCTTTTTAATTTTGCAAAATCCCTTATTGATACTTCCAAAGCCTCCCAATATTTTTCCTAAATCCTAAATTTTGTAAAACAAATTTTTAGATTCAATTTGATGATTTTAGGGAGTTCTCCAAGCCAGTAGTGATTTTTCCTATGCTAAAACACCACTTTTCCCCTTATTTTCTTATACTACTTGGCCATTAATCAAATTACAATGTGTCCTTGCCTTTTCCAACATTAAGCCATGCCTATTGCTTGTCTTTAGATGATCCTACACTATCCCATGCAAAAATTTAAGTCATTTAACTTGATCTTGATATAACATTTAGTATATTATATAATATATAATTTTTTCCTTATTTTGGATAAACACTTGTATATGGGATCATTGTGTAATGCCAATGAACATGTTTCCTAATGTGTTGGTAACTTTTTATAATTTTTCTCTTATTTTTATTTACTTATTTAATAATTTTTTGCATATTTTTTAGTATTTAAAACAATTATGGGTACATATATTAATATAATAATTACACTTAATGTATATACATGCCTTTTATATAATATTTTATGTGCAATATTAATTATATTACTCCTATAATTTCTCTTTAATTGTTCATTAATTTCCAAAACTTAATTCGCTTGTTACTAATAATAATAATATAGTAAATTCATTTTATTTTGGTTATATTTTTAATATTTTATTACCTTTTTAAACTCAGAGTCCATAAGAATACATCAATTAATATTCTAACCCCCTCATAAGTTTCTAATCAATTTAAGTTACCTTCTTAAATGCCCTAAATTAGCCAAGCTTAATTGTGCTAGTATAAATCTCATACTTAACTTGAACTTACCCTTGGATAAGGTTATCAGCACGACCTCCCAAGGAGAGTTAATCAAGCATGTAACACGCTAAGGAGTTTTAGAAATTGCATGAGAATGTTATTGAGCAACTATCGAAGACTATGGCCCGAGAAAAAGAATAGGGAAGCTAGGGACAAAAGTAAGTAATTCACAACCCAAGGAGAGTTAATCAAGCATGTAACACGCTAAGGAGTTTTAGAAATTGCATGAGAATGTTGTTGAGCAACTATCGAAGACTATGGCCCGAGAAAAAGAATAGGGAAGCTAGGGACAAAGGTGAGTAATTCACAACCCAAGAGGCCTTATCTTGATCTACACTAATAAGGAGCAATTCCAAGGGAAGAGGAAAAATAAGTTATCTCCTAAGTCAGATCACCCCTTCAAAATCCTTTGCCGTATCAATGACAACACCAATGAGTTAAAACTACCTAATGAATATGGGTATCTCTTACCTTCAATATTACTAACCTAATTCCTTATGTGCCAAGAGAAGAAGAAGAAGACCAAGATTTGAAGGAAAATCTTCAACAACTTAAGGAAATGATAGATTGTCAACCTTTGGACCCCTCACTCACACTCATCTTCAAGGCCTTGAATCTCTCACTAAACAGATTCTTTCTCATTAATCTATCGAAGATGAGCTCTTTTACGTAAAAGAATTGTGGGTAAACTCTATTAAGTCCTAGCTCAAACACACTTTGCCCTATTTAGATCCTTACCTAGTCATCAACTTGCCAAGTGTTGAGACTGACCTATCGAGTGCAAGTTTGAGGCTACTACACACTGATCCCTTCTCTTCTAGCCTACAAAGCTACCAAGTGTTAAGGCTAACTTGTTAAGTGTCGAAGCCAAGGTCACTATGTGTCAAGCTATACTTACTTGGTGTATAGAATTGTAGTAAAATTTGATCCCTTTGCTAGCTTCAAACATGGATTAGCATCAATAGTCCCAGCATTTAAATACAATAGTCTAAGATCCTTTATTACGTACCTAGTGACAGATTGCCAATTGTCCCTTACTTTTCTAATAATTGCACTATATTCCTTTTGTCCTTTATCACATTTACACTTTTTAAGTATACTAGGAATCTCTTTCTTACATTGTCTTTTATGTAATTTTCTTTTATTGTTTATTGCTCTAAAGGACTTATTATAAATAGTCCTTTTACCATAGCCAAAAAGCATATTACAACTTATCAATTAATGAATATTCTTTCTTTCATGAGACACCTTTCTCTATGTAAATATTTCCTATACTCTTATCTAGTCTTGTCGTATAGCTCAAGATTAGTGGCAAATAATCCTTACTATTAGCTTGTGAGTCACATTAGGTGAAGTACTAAGTCATGTTGTGTTCGTTGGTGCATCATATCCTTCGAGTAGCTTCAGGGAAGCTATTGTGCTTGTCAAAATTTCCTTTCCATCTTCTTTGATATCTCGAAGGACCCGCTTGGTTACTAATCCCTAAGATAAGCTTTAGTGATTATTGAGCTCTTTGGTACATCAACTTCAGAAAGTGATTAACATTAGTAGAGAATCCTATTGATCAAGAAAGATTAAAGAAGAGATCAGATTATTTGTAGAGAGAATCACATGTTAGATTTATGGAAAATAAAGATCTAGATATGGTTTCCAAATCATGAACTAATCTACACTTTTATTTTTTTTCTATTTTAATTTATTGAATAATTCTTAATCAAATGTTAATTTATCAATTCCTACAATTTAATTTTGGTTCTTTCAGTTTCTTGAATTCAAATTTGTTGGTTAGATAATAGAAATCTAATGAGTATTTGTAATCAAAGTCTTTGAAGGATTGATATTCGGATTTAATTTACTTACTACAAATTAATAGGCGTACTTGTCTACATGTCAATCTCCTTTGCTCTGATCGGCCTCATGCTAAGCTTTGATGTTATCTTCTTATCATATGCAAGAAGTGGTTGTAGCCTTGAACTTAGCAAAAGTCTTCAGCTTGTTTTTGGCTAAACACTTAAAGAAGTCCCCATGTGGTTTGACTCCGTCAACTACCGCATTGAGAGTAATGCTCATATTTATTTCTAGGATCTGGACCATCTTAGCCATAAACCACGCCAAATAGTCTTTAATGGACTCATCTAACCTCTACTTTATGGTGTTAAGGACAAATGAATCCTTAACATGAAGCTTACTTGTAAGAAAGTGGTGCAAGAACACTTCTACTAGATCCTCGAAACATGAAATTGTGTTTAGCTTCAAATGTTTAAACCAAGTACTTGCTGTAATCCTTAAGGTCAAAGGGAACGTTTAACAAGCCGTGTAACTTAGCCAAGGTATGATAGCACCCAAGATGTTCTTTTGGCCCCTTTGTTTCATCATACGTTTCGAATCATAGCAATTTGATATGTCATAGTATTACCTCGTCTAATATTTTGGGAACAAAAGAACTCTTCTTTATCTGAAATTGTTTTCTAGTTAAAGTAGGGATGTTGACATGCTATCCTGCATGGTGCACCGACTGTGGTTGTTTTCCTTAACCACCCTTTCTAAGAGTAGGAGCCAAAGTTTCAAGTGTAACCTTGACTAACTTCTTGGGTAATTTAGATGAATATATTGAATCAATAGAATTCTTGAGATTGTTATCACTATACCTTTGGTTCTAGTTTGGTTGAACATCCTTGTAGGGAAGGCTATAGATCTCATCATTCTTCTTATTGAGCTCTTGATTCTCTTTGGCTAAATCAACATAAAGCTATGTAGACACTCAATTTTTGCCCCCTTTATTAGGAAAAACATAAAAAAAATTAAGAAACTAAAGAAAACCCAAAAATTTAAGAAATTTTAAAAAAATAAAATTTTTTTTAAAAAATACAAACATAAGAAAAAGCACAAAAATAATAAGAAATTTGAATCTTTTAATTTTCAAAATATAGAATATTTATAGGGTCATTACATTTAATTTAAGATTAGTTCATAGTTTAAATATGTTTTATTTGCAAAAGAAAACAAGGGCACAAGCCAACAACCCATATGGTTAAGTCATTGGTCTTGCATTCTGAATTAGCAAGTAGATTTTAGGTTCGATCCGTATATAAGGTACTTTGTACCATTTTTATATGTTTGATCTAGGCCATAAGTGTCCAATATAGAATTGCAATGCATAACATTAATCGAGAATTAGTACCTACATAGCTAGCAAAAGACATGTCCTATGTGTAGAAAAGGTCCAAGTTTGAATCTCCTGAAGTGCATCAGAACGCATTTTCTTTTCTTTTCTCCTAAATGTGTCACGTGTCAAA
Source organism: Lumnitzera littorea (assembly GCA_024138015.1). Classification (NCBI taxonomy): domain Eukaryota; kingdom Viridiplantae; phylum Streptophyta; class Magnoliopsida; order Myrtales; family Combretaceae; genus Lumnitzera; species Lumnitzera littorea. Next base: position 55,257,547 of record JAMXBB010000001.1, read on the forward strand.
TTCCTATTAGCCAACACAAATGAGGAAGCTATTACTGTCCCTATTTCAAACTTGAATAGGAGGAAAAGAAAAGGAAAAAACAATGCGAACCATCCTTTTTGGACTCGATTTAGACGCACTTTTCTGCAAGATTTTATCAAATTGAAGGAGAAGATCAAAAGAAAACTTGGGGTACTAGGAATTGGTATCCATTTCTTGTTCAAGTTCACTCGTTTGAGGAATTAAAATGAAGATTGATAGCATTGATTTCTAGTCAAATGCAATAAAAACCCATTAAATCGAATTTTTGCAATTAATCTACTTCTAGACTATCCCATTCATAATTGATGCTTCAAAAACTATAAAAGGAAGCTTGGGAAGCATTCCAAGGGGTAGCATGAATTGAAAACACCCTCTCCAAGTTCAATTCTAAGTTCTTTCTTCCTAGCTTCCGAGTTTTCCTTTCTCTTTCTAAAAAACCACCACCCTACGGTGGTTTTCAAGTAAATCCACCACCTCCACTAGCTCCAGCATCATCAATAACTCAAGACTCAACCTTTAACTAACCCCCACAATCACTATGCCACAGACTCTAAGACTACTGTCGGTCCCTGCTTTAAAAACTCATTAAACCACCACTTCAAGCTAAGGTGCTACTCCTACACCCAAGTTCACTAATAAGAAACACACAAAAGTGCACTTTCCCAGTTAAAATTCCTCTTCGAACCCCCCGAAGCAACCTAGGACAAGTCAAAATTGTTTCTCCTTCATTGGCTTGACCCGCAACCTAAACTGAGTGTTCGACCCGACCTAGATCCAAAGCCCCAACTTGCGCTTTGACCCCACACACTTAATCTAACATCCAGTCCGGCCCTTTTTCTATTTGATTTGTTTTCATTTATTTCAGTTGTTTTGGTTTTTTATTCTATAATAATTATTTATTTATTTAATTGTTCATCTATGTAAATGTAATCAAATAAAAAAAAAGGAAGAAAGAAAAAAAGAAATAAGAAAATAAAAGAAAAATGGAAAAAAGAAAAAAAATAAAAGAGTAATTTTGTTTTATTTATTTATTTTTAAATAAAATTAGATAAAATATAATGAGTAATATATAAATAAGGTGATATAATAAAAATAAAATAAAATAAAATAAGTAGGGTAAGGAATTTCTTTATCACTTAGTAAAATGTTTTTTATGAAAGAAAATAGAAATAAATTATCTCTTCAAAAAATTAGGGCCCTTTAGATTTTCAAAAAATAAAAAGTTCAATCTAGAACCTTCATTTTTTAGAAATTTCCTTAAATAAACCAAACTGAACTAAAAATGTAAATCCGATATGTTTTCCAAATTAAAATCAATTTAACTCACTAAAGTTTTCATTAAAAAGAACTATGTATATTTGATTCCGAATAATAAGCACGTAGTCACTTACGGGGTGATAAGAAAAATAAAATAAAAAATCTAATTTTCCTTTTACTAGATTACTTAAGTTGTCCAATTAGAATAGTTAAATTGGGTTTTGTCTTATAAAATAAAAAGTGATTTTTAAAGATTAGAATTAATTTTGAAAAGTCAATTATACCCGTAAGGGTTTAAAATTCTTAATCCCTAATCCTAAATCTTTGGTTTTCAAGAAAGCTATTTTATAAATTAGTTTTTAATTGATAAACTAGTAACTAAGTTATAACCAATTTACCTAATTAGTTAGAACTTAACCCTTTTTCCCAACTCCGATCGAGTGGTGACTCCAATATCTTTTCAAGTTAAAAGAAATGGTTTTTTTTTTTTTAAACCCTAGTTGAGGATCAGTATTAAATGGATAGGGATTAGTATTGATCGGTTTAAAGAAAGCCCTTTTTATAAAAGAATCGAGAGGGTAAAAAACTAGGCTTGACAGTTTAGTGACTCTATTGGGAATTTCTTAAGGGTTAACCATTAAACTTTCCAAAATTAAAATTGATCTCTAAAATGTTACCTTAGTGTAATTTATAATTCCTTTGATTCTTTATTATTTATCATAATCAAACTAACATTTCCTTTACAGGTTTAATTTTATTCAATGGGGTAGGGAGGAGGGTTGTAGTTGTTTATTTTCTTTCAAACGTATGGTAGAAATGATCAAACTTAGACCGTATTAGGACCCTAGGATGGGGGACAATTGTATAAGCTCCGGGTGCTATAGTGTAACCACTGCTCGGGGTTGATTAGGCCATCCCCACTAAAGCTTAATACGACCAATGAAAGTGTTCTTTAACAAGTAAGGTCACATAAGCTTAAGAACCTTTTAGAACCCACCCTTTATGCATTCACAACATCCATAATTGACAATTAATCAAGCAAGATGGAAATAAAAATACAGAAATGGCTTGGAGTTTCTTTGATTTCCCTTGTAACTTTCATAGAATTGTTGTTTGTCATTATAAAAAATAGTCAAATAATCTTGTAACATATTTTATCTTTTGTAATTCAGAAATGGCCTGTTCATCTAACTCCATCTACTTTAGGGAAAAATTTGTAAGCAAGCCCATATACTCCAAGCTAATCTTAGACTAATGGTTGCAACACTTCAATTCAAGGGAACAAGAGACCATCTTCAGTAAGATCAGGCCCGTTCTATCAACTGATTAGCCAATGCTTAAAGAGTACAACCAATTACTTTAAGCCCCTTCTTTAGAAAATATATAAACCCCAAATTTGGAAGTAGATCCAATGATTGCCTTTTCAAGACTTTTGGGTATTAGAAAAGTTGAAGTAAACAAAGCCCTTGAAAGCTATAATGGTAATTGCATCAAGTTGGAAGACTTAAAAGCCTGGTTCGTTATTATGCCTAAATCCTACCAACAGGGCATCTTTTGTGGCAACCTCAAAGATTGGGGACAAAGCAAAATTAAAGCCTTTATTCTAGCTATGTTCGAGACCCTCCTATTCCTTAATGGAAAATTTCTCATCCATTTTAGGGTTGCTGAGTTAGTGAGTCAATTTCTTGAAGGTAAATCATATGTCTTGGCCCTCCTCACAGAACAGAGCAGAAGCCTTGGTATTTTGAAAGAAAAGAATGATGGTGTACTAAAGACCAACATGGCGCTACTGGTAGTCTGGTTCATAAGCCACATGAAATGTTATAGGCTTGATCTAATCTAAGGAAAGTTTGCTCATAATATCAATCTGATTGATTCTTTTGTCAATAAGGTTCATCGCCTAAAAAGAAATCCACTTACTATTGGGTAGAAGTACTGAGAAATTTCCAAGTCACCAATATCTTATAGACAGCAAGATGGAGTAACTTCAAATGAGTAATCCTAGTTTACAAAAACAATCAAGCAATACCTCTAATTGGGATGAAAATATGTACAGCTTATTACGCTAACAACATGATTAGACAATTCACAGGAATCTAAGATATAGTCTATAGACTTCCATTGGATATCATGACTTTGGATTATGAGGACCTTTAGAGTCCCTTACCACAGAAGATGTCTAAACTCAAGACAATCAAACAGTTATAGGAAACAAGGACTGTTAGCCTAAACATCGATTTAGGAGAATGGCTAAGAGAAGTGGACAAGCACCAGGTTACTAAAGAATATTTGTACGATCGGCTCCACAAGGTAGGGGAGATCTAGTATCGAGCACCAAAGGTCATCCAGCTTATACCAACTGAAACAAATCCTAAAATTAGGACCTACATAGATTAAGTACAAGCCCGAGTAGAAGTAATCTATGAAGAGTGGGACATGTAGGAGGATTTCTTTCGATAAGCTAAACAATGTTCCTGAGCCTTGCAACATCAATTGAAGATGACCCAGGAGAGGCTTAAAGAACTTAAAGAAATGGAAGAGCCTAACTCAGGAAAGAGGAAAGAGACATCAATAGGGTTCAGTAAGAAAGAGGAAATGTCCACCAAATGTTGGAAGAACAATTAGGAATAAGGATGTTTTTCTTGAATGTATTTTCTTTTAATGTAAAAGGGAACTCCAAAAGCTACAAAAAATAAAAATTACCATCTTGCTAGATATTAGTAAGTTCCATCTCTCTACATCCGTATGCCGTACATTTCTTTGTTTTCATGCATTACTTTTTTTAATTCATGTGCTAACTTGTTGAGAAGTGATTTTAAACAGGTTGCCAAAATAGCTCCCAAGTGTCAAATCTTCTAGAGAAGTCCTATTCAAACCCACTCAAAGACCAAAATGGCCAACCAAGGAAACGACAATATTAATACCAACAACAATGTCAACCCTAAACTTGTTAATCCTACTAAGTTAAGGTTCCAAACATTGGAACAAATTGTGGGGAAAATTGCAGATCAACTAAGTTTTCTTACTGATAGCATCACTTGGCTTAAGTCTACAGCTTTATCAAATGAAGAAAGTTCTAAAGCCAAATATGGAAAGAATACTAAGGCCCTACCCCTTGAAATGGAAGAAGCCTACCCAAAGGCCAATTAAGCCTTCGAATCCTTTGAAATATAAGGGGTCTTTCCAAAGGTTAACCCAACTTTTAAGTCGAATACTTACTCTTTCCCAGTCAATCCAAAGCCTGAAGCTAATCAAGATAGACTAAAAGAGCTTGAGAACCGATTGACCCCACAAATCATAGAAAAAATGAAAATGCTCGAAGGGTATGATGGATTTAAGTAAGTTAGTATAATAGACTTCTCAACCAATAACTACCAAATTTTTCCAGAAAAATTCAAAGTACCTGACTTTGAAAAGTATGATAAGACTAGATGCCCTAAACTACACACTCGGCTATATGTGCATAAGATGGGCAAGTATGGACAATATGATCAGCTCATGGTCCAAACTTTTCTAGACAGCTTAACCGGCCTTGCTTTGACTTAGTACACCCAGTTGGATCTAAATCAGGTGAGCACATGGGAAAGGCTAACTAAGGCATTTTATGAGCAGTATAAATTTAATGTTGAAGTAGCACTAACCATGATGGACTTAGTTGAATTGCAAAAAAAGCATAACAAGTCCTTTAAGGAGTATGCCTAGAGGTAAAGATCCTTAGCTGTATGAGTATCTACCCCCATGACCATGAAGGAAAAAACCTTAGCTTTTATTAATACTCTTGAAAAATCTTACTTTTCTCATCTAATTAGGCAAGCCTCCTCCAGTTTTATAGAGGTAGTAGCTATAGGTTGTCGGATTGAAAGTGCTGTCGCTTCTGCAAGTTACAGGAGCCATTAGATAGAAAACCGCCTTCTACAAAGCCTACTATAAGCAAAACTAAGGAAGCAACTGTTAACACGGTGAATTTAAACACTAGGCCCAATACTTGAGTCTCCTTCAAGATAAACCCTCTAACAATGCAACAACAATTCCAAAGTAAGCCACAAGCTAGCAGGTTTCCATGACAATCACTAAGATACCGGTCCCCCTTAGCCAGGTCCTTGAAAAATTGAGAAAAGATAATTTGATCCATTGTGAACCTCTTAGTGAAAGATATAGACCAAGGTTTTTTTATCCCAATGCCAGGTGTCAATATCATTTAGGACAGGTAGGCCAATCAACTAACTCATGTTAGAGATTAAGAAATAAAATTCAAGATTTAATCATTAAAGGCATAGTCCAACTAGACTTTGTAGAGGCTCATGTTTCGAACGTCGACAATAACCCCTTACCTAGCCATAGGCTTATCATCAATATGATATTTGACAACTCAAAGCCCACCATCAACATGATCGGTTCCAATCAAGAGCCAAAGTATATAGATTCTACAAATAAGAGGAGATACAAAATCTACAAACCAGATGATATAACTTCCGTGTGTCTATGGCCCTTGAAAATTATAAATTTGCCCCTCTTAACCATTAGGCATTAAATCAGGGGCAATCATGTTCACTTGTAAGGGGGATCACCTGCTTTGGTAGAATCTATGATCTGAGGGAAGACCTAAAAAAGAAGGCTGTGTTGGAAAGGCCAAACAATGAACAAGTTAAGCATGAAGAAGAATTGATTGCCTTCACTAAAATAATCAAGTCCAACAAATATAAAGTAATGGATTAGCTTGCTAAAACACTAGCACGAATATCCCTCATGAGTTTATTAATGGCATCAGAACTGCATTGAGAAGCTTTATTCAAAACATTGAGGGAAGTCCAAGTTCCTCTTAAAATACCAACTGAAGGAATAGTATCTGCCACCAACTCTGTCCTTACTATAGATCAGATTTCTTTTTCTACTGAGGAACTAGGTGAAGAGGGTAGTCATCACACCAAACCTCTGTTCATAACAGTGTGGGAAATAACATCGTCACAACAAGAGTCCTCATTGACAATGGTTTGTCACATAATGTCCACCCTCTTACCACCCTGGATCTATTAGGCATTGATACGATTGCAATTAAACCAAGTACAACAACGGTTTAGGCTTTTGACGGATCCAGGAGAGAAATTATAGGGGAGATCGACTTACCCATTGATATCGGCCTACAAATGTTCAACATCTAATTCTAAGTTTTGGACATCCTAAGGACCTTCAATCTGTTATTAGGAAGACCTTATATACATTCAACAGGGGCTGTACTTTCAAGTCTTCATTAGAAGGTTAAGTACATCTCCAATGGTTGAGTCATAATGATTCTAAGCGACCAGGATTATGAAATATTTAAAGAAATGGCCATACCCTATATTGGCACTAAGGAGCAAGAGGATTTTGGGCTCCAAATTTTCAAAGAGGTGTATATGATTAATCGGGAGAAGTTGAAATTCAAAGAAGGTTAATTTGGAACCTATGAATTAGGTTACATCCCAACTCTAATGGATAAGCTGCAAAATGTATAAGCAAAGGGCAAAAGAGGTAATAGATTGTACTATACCTCGATGACGTTCTCACCATTATTAGAAAGTTTCATCCGGTCCAATGCTCATAATTCAGAGCTTACCAAAGAGGACACCTCCAGTAGAGATAAAATAGCTAGCCCATTCAACAAATCTCAATAGCTAAATAATTGGTTCTTCATCCCTATGAATAACAATAAGTCTTCTTTAGGATAAAGGATGAATTACGGTTTAGTATTTTATAAGAGTTTTGCAATAAATTACCTTTGTTCTGCAAATAATTGAACTCGAAAGAAGATTCTTCCAAATAAAGATTAATCTCTTTTCTCTTTACTTCTTCCTTACTTATACCTTTTCTTTTACTTTCTTTTTCCTAGACCTAATGCTTCGAACAAAGGCTATGGATACCTCATGCAGATGGGTGATGAAAATATTGATATCACCTCCAGCCCTACTAGGTTAGTCATTGGGAGTGATATCAATGACCATAATGACGTGCAAGAAAGCTAGCAAAAATATGAAATGAGTAGAATTTCCATTAATGAGCCAATAGAGACAATTAATGCTAGGAGTGATAACAACGCCAAGACATTGAAAATTAGATGGAATCTAAAAGAAGAACAAATGGCTAAAATGATCGCACTGCTATCTAAATACCAGGATGTGTTCACATGGTCTTATGAAGATATGCCTAGATTAGATCCATCTGTCATAGTCCATCGCTTACCCATACAAAAGGATATCAAACCTAAGAAACAAAAGTTAAGAAGGTTTTGATTTAATGACTTATTAAAGATTAAGCAAGAGGTCAGAAAATTAGTAGAGGTCAATTTCATTGAGGTATTTGATTATCCCAAATGGGTAGCCAACATAGTACCGGTTATGAAAAAGAATGGAAAAGTTAGAGTATGTGTAGATTTTCGAGACCTTAATTAAACAACCCCTAAAGATAATTTCCCCTTACCCTATATTGACGTCTTGGTCGATAGCACAGTTGGAAACCATTTTTTCTCTTTCATGGATGGATTCTTCAGATATAATCAAATTCGAATGTCTGAAGAAGATAAAGCTAAGATAACATTTATTACAACTTAGGGTGCATTTTGCTACAAAGTGATGCCTTCTGGACTCAAAAATGCTAGAGCAACTTACCAAAGGGCCATGGTAGCAATCTTTCATGACATGATGCATAAAGAGGTTGAAGTATATGTTGATGATATGATTGCTAAGTTCAAGGAAGGTGAAAATCATGTGGAAAGTTTGAGTAGATTATTTAATAGGTTGAGAAAATTCCAACTGAAGCTCAACCTAGAGAAATGTACTTGTAGAGTGAATTTCGGGAAATTATTGGGTTTTATAATTAGCCAAAGGGGCATCAAAATGGACCTTGATAGAGTCAAAGTGATAGTTGACCTCCCCCCACCATGTACACTCAAAGAAATAAGAGGTTTGTTAGGCCGTTTCAACTATATAGCCCAATTCATATCCCAACTTGATCCCCTTTCAAAAACTGAAAGGAACTACTGTACTTTGGTCTAGGTAATGCATCGGCTCAAACAATATATACTTTACTACTAGGTTAAATTACTAACTCAACATGATCCCCTGAAGTATTTGGCAGACAAACCGGCCCTAATTGGCAGAATCTCAAAGTGGCAAATGTTGCTATCAAGGTTTGATATTACGTATGTGAACCAAAATTCAGCCAAGGGGCAAGCTCTAGTAAATCAATTAGCAGAAAACCCCTCTAATAACACTCCCTAAGAGGTACAAGTCAATTTCCCCGATGAGGATGTTTTAGCGGTTGACGGAAAGTCTAATAAAGGAGAAGATGACAAGCTACCAAAATGGAAAATGTTCTTCGATGGTGCAGCTAATGTGTCTAGGTGTGGAATTGGGGCAATACTAATATCCCTTAAAGGTACTCAATACATTGTGGCCATAAGGCTCATTTTCCTATACACTAATAATATCCCTGAGTAAGAAGCATGCATCATAGGACTCAAGATGGCCCTAAATAAATACATTTAAGAATTAGAAGTATATGGGGACTCTTCATTCATTATTCGCCAAGCTCGGGGAAAGTATAAGACTAAAGATCTTAAACTAGTGCCTTATCACCAACACTTGACTAAATTGGTGGAGAATTTCAAAAAAATCACTTTCAATCACGTACTGAGGACTCAGAATCAATTTATTGATGCCATAGACAAGCTAGCATCCATGATCTAGATATTTGGTGGAGTCGAGATTTAGCCTCTTACTATTGAAATTGAAGACAAGCCTACCTTCTACCTAACAATTGAGGGTATGAATAACTAAAAACCATGGTACCATGATGTTAAGAAGTTCCTATAACAAGGCACATACCCTGAAGAGGCCAAGAAAAAGGATAGAAAGATTATTAGGAGATTGGCCACTCAATTCTTAGTAAGTGAGTCCACCGTATACCAATGCTCATTTAACGGTACACTCTTAAGGTATGTGGATGACAAAGAGGTTGTAAAGTTAATGAAAGAAGTGTATGTAGGAGTATGTGGCCCTTACATGAATCAATACATGCTAGCAAAGAAAATTATGAGGCTAGGGTATTATTGGTCAACAATGGAAAGTGATAACATCAAACACATTAGGTACTATCACTTATGCCAAGTTTATGCAAATAAGATAAATGCCTCACCTCAAGAATTACATGCCCTCTCAACAACATGGCCTTTCTCAATGTGGGGCATAAATATCATCAGCCCAATCACTTCGAAAGCATCCAATGGGTATCACTTCATACTAGTGGCCATTGACTACTTCAACAAATGGGTTGAAGGTTCATCTTACTCGAGCATTACTAAAGCGGTCATAGTTAAGTTCATCAAGCGAGACATTTTGGCCTAGTATAGGACTCCAGAAATGATCATCACTGACATTGGCACCAATCTCAACAACAAGCTTATGTTAGAATTATGCCAACAGTTTTGGATCATTCATAAGAACTCTACTCCTTATCGACCCCAAATGAATGGAGCTATTTAAGCAGCCAACAAAACCCTTCAAAGAATCATTGAAAAAATGGTTGTCACATATAAAGACTGGCATGAGATGTTACCATTCACACTCATGGCCTGTCGAACTTCCATTAGAACATCAATTGGGGCAATACCGTACTCTTTGGTATATGGAACTACAGCAGTGTTACCAATAGAAGTTAAAATCCCATCGCTTAGGGTACTATAAAAAACATAGTTAGACAAGGCCGATTGGGTAAAGAAATATATCAAGTGGTTGAATCTAATTAACGAAAGGAGACTGATAGCCATGTGTCATAATCAGTGTTATCAACAAAGAATGGCTCAAGCCTTCAACAAAAGGGTACATTCCTCGAACTTCAAAGAAGGAGATTCGGTATTGAGAAAAGTTCTCCCTAATGCACAAGATTCCAGAGGGAAATTTGCTCCTAATTATGGAGGTCCTTATGTTGTGAAGCGAGTATTACCAAGAGGAGCTTTGATTTTGTCCCAAATGGATGGTCCAAATTTGAGAGACCCTGTAAATGCCGACATTGTAAAATTGTATTATCTATAAGAAGTCAGAGGAATTTTACTCAAAACATGAAAATGCCAAGCATTTTGAACGTCATTGTGGTCTAATTTTCATTATCTATAAGCAAATTTGGTATCCTTGGCTATTGTCATCATTAGAATAATCACCCTCTCCATGGAAAGGTCCAATTCCCTTTACTCTATTTAATCGAACCCATACACTGCAAATACGAGAGGAGTTAAGGAATGAGATCTAGAACATTGGTAATTAACAAAATTCTTTAAAATACTTTATTATAGATTGATCCCCTTCGGTAAGGAGTTTAATTGTCTGTTTTTCAGGAAAATGCAAAACCCAAGTAAGCAATTACGGTAGATGAGAATAAGGCTTTTGGTTCATGAAAGTTCCAAAGAGACAAAAACAATGGGTAGCATTCTGTATTAGGTTAATTTCTATGATCTCTCCAAAAGAGCCAACGAAATATTAAATGTTCTGCATTAAGAACATTTGGGTTGATAATAAGGGACTAAAACATGAGTCAGTGATTTCTAATGGGGCTTTTCAAAAAGGTTTGATAGTTTGGGTGCTATTAACAAAGACCAGGTAAGTATTTCGATATAATGTTAGCACACCAATTTTTGAATCTTGCACTTGCATTTAGACCAGTATTTTACTTCCAGCAGTCATTTTTGAACCAACCCATAAGGGGTTCACTTTCTACATTTAGTGTTTAGCCAACCTTCAAAGATATGATGTTAACTTGGTTCATCCTTCCCAATATTCTCTTAACAAATCCTTACGGTACTTCCCCTCGCTAAGTTTCCTTTATCAGTTTAGGTTCTTAGCTAGCTCTAGGAGTGCTTTACCTACCTTGGTTAGTCAGCTGATTAGGGTATGACCAAGTTTTCTTACCTCAGTTTAGGGTCTTAGCCAGCTCTAGGAGCACTTTGCCCACCTTGATTAGTTAGCTCATTAGGGTACAACCAAGTTTTCTCCATCAGTTTAGGGTTATAACCAACTCTAGGAGTGCTTTGCCCACCTTAGTTAATTAGTTCATTAAGGCACAACCAAGTTTCCTCTATCAGTTTAGGGTCTTACCTAGCTCTAGGAGCACTTTGCCCACCTTGATTAGTCAGCTCATTAGGTACGACCAAGTTTTCTCCATCAGTTTAGGGTTATAGCCAACTCTAGGAGTGCTTTACCCGCCTTAGTTAATTAGTTCATTAAGGTACAACCAAGTTTCCTCTATCAGTTTAGGGTCTTACCTAGCTCTAGGAGTGCTTTGCCCACCATGGTTACTTAACTCATTGAGTACAACCAAGTTTGCACTATAAGTTTAAGGTTTTAGCTAACTCAAGGAGCACTTCGCCCACCATAGTTAGTTAGCTCAATAAGGCATAACTAAGTTTTTTCACCTCAGTTTAGGGTCTTAGCTAGCTCTAAGAGCGCTTTGGTTACCTTCATTAGTCAGCTCATTGGGGCACAACCAAGTTTCCTCTATCAATTTAGGGTTATAACCAGCTCTAGGAGCGCTCTACCTACCTTAGTTAGTTAGCTCATTAAGGTATGACTAAGTTTCCTCTATAGTCAGCTTATTAGTGCACAACTAAGTTTCCTCTATCAATTTAGGGTCTTAGCCAGCTCTAGGAGCACTATGCCCACCTTAGTTAGTCAGCTGATTAAGGTGAGACCAAGTTTCCTCTATCAGTTTAGGATCTTAGCCAACTTTAGGAGCACTTTTCCCACCTTAATTAGTCAGCTTATTAGGACATGACCAAATTTCCTATATCAGTTTAAGTTCTTAACTAGCTCTAGGAGCACTTTGCCCACCTTGGTTAGTTAGCTCATTAGGGTACGACCAAGTTTTCCTCATTCTTTTTAGAGCTTTAGCCAACTCAAGGAGTGCTTTGCCCGTTTCACTACACTTTGTCAACTCATAAGAGCATGACCTTCTCTTCGTCTTTTAGTCAACTCTTAGAGGGCCAACCTTCTCTTCACTAGATCCTTAATTGATTAGACCTAAAAGATAGCTATTTAGCTGTAGCACTTCTTAAGATTGAATCCACACTTGGAGCAACAATAGCATCTCTTTGTCTTTATTGCAAAGTTTAATTCAAACTTTTCCATAAAGAGAGGCAATTGTAGACATCTAATTTTTGCCCCCTTTATTAGGAAAAACACAAAAAATAAGAAACTAAAGAAAACCCAAAAAATTAAGAAATTTTGAAAAAATAAGAATTTTTTAGAAAAATACAAAAATAAGAAAAAGCACTAAAATAATAAGAAATTTGAAAATTTTTTCAAAATATAGAATCTTTATAGGGTCATTTGGTTTAATTTAAGATTGGTTCATAGTTTAAATATATTTTATTTGCAAAAGAAAATAAGGGCACGGGCCAACAACCCATATGGTTAAGTCATTAGTCTTGCATTCTGAATTAGCAAGTAGATTCTCAATTCGATCTGCATGTAAGGTACTTTGTACCATTTTTATTTTTTCGGTCTAGGCCATAAGTGTCCAATATAGATTTGCAATGTACAACATTTATCGAGAATTAATACTAGCGTAGCTAGCAAAAGACACGTCCCATGTATAGAAAAGTTCTAAGTTCGAATCTCCTAAAGCACATCAGAATGTGTTTTCTTTTCTTTTCTCCTAAACGTACTACGTGCCAAATTCCAATTGGCCAATGCAAATGAGGAAACCATTACTGTCCTTGTTTCAAACTCGAACAAGAGGAAAAGAAGAGGAAAAAACAATGTGAACCATCCTTTTTGGACCATATTTAAATGCACTTTTCTACAAGATTTTATCAAATTGAATGAGAAGATCAAAAGAAGACTTAGGATGCTACAAATTGGTATCCATTTCTTGTCCAAGTTCACTCGTTTAAGGAGTTAAAATGAAGATTAAAAGCAATGATTTTGAGTCAAATGCAGTCAAAACCCATTAAATCAAATTTTTGCAATTAATCCATTTCTGAACTTTCCCATTCATAATCGATGCTTCAAAAGCTATAAAAGGGAGCTTAGGAAGCATTCCAAAGGGTGGCATGAATCAAAAATACCCTCTACAAGTTCAATTCTGAGTTCTCTCTCCTTAGCTTCCAAGTTTTCCTTTCTTTCTCTAAATAACCACCTCCCTATGGTGGTTTTCGAGTAAATCCACCACCTCCACTAGCTCCAGCATCATCAATAACTTAAGACTCAACCTTCAACCAACCCCCAGCAACCACTACACTGGAGATTCTAAGACTACCGTCAGCCACCACTTTGAAAACTCATTAAACCACCACTTCAGGCTAAGGCACTGCTCCTACACCTTGGTTCACCAATAAGAAACACACAAAAGTGCACTTTCCCATTTAAAATTCCTCTCTGAACCCTCCTAAGCAACCTAGGACAAGTCAAAACTATTTCTTCTTCATTGGCTTAACCTACGACCCAAATTCAGTGTTCGACCCAACCTGGATCTAAAGCCCCTACCCGCACTTTGACCCGCACACTGGATCCAGCATCCAGTCTACCCCCTTTTCTATTTGATTTGTTTTCTTTTATTTCAATTGTTCGATTTTTCTTTTTTATAATTATTATTTGTTTATTTAAATGTTTATCCATGTAAATGTAATTAAATAAAAAAAAGGCGAAGAAAAGAAAAAGAAAAAAAAAAGAAAAGAGAAATTTTGTTTTATTTATTTATTTATTCATTTTCAAATAAAAGCAAATAAAATAAAATGAGTAATAGATAAATAAGGTGATATAATAAAAATAAAATAAAATAAGTAAGGTAAGGAACTTTTTTTTATCACTTAGAGAAATGTCTTTTTCAAAGAAAATAGAAATAAATTATCCCTTTGAAAAATTAAGGCCCTTTTAGATTTTCCAAAAATGAAAAGTTCAATCTAGAACCTTCATTTTTTAGAAATTTCCTTAAATAAACCAAATTGAACTAAAAATGTAAATCCGACATGTTTTCCAAATTAAAATCAATTTAACCAACTAATGTTTTCATTAAAAGGAACTACGTACGTTTAATCCCGATAGTGGATACATAGGTACTTATGGGGCAACAATAAAAATAAATAAAAAAATCTAATTTTCCTTTTACTAGATTACTTAAGTTGTCCAATTAGAATAGTTAAATTGAGTTCTATCATATAAAATAAAAAGGTGATTTTTAAATATTAGAATAAATTTTGGAAAGTCAATGGTACCTGTAAGGGTTTAAAATTCTTAACCCCCATTCCTAAATCTTTGGTTTTCAAGAAAACTATTTTGTAAATTGGTTTTTTAATCGATGTACTAGTAGCTAAGTTATAGTCAATCCACCCAATTGATTATAACTTAACCCTTTTTTCCCAACTCTGGTTAGGTGGTGACTCTAATATCTTTTGAAGTTGAAAAAAATGGTTTTCTTTAAACCCTAATCAAGGATTAGTATTAAACGGGTAGGAATTAGTACTAATCGGTTTAAAGAAGACTCATTTTATAAAAGAACCAAAAGGGTAAAAAACCAGGCTCAACAAGCTACTCCAATCTAGCAAAACGTTGTTTGTCAATATGTCCACTCCCCCCTTAAGGATATCGGGGTGAAAAAGTAGCACTTGCACATTTTGTCATCCTTATTTTTTCCATGTGGGTAGATTTTTTTAGAAACAAATGGCACTAAATGTTGTTAGTTGATTTTGGCATGGAACTTTATTCTTGCAAAAGTATAAGCAAATGGCTAAGGTGGTGCTAGTGCTTGTCTAGAGTAGCCACTTCTTTACCTAAGTAAGAGACTATTTAAGGAAAATAAGTGAATAAGTAGGAAAAGTGTTAAGGAGCATAAGAGAGTCCTTGCAGTGCTTTCTTTCCCCTATTTATAAGTACATATCAAATATATATAATAACAAGTAATCATTGGTTGGAGACCATGTGACAACTCCTTAATTAAGCACATGCCTAAAGAATAGGAGTAGTAGGCGGTTATGTAATAAGGTTGTTTAAGGCTACAACTATCTGCCCTACTTTTCAAATTTAAATATATAACTAAGCTAAGCCTTTAGGCCAATTAGATTAGCCAAGCCATGAATGCCCCAAACAGAAAATAGAATTGGTCGATGGCTCAGTAGTTGAGGTGCCAAGCAATGTTGTTAAGTAAAATTTTGTTATCAACATCTCCCATGGCTATTACTAGGCTTTCCATTTGGTTAATAACCCTTTCGAACATTTCATAAATGGACCTGGGAGTATGACTTCCATGTTGGCCTCGACCTTATGCCTTAGTTTTAGTATCTCCAATGCCATCTTTAACACTTAAATCCAACATCCTTAATCAATTACAAAAAATCATTGTATTGAAGTAGAACACTTCTCTAACTAAATTTAGCTTTGTACACTTAAAAAACTATTCTCCATAACTACTATTAATGACATAACTACTAAACCCGACTTATGTTGTAACACTAACAAATACAACCAAACACACAAATTACAGTAGCTATGGAAGAAAATAGCATTTACTAACAGCAACACACATATGACTTCACGGATTGCCAACCTTCTGACCCCTCATTCATGCCTATCTCCGAGGCCTCCAATCCCTCACCAGATAGATTTTCTTTTGTCAGCTCGTTGACTAACTCCTATATGTAGAAGAGCTGTGGATGAACTATCTTAAATCCTAGCTTAAAAACACTCTACTCTAATCAAAACCCTGCCTAGTCACCGACTTGCCAAGTGTTGAGGCCAACAGAGCGAGTACCGAGTTCGAGGCTACTACATATGAAGCCCTTCTCTTCCAACCTATAGAGTAGCCAAGTGCTAAGGCCGACCAGCCAAGTATTGAGGCTGAGGTCACTATATGCTAGCTTTACTTATTCATTGTATAGAATCATAGCAACATTCAATCTCCTTTATAGCTTTAAGCACAAATCAGCCCGAATACAACTTTTCGAGATCCCTTACTATGTAACCAATAACAAACTGCTTTTTATCCCTTACTTTTTCGACAAATGTACTATATTCCTTTTTTCCTTTCTCACATTTACCCTTTTTAAGCATACTAGGAATCTCTTTCTTACATTTTCTTTTATGTAATTTTCCTTTATTTTTTGTTGCCCTAAAGGACTTACTATAAATAGTCCTTTTACTGTAGTTGTAAAGCATCTCACGCCTTATCAGTTAATGAATATTCTGACTTTCATGAGACACCTCTCTCTGAGTATATTTTTCGTACACTCTTATCTAATCTTACTAAGTAGCTCGAGATTTGTAGCAAGTGGTTCTTAATAGTAGCTTGTAAGTCATATCAAGCGAAGCATTAAGTTGTGTTGTGTTTGTTGATGCTCATGGTTGCGGTCGAGTCACTCAATAGACCCTACACACTATTGACGGGCAATTACATGACCTTGTTGCTATTATGACCAACTTGGCTATCTCTCTATAGAGGGCAATAGAGGTTAGGCCACAAGAGAGAGTTGTTGAATAAGGTAGAAAAGTGAGAGATAGGTTAAATAGATAGGTAGGTGAGCATCGAATACTTAAAGCTATCAATGTAAACCCAGATCCACCACAACATGTTGAAATAATTACGAGGTGGAGACTTGAGCTGGATAAAGTTGAGTATGGGGAGGAGGAGCAATATTACAAATTTGAAGAGTATGAGCTTTGAGCCCCTAGAGGAACCAAGCATCTCAAAGTGTAGATCCTGAGTTTTAATGAGTTTAGTAGTGTTGATGACTATTTAAATTCGAAAGAAAAGATTGAAAAGATATTTGACTTCTATGATTATGAGGATTCTGTTCGTATTCGAGTGGCTACTTTAGAATTTTCTAGATATGCAGTAATGTGGTAGAAAAAATTGTAAAATATCCATCAAAGAGCTAGACATAAAATCCAAACATGGAATGAGATGAAGAGAGTTTTGAGGAGCAGGACACTTTTTGATGTCTCTAAGAACTAAGATAAGGTAATTGATTAGTGGAAGAGTACGTCCAAGAGTTTTAGCTACTAAAGGTTCAATGCGAAGTTGAAAAACCCAAGGTATAAACCATCGCTAGGTTCATTTCTAGATTAAGGACCAAGATTAGTAATGTAGTAGAGATACAAAGAATAGGAAGTCTGGATGAAGCCATTTGAGTAACCTAAAGAGTAGAAAGGCAATGGAAAAATCAACTCAAATGAATACAAAGCAGCCAACCAAGCATATTTAATAGAACTTGTATGTTAAGCTGACTTAGATATGACTAAGCTCATATAGTTTCGAGGTAGACCGCCAAGGTTAGATGCCGAGCAAACTTAATGATGGCTAAGGTAAAGCAAGATCGAGGAGCTTGAGGTTAAGAAGGACCAAGGTTAGAGCTAAGGAAGGAAGACCCGAGAGATAAAATGTTTCAAGTGCCTTGGTTTTGGACATGTGGCTAGTTAGTGCCCGAACTGATGTATTATGGACATTAAGGGAGATAAGCCCTAGTTTGATGTAGAAAGTGCTAGTGAAGCTAAGGAAGAAGTAAGAGTTAATCAACTTCTGGAAGAATTTCAAGAAGATTCAAATGCTATGACCCGACCTAAAATGGTATACTATTGTATGATTGTTCGAAGATCTCTGAGAATGAGCAGAGGGAGAACCTCTTCCATACAAACTACTAAGTAAATGGCAAATTGTGCAGTTTGATCATCAACGAAGGGAGTTGTACCAATGTAATGGCTTACGGAGTGATGAAGGCCTTGAAATTGCCAATCTAGCCTCACCCTAAGCCCTACAAGATTCACTAGCTAAATGAGAAGGGAGGTCTACCTACTGTCAAACAAGTCAAAGTACTAATTACTATTGGTGATAGACATAAGGACGAGGTGCTGTGTGACGTCCTACCTATGTATGCTTCGTATATACTACTTGGCTAACCTTGGTTGTTTGATTTGAAGGTGTTACATGATAGATATAAGAACACCTATATGTTCCAAAAAGACAGAAAAAAGGTTATATTGACCCCAATGAACCCTAAGGAGGTCCAAGAGTCATAAGACAAAATTGCTAGATCACTGTAGAAAAAGTCCTTGGTGATTTCCTGAGCCTAATTTTCCATAGATGCCAAGGTAGAAGAGTATGTATTCCTATTTATTGGAAAACTATTAGAGTTTAAGGAAGTTGGAGCCTTACTTGTTGAGGTGTAGACATTATATTAAGAATATACCAAGGTAGAAGAGTATGTATTCTTATTGATTGGAAAACTATTAGAGTTTAAGGAAGTTGGAGCCTTGCTTGTTGAGGTGTAGACATTACTTTAAGAATATACTGACTTATTTCCTACCAAGTTGCTGAGAAGACTACAACCTGTTAGAAGGATAGAGTGTTGCATTGACCTCTAGCCTAGAGTTGCTTTACCTAACTATTTGACCTATAGGCTCAATCTTAAATAAGGCATTGAACTGAAGAAACAAGTCGATGAGTTTATTAAATGAGGATATGTTCAGGATAGCATGAGCCCTTATGCCGTGTCAGCTGCCTTAATGTAAAAGAAGGAAGGCTTATGGAGGATGTGTATTGATAATGCAATCAACAAGATTATTGTTAAGTATCGATATTCGATCCTATGATTAGATGATATGCTTGATGAGTTGCATGGTATGCGAGTATTTTCTAAATTTGATTTTAAGAGTGGCTACCACCAGATCTAAATGAAACTTAGAGATGAGTGGAAAACTGCTTTTAAAACAAAAGATGGTTGATTCTAGTAGATGATGATGTTGTTTGGCCTTACGAACACGTTGAGCACTTTCATGGAACTCATCAATCCTATTTTAAGATATTTGATTGTTAAATGTGTTGTTGTTTACTTCAATGATATTCTAATATATAGTGACGGCCTCATTTATCATGTTGCACACTTAGGATCTATGTTTGATATCCTTCATGCTAAGCAATTATTTGGCAATCTGAAGAAGTGCATATTTTATTAGAGCAAGGTAATATTCCTCAATTCTGTTATTTCTAAGGGAGGTTTCAAAGTTGATGACAAGAAAGTCGGAGCTATTGTCAAATGGCCAATGTTGATCAATGCTACCGAAGTAAGGAGTTTTCATGTCTAGCTTCATATTATTGAAGATTCATTCAAAACTTTAGTTCTATAGCTGCTCCACTGATCGAGTTAACTAAGAAAAACTCTAAGTTCAAATGGTCTGAGGAAGCTCAAAATAGTTTTAATGAGATTAATTCTAAGTTGACTTCTGCTACAGTATTTGTCCTACCAAACTTCAAGAAAATTCTTGAACTAAAATGTGACACATCTGGAGTTGGCATTGGAGCCATTCTCATGCAGGAACACTGACTAGTTGCTTATTTTAGTGAGAAGCTCAAAGATGCTACATTAAATTACTTGACATATGATAAGGAGTACTACGATGTTATCCGTACACTTTAGAACAAGTAACAATACTTACTACTAAAACAATTCATTATCTACATAAACCATAAATCTCTCAAGCATCTCAAAAGACAATAGAAACTTCTTGTTGTTATGCTAAATGGATCAACTTCTTGGAAACCTTTTGCTTTGTCATCAAATATAAGAAGGAAAGTTCTAACACTGTAGCTAATGCCCTTTCTTGTGGGCATGTTCTTATCACAACATTATAGGCTAGAACACTCGAGTTTAGCACCCTGCCTAAGCAATATGAGCATAATCCATACTTTGGACCCTTATTGGCCAAATGTAACATTAAAGGAGTAAGGGATGAGTTATCACGACCCGAATAGTATCATTATCGTAGTAGATCGCTGTGTATTGTATGAAGATCAACAATCTACCTCCTGATTGATCATAGGCCTTCCATATGACATACAAGGCTCCTTCCACTCTATGTTACTATTGAGTATATAGATGAGTAATATCAAACATAATATCTAAAACTATTAGTTAACTTCATAAATTACGAAAAATAAAGCGTGGAACTTAGAATTTCACAACAAAATATTATAGTATATCGAAAGTTCATAAAAGTATATCATCAATTTGTCTATTTACACAAAAATTTAGCAAACTAAAAGAAATTAACAACTATTAGACAAACTATGAACTTCTCTCGTTGCTCTCTTAATCACATAGCCCCGTCCTTGCACAAGACTTACCTCAAGCATTTCTCGACCTGGATGGATGAAAAGATGGTCTTGTAGCAAAAGAAATCTATTAGGGTATAAGATTACACTTAGTGAGTTAATCTCCTTAGCATACTACATAACAATTTTATTAAATGCACAAACATATGAATGCATGAACACTCAGAATTATGCCCCTTGTAGTTAGGGTTGGAGATAATTAACTGATACAAACCATCAACCGGGTCCTAGCACCTAGGTTTTTATTCCAATTGCACCATCATGCTCAAATCAACTCAAAATCATATATATAACATATGCAAACTTTACTTTTCATATGGAAAATACACTTTCCTTTTCAAATATCAAACTCTCACTCAAAATTTCTTAGGTCTAGCAGTATGGAGGCCTTCACAATCTACATCATACACTCTAAGCAAAGGTCACAAAACATGGCCCTTCGATAATGGTTAGCATTCCCTAGTGCCTAGTAAACCTAATAGCTAGGATGGAGACTTATATATATCATAATAACATAACCGTTGCCTAGTCCCAACAGGAAACCCCATTCCTAAGCGCCCCTTCCTACCTTTCATGTGAGGTGGTAGTCAGTATAATTATGATGCGATTATGAGAAATGTATGACTCATTAAATTTCTTAATCAAATACTTAATTAATTCAACTTCCATTGTAAACAAACAAATTTCATTCCATACAACTATGCATAGTTATCATCATAAACAATTCCCATTATTATCTAATTAGCATGTCATGGCATTCATTCATAATATCATGCACATGCATTTCCCATATCCCATAAGCATTCAAGTTCATTATATAAATTTAAGTCATTTATACTATAAGCAAAACCAAGTATGAGGTCATTAAGAATCACTCACTCATCTGTAGCGGATCAGTCATTGTAGTTTAGGGATAAATTATCTCCAACAGTAGAGTCCCCTGAACATTGAAAATATGATATTACAAGAATTTGAAATAAAATTAGAAAGCTATCCTAAAATCTTTTAAGTTGCACTTTTAACTTAGTTTCATATTTTTCCCGATTATACTTAAAACTTCAATCTCATATAACTTTCTCATTTTAGACCTATTTTTTGTGATCATAGAGTCAATTTCTATTGTTTTCAAGTATATTTTAATGTAATGTGGTTAGATTTTCGAGATAAGACTGGTAATTCTATCCATTAGTTATAATAGTAGGGTTCCTCATGTTTTGGTGCTCTTTAGGGCTTAGTTTGGTTGTTGGGCTTAAGGAGTTTTATGTGGGCTTCTTATGGGCTTCAAAACAACCTTTCTTAATTAATTTAGATGTTGCTTAGAATTTCTTAAGGTTTCAATTATGAGTTCTAAGCTTGTTTTGGATGTTTTTAGGCTCAGTTTTGAGTTTTAGTCTTCTAACACCTATTATATATGCTTTGATTGGTCTTTTTACTTTGTTTTATTGTATTTTTAAGTGTGTTTTCTTAGGGTTCCAAATCTGGTCGGTTCGGTTCAATGGCTTCCAACTTAGTTACTCCAATTGTTTCATAATTTTCTTAAGTTGAAGTGATAAACCAAGAACCAATACTACTCATGTTCTAACTCCAACTTAACTTCCCTTTCATAAGAAGATTATTTAGGTTATGTACTAAGTAAAAATTATAGATCACACACTTATCATAAGTTCTATTTCTTAGTTTACACCTCAAAAAGTGAATTTCCTCATAAAATATCATGTAATGGTTTTTCCTTCACTCAAAACTAGGCTTAAGCATATGTAACTCAATAGAAATAAAAATAACACCTAGATGCCCTACAAATCCTCCACATCCAACATGTTATTCCCTCATCCATATACATAGTTCATGATTTTCTCAACTTACAAACTTCCATTCTAAATGTTAGACATGTATCCTACATAATACTAAACCTAACATACTCCTTGTCCAACTTTTATGTAAGAGATTCATGAGCTTATCACCTAATGTAAACTAGCTATGTTATCATCTCATATGCATATCAATATCCTCACAAAAATATAAACTCCTTAGCATGGCATACTAAAGTACTCAACAAAGAAAAGAACTTACTTGTCTTAGATGCATAAAAAGGGTGGTTATGCACTAAGAGTCCCCCCTTTTGTCCTTATTTTTCCTTTATCTTTTGTAAGTTTCTTATGCTTCCACAACTTTGGCATTTAGGGTTGGTTTTGAGCTATTCTAAGATTTCCTAAAATAGCTTTTGATGTGGACAAGTTAAAGGCAACAAAAGTGTGTTTTTGTGCCATGGGGATTTAAGTGTAGAAGTGGCAGTTGTGTGTGGTTTTAGGGGGTTTGGTTTCTCTTTTTGATTGTGTGTTTAAAGTGTGAAAAAGAAAATGGAAGATGAGAGAAAATGAGAGAGAGTGTACGGGTTGTGATTATGTGTATAATGCCTCCATAAAGTTCCTTTTTGTTACATTTAAACTTAATACAAAAGTCTTACTTTGAAATGATTAGATGATGCAAGTATTAAAGGGTAATAGTGCTTGTGAAAGACAATGAGTTGATAGTTAAATAACAAGGTATGGCCTCCCTTACCCTCTCTTATCAAACCAGCCACAAAGTGGATAGATAGGGTATAGTCCTTATCACTTGACACATTTTAAAATTGAGTTGATAATGTGATGAGATAACTTATCCATGTGAAGTATAAGTTATGGTAAGATAAGGAAATGGTCTTATCACAAGCTTTTGATCAGTTATCAAGTGATAAGTGATTCTAACTCTCAAATGATAAGTTATTTAATGTGATTGGTTGGTCTACCTATCCATATGTTACATAACCTATAAAGGAAATAAGGGAATTGTCTTATATGTAATTCTTTTAAGGTTTGGTTCTTAAATTAACTTATAGGCTATGATTTGCTTTTTAAGAAATTTTATAATTTTCTAGAGTTGAATTAAAATTATTCAAATTAGATTCTCAATTAATCGCTTTGGGTCACAAGTCTTTGACTATTGTAGGGTTTAGGGTTTTAGATGACTTAAAGTATGTTATTCTTATGTTCAAGTTTTTATCAATAATGAACTTTGAATTGAA
Organism: Lumnitzera littorea; assembly: GCA_024138015.1. Taxonomy (NCBI): domain Eukaryota; kingdom Viridiplantae; phylum Streptophyta; class Magnoliopsida; order Myrtales; family Combretaceae; genus Lumnitzera; species Lumnitzera littorea. The sequence goes on from JAMXBB010000001.1 coordinate 55,281,008, forward strand.
AAATTAGGTTCATTTCCTAAATATAAGCTTTAGTTATTAGTTTCGTTAATCCTTGGGAATGATTGAGAAGTACTCGTAGTTCTTCACATATCCTAATAGTAATAGAGTTTACATGGGTTTTGTTTGAGCCAAGGATTTTTTATGAAGGGAAAACAAGCCTGTATGCGAAGTGGTTCTACTAAGGACTTACTTACCCAAGATGCCCATGTTGGAGGCATAGTGGGCCATTTTAGCTAGAAATGAATGGCTTCGATGCTAAAAGAACATTTCTATTAGCTTCAATGATGAAAGATGTATATAAAATTCTTGAGTAGTGCAATGTATGCAAGCGAGCCAAGGGAAGAAAGGAGCCATATGGAGAATATATACGTCTGTGCATACCTAAGCAACCATGGACCAATTTAAGTATGGACTTCATGCTTAGCATACCCAAAACATTGTAGAGACATAATTCTATTGTGGTGGTGGTTGATTAATTCAACAAAATGAGCCACTTCATCCCTTACCAAAAAACCAATAATGATTTATTTGTTGCTAACCTCTTTTCGTAGGAAATTGTGCGGCTGCATAAAGTTCCAAGAATTATTGTGTCTAATTGTGATTCAAAGTTCACGAGCTTCTTTTAGCATACACTATGGAAGAACTTCAGCATTAAGCTCATGTTTAGTACTTCTTTCTACCCCTAAATAGATGGCTTGATGGAAGTTGTGAACAAAATAGTAGGCAACCTCCTACAAGCTATTGTTGGAAAGAATCTACAAGATTAGGATCTATGCTTGCCCATCATCAAATTTACTTATAATCGCTCCACTCATAGCTTGACAGGAAGGTCATCCTTTGAGGTCGTCTATGGACTTAACCCAAACTTACCCTTAAACATGGTTATTAGCCCTACTTCCTAAGAAGAGAGTTAATCATCCTTGCAACACGTCAATGGGTTTTAAAAAATTGCATCAAAAGGTTGCCAAGCAACTAGCCAAGACTTTAGCACGATAAAAAGAACTACGAAGCCGAAGTAGGAGGTAAGTCATTTATAGCCTAAGAGACCTTATCTGGATCTACCTTAGCAAGGAGCAATTCCCAAGGAAAAATCTCCCAAGTCGAATGGCCATTTCAAGATCCTTCACCGCTTCAATGACAATGCCTATGAGCTAAAACTACTTAATGGATATGTGACATCTCCCACCTTCAATAACATCGACATGACACCTTATGTGCCAAGAAAGGAAGAAGAAGACCAAGATTTGATAGAAAATCTTCAATAATCTTGGGGAACTATTAGATTACTGACCTCTAGACCCTTCACTCATGCCCATCTCTAAGGCCTTCAATCTCTCACTAGATGGATTCTCTCTCATTAGCCTTTCGATAACAAGCTCTTGTACGTGGAAGAAATGTAGACGAACTCTATTAAGTCCTAACTTAGACACACTCTACTCTACTTGGATCCTTACCTAGTCGCCGAATTGGTAAGTGTTGAAGTAGCCTACTGATTGCAAGTCTGAGGCTACGACACACCGAGCCTTTCTTTTCCAGCCTATAGAGTTTCTAAGTGCTAAGGCTAACCTACTGAGTGTTGAGGTTGAGGTCACCTACTTGCTCAGTGTACAAAATTGTAGCAACATTTAATCTCCTTGGAAGCTTCAAGTAGGAATCAACCCTAACATCAATTTAACCTAGATCTAATGCTCCAAGATGCCTAACTACATACCTAATGACAAACCACTAGTTGTTGCTTACCTTTCTAGCAATTGTACTCCATTCCTTTTGTCACATTTACCTATTTTGAGCATACTAGGAATCTCTTTCTTACATGGTCTTCTATGTAATTTTCCTTTATTGTTTGTTGCCCTAAAGGACTTACTATAAATGGTCCTTTTACTATAGTTACAAAGCATCTTGTACCTTATCAATTAATGAATATTCTTACTTTCATGAGACACCTCTCTTTAAGCACATCTTTCCTATATGCTTATCTAATCTTATCGAGAAGATTGAGATTAGTGGCGAGTGGTCTTTATTATTAGCTTGTGAGTCATATCAGGCAAAGTACTAAGTCTTGTTGTGTTCGTTGGTGTATCATATCCTTTAAATAGCTTCATAAAAGCTATTGTGTTTGTCAACTTTTCCATTCCATCTTCTTCGATATCTCGAAGGACCCACTTGGTTACTACTCCTACATTAAGCCCTAGTGATTATCGAGCTCCTAGGCACATTACGACTGCTATATGCTTCATATACACCTTTATTAGATTGTGTTTGGAGTCAAACACATAAGAGCGCACTACAATAGAACTAAAAAATGAAGAGAAAAAACTAATGAAATTCAACCAAGAGGATATAACGTACCAATTAATCTGCATGGCCAAATGGACAATTGAGATGTTGCACAGGATGTTTATTATGGTCACTCACTATTAACTTTTACTAAAGGAGATAGATCAGAGTTAAAGAAGAGTGTATTTCTTAAGGACACAAGTATATTCTATATTAATGACTGAATAAAGTTATGGCTTACAAGAAAGAGGCCTTATATACCTAATGATATGCTTAACCTAGCTTTACTTTTTATAACATTACTTTTTATGACAAAGCATATTTGTACTAGCAAGTATACTAGCTTGTAGGTGTAGTAATAATACTAGTAGGAACCATGTTGAACCCATAGGGAATGGCATCTAATTTGTATTAGTATTAGTCCTATCTAAATCAAGGGTATTAAAATCAAAGATTTATTAAATGATTAAATTTTAGAGAAAACTAAAATAGTAAAACAAATGAATCGAGATATTCAACATCTTCAAAGATTCAATTTTAACTAAATAACTACAAATACTAATTAATGTTAACTCAAATGTCTTTAACAGGTTTAGTTCTAAAATAAATAAGTACTAGGAATTCTTTCTCAAAAGAAAATACCTAAGAATAATTAATTTACCATTTCTATTGCTAGGTAAAAAATAAACTAAATTAATCCTTTCTAATTCCAAAACCTTAATAGATTTAAAGAGTATATCGCTATGTCTTCTTTAATCCAAATTGTCTAGTTTACAGTGATAATTAGTAAAATGTTTTGCAACTCAATCCTAATTAACATGTATTCCAATAGAATCAAAATACTTGTTGTCATGATTAGGGAATCAAAAACTTAAAAAAATAAATATAATTCATTAACTAATAATCCAAATATCAAATTAACAATATCAATAATGTACATACAAAAAATATTAGATAAAATAATATCCAAATAAAAAATATATTAAAAATAATGAAAACAACCTCTTTAGGAGTTTTAATCTCTAGTTTGATGATCGATATCACTACCATTATTTCCAATGTTAAAATCCTTAAAAAGAAAATAAAACTCTCCTCTAAAACCCATGCTTAGTGATTGAGAGAAAAATAACAAGTGAACTCTATAATGTACTAACTCTAGTTGTCTATTCTATTACAAGGCCTTCTATTTATATTTACAAGGGATCCTAGATAAAAGCAAGCCCACAAGATATACATGTATCCTTCTTGAATATTTACAATTCTCCCGTAGATTCATAGCTTGGATTAAAGTACAGACGGATTAGACATTGAAATGTACACAACTTGTAGAATTCCTTCTTTAGCAAGTGTATGGTTTGTAGATTTCCTTTTGTTGCAACAGTTTAAGTAGAGGAGTATATATTATAAGCACACAACCTGTATTTATTGGACTACAAATGTGGAGTTCTCCTATGAAACTCTCGTAACTAATTTCTTGTCCTTGGATTTCTGCATGCTTTCATCATGATGTATATATTTTCCAATTTAGCACTCTTTTTGTCAAAAATATGAAAATATACAAGTTAGTGTAATAAAGTGCTATAATAAAATATTGACAAATAAAGTACTAATTTACATTAAAATCACACTAAAAAGTTTGTAAAGTAGTACAAAATCTACCTATATAATAGACACAATTAAGCTTTATTAAATTTCCATGCACTTGAACTTTTGCTTATCCTCAAGTAAAATAAATAAAATGATGAAAACTCCTAAGGACAAAATTCAATGAACGATCAAATTATAGAATCAAAAGTAAATATTGCACATAATCTATCCAAGGACAAGAGTATATACCCTTCCATGAAAATTCATCCTCATAAATATCATGATTTAAGGCCCCAGCAACTTTTTATTTTATTGAATTTCACTCAACTATGCTTTCTTACCCTTAAAACTGTAATGCCTTAAGCTAACAAACACTAATGGGCCCATTTCATCAACTTAACCAAAAAGTTTTAAGCTTGTGTTGATAAGATATTCATAACTATGACCTTTTAAATTAGTACCACAACCTCCTACAATCCATGTGAAACACTCAACCATGGGGTCTCATAATCTCCACCCACCTCCCCCCTTCCCCTCAAACATGTGACGTTCTCATTATGAGACCTTACAATTAGGTCTCGATCTTCTCCCATTTTCAGTGTATGATTCAAGCCACCCACTACCTATAGGTCATCCTAAAAGCATGTAAGGAGTCACACCTTAGTGACATTCCCCACCTTCCTCAAACCTCTTCTCTAAACTAGAGCCAAACTTGAATCATCTATCCACTGGCAGGAGGCCTACTCTAGTACCATTTGTAACACCCTATGACAAAAGTAGTGAAAACACTAATGGGTCCATTTCAACTACCTAGCCCAAAAGTTTTGAGCTTGTATAGATAAGGTATTCATAACTATAGTCTTATAAACTAGTACCAGAACCTTCCATGATCCATGTAGGACACTTAACCATAGGGTGTCACAAAAACACAATGACATGATACAAGTATTGGTTATAAAGACCATACTAGAATTCTATAATTAATCCATGTAAATTAGACTTAAACCACTTTATTTAAGCACATATTAAACTGGAAATTAGAATCAACATAAATTTAATCAAGAAAAAGACATCTACATTTTAAAAACTAAAGGGTATATACTCTCTTTTTTCACCTCTTTAAGCATAATAATCAAAAGCAAATGCATGTTAAATCAACCAATCTCTAAATTGTCTCCTCACTTCTTTCATTTTTTTGTTAGAGGACTTTTCGATTCAATTCGATTCCATTTCTTTATTTAAGCACAAACATTTTGGCAATAAAAAAGAAGCTTGCTCTTCCAACAAGCTAAGATTGATCCATACCATTTTAATTGTTACATTAATAGTGTGAAAGTACCTTGCTCTTTTGGGACCTAAGCCAATTCTTACCATGTTTTTTCAAACCAACTTTCTTACATTAGCAATGGAAGAAAATATTGCTTTTCTAAGGATCTAAAGTCAATCCTTACCAATTTAAATTATTATTATTATTAATACTATATTTTTTTTCTCAATGACCTTCAATATTTTGATTTTTTTTCAAGAAACTTTGAAGAGATAAGCATCATTTGTGCATTTGTTAAAAATTAAAGAGCTCTCAAGACTTCTAAGGAGTGAGTATACATTAAAGTAAAATATAGATAATTGGCTTTTAATCAATAATGTTCATCCCAATTCTAAGTCTAAATCAAAGTTTAAATAACATGAAACCCTCTACTTCACATAGATTTCATTATTCAATTCTAGCATCATATAGAAAAGTCATAATGATCAAAGCTAATTCCATATTAAAATATAAAAAATTACCCCAAAAAGTTAGTTTTTTTAATAAGACAAAAAATAATGGTGAATAGATGTAAAGTACAAACAAATTGATTTTATGCTTCTAAAAAAAATTATTTGTAAAAATTCTAAATATAGGAATATAATCAATTTAGCTCACATACTTTTATAAATTTTTCTATTTGTATCTAATTACTCTATTCCCCCCACTTACTACATAAATTTTACATTGTTCCCAATGTAAAATAATCAATAGTAAGCACAAAAATCAATAGGGGAAAATAATAGAAGAGAAAAAGGAAACTAAAACTTCCTCAATTTAAGCTTTGGCATTGAACCTAAACCTACTATACTACCAAATTCCTTATACCATTGAAGTTCATATAGGCCATACAAAAGAAAAACAAAACAAAGAAAATAAAAGCATCTAAAAAACAAAAATAAAACTAAAAATACATCATACCGTCACTTGTCTTGCACGTATTCTAGTTCAAAGAGTAGCATTAAAATTAGCAGGGCTAATCCCTTATAACTATAGATGATGTAGAATAAAATACACTCATTAACAATTACCATGAACATACATCCTACTAGTCCATGAGTTTACATATTAAGTGTTGTTTTTTTTTTTCTATTTTCTTGAAAAAATAAAACATTTTAAAGCATAAAAATGTTATTCTTATATGGATAATCACATTCATGCAAGGAGGATCACATTCAGCACATTTTTTTTTTAATTAACTAATGAGAGGAACACATCATGGATCATGAGCATGGTAGTTGCTCATTATCCTGTTGGAGTTTAAATTGCTTGCAAATCCCTCACCTATGATTGAGAGGATCATGTCTTAGAGCTCATGTATATTTTTCACCTGTAATCCTGTAACATTTTTAATTTATCTCCACTTTCATGATTCATCCTTAACCAATTTTTTTTTTCCATTTAATTTCTTTAATTTTTATTATAAAACACCACACAAACTTTGAAGAGATAGAATGATTAAAAGCTTTTAAAAAATTTATGTAAGCCACTAAATAAAAGTAATAGCAGTGAAGTGACTAAATAAAACAAAGCAAAAATAAAATAAAATAAAATAAAGTGAAGAAAGGATACGGGAAATAAAAATTGAGCTACCTCCCAATAAGTGCTTTTGTTTAACATCATTAGCTCAACGCTTTCTACTCCTTTCTTAATTAAGGCACCTTGTTAAAATTTTCTCTAAGAGCTTCCCACTCATCATTAGAGTCAACCATTACCCTAAATGCAATGTCTCCTATCATAATCGACTTAGTGGCTCGAGGATTTTTGTTTTCCCATTGCTTTCTAATATTTACATAAAGCTCACTATTTCTAACCCTTAATATCATTGTACTATTTTTCACATCAATTACAACTCATGGCTAAGAATGGATGCCATCGGATGATAGGAATTTCTAAATCTTCTTTTATATCCATTACTACGAAGTTCGTTGGAAATATATCTTTATCTGCTTTTAAAAGTATATTCTCAATCTTCCATCAACTAAATGAATTGTCATTTCAATTCTTTTTATCACATCCCCTAATCCTAATCTCTTTTCCATAAAGAAGGGCATCACATAAAGCATTCTTAAGGTCTTAATCTACTATGGTGCAATTTACAGTAAATTTCCTTAGATTGTTTAATTTTAGGGGAAGGGTATCCTTTAACGCTTTAATGCAAGCTTGAGAGAACATGACTATTTCTCCCATGTTAATTTTCCTTCACTTAGCCATTATTTCTTTGAAATAGTGTTTATAACAAGGTATTTGTTCTAATAAATCTAACAAGGGAATATTAATCTATAACCTCTAAAACATCTTTAGAAAATGACTCAAAAACTTCATTAGTTTTTCTTTCAATTAAATGTTCTAGAAAGGGCATAGATGGCATACTTAGTTTGGCATTAGGCTCACATTCTTTAGGAATGTGCTTTTGTTGCATCACCTTTTCTTTTGATTTTGATTTAGAAGTTGGTATTTCTTGGAACTTAACATTCTTGCTTAACCTTAGATGTATTATGTTAATTGGCTTAGTTTGGGCAATAGTTTTCAAAACATTTTCAAATTGTTTCTCTAATCTTTCAAACCCCTCTATAGTTACATTGGCAAGCTTCTCAATTGCAACTTTCTAAGCTGTTTTTTCTTCTATTTTCATGTCTCTTACTACTTGAAAACTACATTCAGCTTGTTAATTTCTAAACATAGCCGCTAGCAATTGTAGATTTTCCTTACTCATAAGGGTTTAATTCCTTCTTCTTCTTGTGGGAATCTTTTTGCAATTAGCTTTCTTTTACAACCACTAATGTGGTGGTTCAAAGCTCTAGTGCCTGTGCTAATTGAATCTCTAATTTTTGGATAATTGAACTTTGTTCTTCAAATCTTTCTTCTCACTTTTGCTCCAAATCCCTCAATAGTTTTTCAGTAATCTTCTCTTTTCCTAGAGCTAGGATCAAAGGATTTACAATGGAAGGTTGTTTATTATGTTCATAATATGCCAATTTAATAAATATTTTAATCACTTGCATCACTAGCATTGTTATTAGTAGCCCTCTAATGGCTACTTCAATTCTTGATTTATCATGATATAGGATCTCATCAAAAAATACTAACAAATAATTCTAGGTGAAGGTATCATCATATGGGCATCTATTTATTAACTTACAGAGTCTCAACTATGCCTCATATAGAAATTCACCCTCATGCTGCTAGAAAGAAAGAGTTGACACTCGAAGCTCTATAATACAACATAAAGGAAATGATTGTACACATTTATCACCCATAACTATCTTGTTCTCAAACAATTTTCCAAAAAAAGTGCTTGCAAAATAAAATAAAAAGAAGTAGAAATCAAGTACTAGAAAGAAACTAAAAGAAAATATGCAAATAAAGTACCTAACTCTAGACAATCCTAAATACTAAACTTGGTGAAACACATTCCCCAATAATGACATTAAAACTCAATACAGTTAACCTAATTTTATTTTTTACAACACTACTATTTTTGACAAAAGTGTATTTTTACTAATAAATGCATTAGGTTGCACATGCAGTTATAAAATTGGTGAGAACCAAGTGGAACCCATAGGGAATGGCATCAAATTTTTATAAATAATAGTTCCATCTAAATCTAGGCAATTAAAATCAAAGATTTATTGAATAATTAAATTCCAAAGGAAACAAAATTAACAAAACAAATGAATCTAGATATTTAACATGCTTAAAGATTCAATTGTAACCAAAAAATTAGAAATATCAATTAATGTTAACTTAAATGTCTTTAACAATTTAGTTTTAAGGCAATGAAGCATTAGAAATTCTTTCTCACGAAGTGAATACCCAAGAATAACTAATTTACCTTTTCTACCACTAGATAAAGGATAAACTAAATTAATCTTTTCTAATTCCTAAACCTTAATTGAATTAAAGAACATATTGCTATGTCTTCTTCAATCTAAATTATCTACTTTACAAATCTCACAACTCAATCCTAATTGACATGTATTCCAATAGGATCAAAACACTTATTGTTGTGATTAGGGAATTACAAACTTAAAACAATAAACACAACTCATTAACTAGTAATCCAAATATCCGACTAACAATATCAATAAAGCACATACAAAAAATAATAAATAAGATGACATCTAAACCAATAACATATTAAAAAGTATAAAAACAATCTCTTTAGGAGTTCCAAACACTAATTCAATGATCAAATATTGCTCCTATTATTTCCAATGTTAAAATCCTTGAAAGGAAAATAAAACTCTCCTTTAAAACCTTAGCTTAGTGAATATGAGAAAATAACAACTAGAATTTACGATGTAGTAACTCTAGTTGTTTATTCTGTTACAAGGCTTACAGTTTATATTTACAAGGAATCCCATATAAAAGTGGGCCCTCAAGATACACATGTATCCTTCTTGAATATTTTGAATTTTAGCATATATTTACAATTTGGATTAAAATGTACATAGGTTGGACATTAAAATATACACGGCTTGTAAATTTCCTTCGTTAGTAAGTACACGATGTGTAGATTTCCTTTTATTGCAATACATGGCGTGTAGGAGGATATATTGTGAGTACATGGCCTATATTGATTGGACCACGGTCATAGAGTTCTCTTATGATGCTCTCATAACTAATTTCTTGTCCTTGGAATTCCATGTGCTTTTATTAACATGTATATATTTTTCAACTTCACACATTTTTCCTATCAATAGTATAAAAGTATACAAATTAGTGTAATAAAGTGCTAAAATAAAATATTGATAAATAAAGTACCAAATTATACAAAAATTATACTAAAAAGTCTATAAAAGCAATATAAAATATACTTATAAAATAGACACAATTAAGCTTTATTACCCACCCACTAGGGTTATAAGAATGGAAAAGGCAAAAAGAGTAAAATTCATATTATTATACCTGAGATTCCTAGTACACATGTTAAAAGGGGTAAAATAGACAAAAGATTCTATTAGAGGGTATTTCCATGGGATTGTGTCCGAAGACACTTGGTGTCCTCCAATTGGTCACTTTTACAAGAATGGAAGATAATATGCTTAGTTAGTCCTTAGTGAAAAAGGAAGCTTGGCTCCTCAAATTAGCTCAGCAACCCATTTGAGGTGAGGGTTCCTATCATTTAAGCTAGGGAATCCCTATTTAAACTTAAGCTTAATGATATATAAGATCTTAAGCAATCTTATATTGGCTTTAGAGGCTAATTGAATAAAGTAGTCTTTAAATGACCTCAAAAACACCTCAATAAGGCTCTCACATAAAATTTGAGAAAAGAGGAAATTTTATTTTGAAGCCTCTAACTTCTAATGTTAATATAATAATTAATGTTCATCTAAGTTAACACAACGAAATACAAATAATGATACTTAAAGAAACTATTGTATTGATATCAAGTTTATTAATACCATACTTTATATTTGTTAAATCATATAAGGTTAATGACCAATTCAAGTAACATATGAACATACGTATGTTGATAATTAAGCAAGGAGAAGAAGTTCCTCATTCGTATAGTAATGATTCATGTAGAAAATAGATTTTAATATGTTTTATGCTTGTGCATAATGTTATGATTATGAATGTTATCATTAATATTATACCATTGCATGGTTTACCTAAGTAAACTTTGATAGTCAATAAAGTTTTTAGTATTTGCTTGTTGTATGATAACCAAAGCTTGGCTTAGTTAGACATACTTTACGTTGTGAGTACATTTGTATGATTGATCTTTTCTAAAATATCATTTTGCTATACATATATGGCATGGCATATGAGCCTTAGGTTAAATTTTGAAAGGACAATTTAGTAAAGAAAATACTTATTCTAGAGCTAATGCTATTCCACACAATCAATCTTACATTGTCTTTTGCAACAATGAAATTAGTGGAAAGCTATGGGAAATGATGAAAATTAATGGAAACATTATGTTTGAATATTTTAATAGAAAGTGGAAAAGAATAATAATTGTGAGAAATCAATGGAAATATTTTCGCTTTTGATCTCGTTAGTGGAGAGAAAACTAGTAAAAGTGTAAAAGCCATAAAATTATCAATATAACCCCGAAAGAAAATTTAATAAGGTAAATTAAGGGATAGTTTAATTTATTGAAAATTCTGTTTCCTTTATTTCATTTATCATTGCAACCAAATTCTATGAGAAGGAAACATTTCATCCCATTTCCTCTCTTTTCCATCCTATAAATCCAAGTAAGAAAATGGAAACTATATTTCCTTTCCTTTCCTTTCATTTCCTTTCCTTCTATTTCCACTCTCCTCAAAATCATTTAACACAACATGTTGGTTTAGAGTACTACTTTTAGTCTTTTGGATTCTAAGAGTATGGTTTCAAACCATCTTGTCTTGATAGTAGAGAAAGCACATCTCACATATTATCAACAGGTAGTGTATTTTGCTTATTCTCGATAAGTTGCTAGTATCAGTTATGCCAAGTACATTAGCATAGCATGCGTTTATACTCATTAATAGATGCTTGAACTTCTGTCAATCATTTTCATTCTTTCCTTCCTCACTTAGCTTGAACATAAGCTAAGAGGATAATTGTTTTATCCTTAGGTTTTTTAACTAGCTATAGTAAGGTAATGAATCTTTTGAGATCACTTTAGTAGAAGATGACAAAGTTTTTGTAAATTGATTGCAATCCTAATATAATTTTTCACATAAAATCTTAAGCTCTCTTTGATCTTCTTTGATAGCAATTTGACAATACATCGACATTTCTAATAATTTCTAAAAGTGTTCGATGAGAAGGAGCTTTTGATATGTGATTTAGAGTTAGGATTGACTAATATGGTTTGAGAAATGAAGTTTAGAGTGGCTAGATAATGTATTTAAGTGCTATATAGTGGGTTTGAAGAATTGTTGATGCTTTTGAAGTTTAAGGCATGTGAACTGTAGAATTCTACAGTTCTATGGTAAAAGGTTCAAGCTCTTTTGAAAGGCTTTGGAGGATTTGGTTGTTTTATAGCACAAAAAGTGCTTTGGCAAGATTCTGGACGAAAGGTCCAAACCATTGTTAAAGAGCTCAGACTATTTTGATATAAAGGTCCTTACTCTTTTGAAAAAGGTCCGAACCATCCCTTTCTGAAGCTAAAACCCTATTTACATTCTACAAATAGATTAGAAGTTTTTGTACAAGCTCTAAATTTTTTATTTTAAATCACATGTTTTTGTTCAAAAACCCTCTTAACCACCCCTAAAAGCTTCCTAACAACTAAAATTACCATTTTACCCTTGATTCAGCTTAATTCAACATTTTTTACCAATTTTGAACACTTTTGACTCGCAAATGAGATTTGAAGCAATTTTGACAAACTATCACCCCATTTTGACAAACCTAATACAATATTTAGTGTTTTTCAAGTTAGACTTGTTCTAAATCTTCCATGTCTAAACGTTTTACTACTTTAATCTTACCAAAACTCAATCTTTTCCTAATTTGCAACAAATAAAAGCTTAGATGAACTTAAACCTTAGGATGCCTTAGTTAATGCTAAGCTAGAAGAGTTGGGGATCTACTTAAAGCTTGTATTGGATTGATTTGATTGATGGATTCATAAGGTTTGTTATTCTAATGGTTAGGTTCTCTGATTTGGGGTTTCTTAATGGTTACAATTCAAGTCTTATAGTTGGCTCAGCTATCTAGGTAAGTGATGGTTGTGCTTATTAGGATAGAAAATAAGCTAGACTATCTCATGTCTATATTAAACTTGATTTGTTGATTATGCTTGTTATGGCTTGTCCTAAGGGCCCCAAGTAGTTGATCGCTAGGTGTAAATGCTAATCTAGCATGAAGATTCCTTAGTAGACTTGCATGTTAAGACAATGCAGCTAGAACTTAGTATCAAGGACTTTGAACTCTAGGTATAGATGAAACTGATGGAAAACATATATACTTATATATCTACCTATATATGTGAAGATCATCATGTAGTAAGGTCATGATAAACTTTTCTTACTAGCTTAAAGTTCAAGATGAAAAACTGATGCATGCTTTAATTACATTATATGCATGTGTATGATTTGTTTGGCATTCGTATGTATATGTGCATAATGTACTAGGTTTCAACTCATTCTTTTATTTTGTGCTTATGACTACTACTACTAATAGGTTAGGTATGAAAGGCATTTGTGACTTTGTATTGGTGAATGATAGGTGATTGAGTGGAGCTTGATAATAGTATGCAAATTAGATCTATTATTAGGTTTTGTTTCTATATAAGCTAAAAATGTTGCTTTTGGTTGAGACTATTATTGAGATGACTCACCTATGAAACATCTAAGTTGTATTTCGAAGATCATTCATATTGTTACCATTGACAAGTTATAATGGACTTTTGGTGGATTTAGAGCCTTAGCATGTTCCTAAATAACATTGTAACCCTTAGAAATTTAGGATTAAGCTTATAGAAGCTTAGCATATGAAAATTTTATTTAGCAGACTAAGTTTTACAAATAGAATTTTCGTAATGTAGTAGAATAAAGAATCCTAGTTAAACTATTTAGGAAACCTTAGGTGGATAAAGTAAATAGTGTATTCATAGATTATAAGTAGAACTAATTACTAATCAATATTCACTTCTTAAACTACTAAAGAAATTAATAACTCAATGGATTGATATATTTACTAATAATTGAATTGATGAATATAAAACAAAGATAACAAATGAGGAAGTGATGAATCAAACCCCCATGCACGCTGTGACCTCAATAGGAGTAGGGAAATTCAACCAAACTTTTGTCACATGCTGTACTAAAATGGATATAATAAAATAAGGAATAAGAAAGACAAAAACAATTGGAGCTTTCTACTTCTCTTGCCATGAACAACATGGGGAAAATAGGGAATTGGAGAGTCAAATTCACTATTTTAACCTTGTTGAAGAGTGTTAGATATACACCTTCCTTCCTAAGCTACCTTTCTCTTCAAAAACAAGCTTTGACTTCTAGGTTGCTACTACGGTATTCCAACAAACTTTCCTTCTTTCTTTTCCTTTGCTCTTTCATTTTTATTTTAGTCCCAAAGAGCTCTCCTTACCATCACCCCACTCCCCTAATCCTCATTCCATTTCCATTTTTGAAGTCCTCAAAGCTCCAACAAAACAACCTATAATTAGCAAGTATTATCACTTCTTTAAAGTTTAGTATATATAGATTATACTTTAGAATGAAACAAAAAGCACTCATAAGTTAATGGAGAAAACATCAACACTTAAAGTTTATATGCTTTTTATTACCATAATCACTAAATACATGATGTCGATCATAGCATATTGTTATAATAAGTATGTAAATCACGTGTTTGGATAAGAAAATAGTAAGTGAAATACTTCTTTTCATGCAACCAATGTTGCCACCACATATATAAGTAGGTGTACATCTTCTTTCTTGTATTATGAACCCTAAATCACATGCAATATCATGTGTGTAAGATATCTTGAAAGTGTAGTGCTTAAAATGTAGATGTGGCCATTTAAGGTTTCAACCAACATATGGAATGGAGGGTTTGTTAACTTTAAAATTTGATTAAGTTAAGATACAAGAACATATTGAGGTTTAAGATATAATAATAGACTTCCATGATCAAAATTGTTAAGATATGTAAAAATTATTAAGAGGGTGATTAAGACACTAATTATAATTAAGATAATACAGTTGAGATATTACTAAATTCATCAACATTTAGAGTACTAATATACTATCCATATAAAATATAGTAAGAATGAGAGATTCCAAGATGGCTAGAAGCCTAATTGCATGCACCACTTTGAGGAATCCATAGGTAATTTATATTGACTAATTAGAAGTAAAATTGAACAATTTCTAATTAACCTTGAAGTATTACATTTTTGAATTGTAGGTAAGAACATAATACAATAAGAAAATTTATTAACTATGGCCAAACTACACCATATATAAGATAGTGAAATAATAAGATAACAATATGAATCTAAAAGAATCAATTTAGGAATCCTATGATCATAGTAACTGACATATGTATTTTTATAAATGACAAATTGTAATATAGGTGGTGTAGATGAGTCATTAGAGTATCTTGAGGATTATTTTGATTGATACTAATAGACAAGTGAGTACCTTGATGACTATTACTCTATCCTGTGATTGTACTATAGTTGCATTTAAAATAAGATAATAATTAGATGTATGTAGGGCATAGGGGTTATGCATGTCCTTGATTGTCTACTATTATGGTGACAAAGTAACATAACCAACAATGAAAAGTAGAAATTGTTTGCTACATGTACTACAGGGAATTAACTATTTGTGATAATTGATCAATATCTTAAAAGAAACTAAACTAAGCATATCAAAACTCAAATAAAATTTGTCATACATAGAATTTTGCATGTAAATTGCCACCAATTGTCACACATAATGAAGGAATGTCTCGAGTCAGTGCCCTCTCATTTATTTGTAAGCTAAATTGGCTAAGAGGGTGGTCATGTAATTAAGTAAGCCAAGTTTACTATGTTGTTTCAGGCATGCATGTATTTAGAGGTATTTATAGCTAGGGAATTTATTCGCATGGTGTCTTATTGAACATTTATAATATAGTAATCAAGGATACATGGTAAGAAATACTAGATAATTGGATTTGCCTTGGCAATTATGGAACTACAACCCTCAACCCTTAGTCTAAAGGGGGTGCAAACTTTTTTCTTCATGTAGTTTTCGATTAACTACATGTGATGTTGTGTTCACATGCTTGTTCATACATTTATAAGATTGATAACTTGTTTGCTTTTGTTTGCAAGTAATATGGGATGATTCACACTAAGTTGGATGTAACTTACTCCTTTATAGTCTTTTGAAAGGCCCCCACTGGGTAACATCAAATCATGTAATGCTTTGGGAATTTTATTGCTTAGTAACCTTTTGGATGGGATATGCGTTCGGCAAGATGACCAAAATAAGATTTATAGAATATAAGACTTCTTATCTCATTATACAATTTAGTGAACAATTTCTTTAGTCGATATTTTCGATGGTGCCATGTACCCTTTATTACTGCTATATATAGGAAATAGACTCACTTACTTATGGTTGATCACATGTACTTAGAAAGTTACACCTTATTACACTAATTAGACTTATATGATGTAAATATATTACTTGTGAAGTATACTTTGTTCTTGCATATAAATGCTGCATGTATTTCCCCTACTCTAGTAGTACATGTACAAAGCCTTATACATTCTAGTGCAGCTAATAAGGCAACAAAGGTGTTGATCACTCATTTCGAAGTAATGTACAGCATTCTGTTGCTCCTTATTACTTTGTTTGGGTTATGACAAACATATTCCTAAATAGTAAGGATACGTAACAAGTTATAGTACCTAAGGTCCTAGGATATTATTGCTTAAGCAATTTCAAAGTTTAGGTTAATTGATCTCTTAAGAGCTTAGGTTAATAAAAGCTCAATGAGATAAGTTGCTGGATTGAAGAAGCACTTAGGTTTAAAGATCATGGAATAGCTTAAGAGATGGATCATAAAAGGTCTTAGGTTAATTGATCACTAGAGCCTTAGGATAACTGATCATAGGTAGGCTTAAGTTGATCGATCCTAGAAAAGTTTAGGCAACAAATCATTAGGGTAGTAAGCAATTGATAGAAAGAAGATATGAGTTCGATCTAAGAGTAAGTGAGAAGTTACATTAGTTCTTGTCCTCATAGATTTGACTTCCATCTTGTAATCATGGTTCCTACTTGATTTTCCTATTTGCTTTTACTTGCTTATTTGTTCAACTACTTCTATCTCTTCCTTATTGTTTCCGTTCAATGCCCTCTTATCTTGTTGAGTTGTAGTATGTCTAAGTGTTGGATTAAGAAGCTAGTGAAGAGGAAAACTCCACAAATTTAACCTTCTAAACATGGTATCAGACTTAAGTATTGTAGATATTTCCCTAAGCTGACAAAACCACATAAAATGAAAACTGACTAAAATTTTGAACTCGAAACTTAAAATGAACTTGAAAGGCCCTATTATATGATTTAGAAACCCTAATCATGTAAAAAGACCCCAATCCCTACATACACGTACTTTTAAAAAAATGTAAATATAAACTTAATAGAAATTGTAAATATCAAATCGTAAATATCAAATAATAAAAATTTTTAAAACTCTATAAAATTATCCTAGTGCTTGAAAAGCCATAAGTAAATAAAATTATCATTAATTTTTGCGAAATCATATGAAACTGATAACGAATGAATCAAGGATTATTTTAAGTAATAATAAACAACAAAACTAAGCNAACTTCAAATGAACATGAAAGACCCTATTATATGATTTGAAAACCTTAATCATGCAAGAAAACCCCAATCCCTATATACACATACATTTAATAATGTAAATCTAAACTTAATAGAAACCATAAATATCAAATCATAAAAATTTTAAAACTCTATAAAATTATCTTAATGCTTGAAAAGCCATAAATTAATAAAATTATCAATAATTTTATGAAATCATATAAAATTGATAACGAACGAATCAAGGATTATTTCAAGTAATAATAAATAATAAAATTAAGCTAGTTAAAGGAATAAATTAATAAATTTACAAAATTAATTTTACTTATGTACATAAGTAGCCCTACAATATATATATAACTATATTACTAAGCAATTTCCTTCTCTTTTCTTAATCTATTGTATATATATATATATATTGCATAATAAAGCGATGATTCTAAATAATTAAGCCAATTGAACCTTAAGCTTCTAAGTATAAGTCAATTACTCTCGAATTAGTAAAAAATCCTAAAACATAATTAAACTTACTTAAACCCTAAACCCTAGGATAATCAAGGACTTATGACCCTAAATAAATAATTGAAAATATACTTTCAATAAATTTTATTCAACTCTAGAAAATCCTAAAATTTCTTAAGAAACAAATCACAACCTACAAATTAATTTGAGAACTAAGTCCTAAAAGAATTTCATATAAGACAATTCCCTCATTTTCACTTATAAGCCATATTACACATGGATAAGTTGGAAACCCTACTTTTTAGCAAACTTGTGATTCAACGAAGAATACTTCCTAAACATTCCCAAGGATAAACTAAACTAAGAGTTCAAGTTTGCATTTAAAAACAAATTTAATTTTTTTTTCCAATTCAAAAGTCTATTATTGATAAAACTCGAAAACTTGAACCACGAACTCTAAGCCACTCAAAACTTTAAACCTTAAAACAATTAAGGACTTATAACCTTAAGCGACTAATTAATAATTTAATCTAAATAATTTTATTCAACTCTAGAAATTTTTATAATTTTATAAGAATTAAATCATAACTTACAAATCAATTTAAGAAACAAACTCTAAAATAATTTTATATAAGACAATCTTCTTATCTTCATACGTAAGACTTGTGCACATGAATAAGTAAATCAACCAATCACCTTAAATAACTTATCACTAAGGTTATCATTTTCCTTATCACACCACAACTTATACTACATATGGATAAGTTATCATAATATTTTATGTGTTCAACTTTTAATTAAGTGACAAGACAACACCATACTTTAATTGCTCCCTACATAGTCGATTAGAAAAGAAGGAAAAGAGGGGCCATGTCTTGTCATTTGTCCATCACTCAATTGTCTTACACATCATTTAGTCTTGTCAAAAAGTTGACATTTGTGCATACTAAATAACAATCAATTAAAGCTTCTTGAACACACTTCTCCTCCCATTCAAAAAAAAATCTACTACTCTCTCTCTTTCAGTCTCATTTTCACTTCTTTTTCTCTCACTTTAAACACAAACCAAAAGAAGAAATCTAACCCCACAAAATCCCAACATTGCTGCTACTATTTTTGCTTCCATACTCACGGCACCAAGCTTCATTTTGTGCCCTCTATTTGTCAACTTAAAAAACCACTATTAGGAACTTTAAAATATCCTCAAAACCTCACTTCAAAGATCAAGACTCTAGTTTTCAAAGGAGGTTGCAAGAAGAAAGGGGAAAAACAAGGAACATAAGAGGATACTTAGTTGCACAACCACCATTTCTATGCTTTTAAGATGGGTAAGTTGTTTTCTTGTTAAAGTGACCTAATATGCCATGTTAGGAAACCATGTTTTCATGAAGATAATGGCATGATCATAAGATGATAAAATAGCTAGACCACCTTAAGAAGTAAGCATGTGAACCCCTTTACATGAAAGTTGAAATATGAGCATGCTAAGTTGGTGTTATATAAAGATATATGTTTAACACTTAGAATGGAAGATTTTAAATTGAGAAAATCATGAAATGTGTACATGAATGAAGAGACATCATGCTGGACATGGAGTGTATGTGAGTCATTTAGATGTTATTTCCATTTCTATTAAGTTAAAGATGCTCAAACCTAGCCTTAGGTAAAGGAAAATCTATTACATGAAGTTTTTATGAAGAAACCAACTTTGTGAGACATGAACTATGGTATGGAAGTTATGATAAGTACAAGATCTATTAATTTTATCTAGAGTATAAGCTAAATAATCATCATATGGAAGAGAAGTTGGGTCAAAGATGGAATATAAATAACGTAGGTTCATGATCTAACCCTTAAACTTAAGAGAATGATAAAACAAGTTGAGAAGCCAAGTGAGTGCCTCTTAGATTCATCACAGCCAAATCTAGAACATAAATAAAATCCACTTAAAAATATGATAAAACCAAGTGAACAAAGTGAAAAGATCAACCAAAGTAAGTATAGAAAGTATACAAAGCCTAAAACTCTCAAAACAAGCTTAGAACTCTAAGTTGGACCTTCATTAAAATTTTGACCAACAGTTTAAAATATTAAGAAAGGTTGTTTTTGAAGCCTACAAGAAGTCCATTTAAGACTCCATAAGCCCAACAAAGTTACTAACTTTAATTTGAATAAAATATAAGCCCATTTGACAACTTAAGCTCACGTAAAAGCCCAGAGTTGTTATTAGCACCAATAGTATAAACCAAAGTTAGAAATCTAACCTTAAGGAGTACTTTAAGTTTAGAATAAAGTCCTAAGCCCAAGCCCAAAGAATTTCCCAAGTTACGAAAAATCCATCTTCTATGGGTAACACATCTTTCCAATATTACTTGAACATCTCTCATCATTCTTGGCCAAAAGAATCTAAAGGCAAGTACCTCATGAGTTCGGTGCTTACCAAAATGTCCAAACAATCCACTACTATGTGCTTCATGCACTAGCAATTCTTAGATAAAGCAGGTCAGGATACATAGTGTTCTCTTCTTGAATAGGTATCCATTCTCCTTATGATAGTCATCAAGTGTTTGGCTATCTTCACATCTTGCATAAATGGGTCTAAAGTGTGGATCCTTAGCATACAAGTCCTTAATCATAGAAAATCTAAGTAATAGGGTTTGTAGCTCGATCAAGAGTAAATGTCGTCTTAATAGGGTTAGGGTATCAACTGCTATATTGTTCTTGTCATTCTTGTACTTGAAAACCTAAGAAAATCCCTTTATAAACTCAACCCACTTGGCTTATCTTCAAGATAATTTAGGCTAGCTCTTCAAATATCTCAAAGATTTATGATCAATGTAGATAACAAATTCTTTGGGTAACAAATAATGTTGCCAAGTAGTCAAAGCTCAAATTGAGGAGTAAAACTCCTTGTCATATATAGAGTAGTTGAGTGTGGCTTCTCTAAGCTTCTCACTAAAATAAGCAATAAGTCAGCTCTCTTGCATCAGCACTATACCTACACTTAGCTTAGATGTGTTACATTCTAGTTCAAATACTTTGTCAAAGTTCAATAGGGCTAAGATAGGGGTGGTAATTAGGTTCTCCTTCACCTCTTCAAAACTTCTCTACTCTTTCTCTAACCATATGAGCACTACATTTTTCTTTGATAGCTTATGAGTGGAGCCACAATAGTATTGAAATTTCTTATAAATCAGTGATAGAATTATGCTAAGCCGTATAAGCTTCACACGTCAACTAAGCTGGTTGGCATAAGGCACTTAGTAATCACCTTAACTTTCTCATTTTCTACTCATATACCACCACCACTTACAACAAATCCTAAAACTATCACTTCATGTTGGCATAAGTCATAGTTCTTCAGGTTGGCATAAAGCTTCTAGGCTTAAAGTTTTGAGAATATTGTTTAATGGTGCTCACAATAGGTTTTCAAGTTAGGGCTATTAACTAAAATATCATCAAAATACACAACAACAAACTTTCTAATGAATTCTTAAAGCACGTGGTTCATCAATCTCGTAAATGTACTCATGGCATTTGATAAGCTAAATGACATCACAAGCCATTCATACAATCTATGGCAAGTCTTAAATGTGGTTTTCTACTCATCTCTTTCTTGCATTTGGATTTGATGGTATCCAGATTTGAGATCAATCATAGAGAATACTCTTTCTCCATTCATTTCATCGAGTATGTTATTAAGCCTTGGTATAAGGTACGTGTACTTAATGATAATGTGAATGATTATGCAGCTATCTACACACATTCTCCATGTCTCATCTTTCTTTGGTACCAATAAAGCTAATATGGTACATGGGCTTAGGTACTCTCATACATACCCCCTATTAATCAACTCATCTACCTGTCTCTGGAGTTTAGTAGCTTATTCTAGATTTAGTCTATAAGCAAGCTTGTTTAGCAGTACGACTCCTGGTTACAAGTCTTTAGCATGTTCAATGCCTTGCTTTAAGGGTAGACCTTCTAGCAATTCACTTAGGAATAGGTCAACAAACTCATTTAGCAAGGTCTTCACCTCAATAAGTAGAAGTTCCTCATCTGATCCTCTCATCCTAAGTAACCTTTTGACTAGTAGATAGGTTAACTCTTCAAGCTTCATCTTTCTTCAGCTTAGCTTGGGTCATCACTAAAGCCTCTTTCTTTAGGACTCGACTCAATGGAGTCTACATATTTTTAACTTGTTCAACAGTCATAGGGCATAGCTTTACCTTCATGCTCTCATACTCTAGGGAACATGTGTTTTTCCTTCCATCGTATATCACATTTCAATAAAACATCCATGGTCATACAAGAAGAATATGAGACATACTCATGGGTAACACATTACAGAGCACTCCATCTTGATAGTTTCCAATATTGATCAGTATAGCTACTTGCTTATTCACTTATAAGGCTCCCTTATCAATAAGCTAGTGCAATTTATAAGGCATGTGGTAGGGCTTAGTCGACAACTTCAGTTGCTGGACCATCAATGTGAATGCTGCATTGGTAAAGCTACTATTATCAGCAATTAACACATACAATAACCTATTCACCTTACAACCTATGTAGGATAAATTTTCTAGCTACTCGTCCTCTAGCACAAGACTTACACTCATTGCTCTCCTTAACACCATGGTTGTAGGCATAAAATTACCCTCTTCACTATAAATGATCTCTTTCTCCTCGAACTATTTTGGGTGTTCCAATTCTTTAGGGTCCTTAATCTCTTCATAAGTACTATCAACCTCAATGGTTATAATCTCTCCCTTGATTACCATTACTTATTGGTTCAAACATTATGTGACCTTGTGTTCAAATCCTTGATGCTTGAAGCACTTGATCTCACTTGTCATCCTTCTTGAGCTTTAGCCTTTCTCAAATTTCTTTATGATCTCTTTATCCTATACTTAGTTAGTTTGACTAAGTTAGACCTTACCAACAATACTTGGTTCTGATCACATAAGTCTGCTCTAAACAAGTCAGTTATAGGTAAGCCGATTGATAGGAACTCAAAACCTTCCAACTTGACACCTCTCAATCCTCTAGGTGGCTCAGATAGCTTCATCAAGTGTACTAATGTCCATAGTCTCTAGAATATCTCCAATCTCATACTTCAACTCATTAATGAATGATAAAGTTTGGTCTTCAGGCTCAACAACTTTACAATAGATTATTGATATTTGGAATTCCTTTACATACATGTCAACACTTGATCCTCCTTGCCTTAACTCTTGTAGCATCTTGAACATGTCTTGTAAATAATAGTTTAGGACAAATCTTCTTCTCATGACTCATTTCATTTCATCCCAATTCTTAACTCCACGTTCTCCTTCTCTTCTTCAGGTGGCTTGTAGGTTCTTCCACAACAAGGTGGCATAGCCAGTAAATTCCAACTGACTTTAACATTATCAAGCACTTGATGGCACTAAAACTGCTTCTTAATCATATCCACCAAGTCTAAGTAGTCCTCAGAATCAACATTCCTAAAAAAAACTAAGAATATGCATTCTCAATCCTTCGACTCTAGGAGCTTGGATATTCTACTCTTTAGGTTTATATTACTCTCCTTCGTCATCACTTACTTCCTCATCCTCTTCTTTAATCTCATACAACACCAGTTTGCATTGAGTAAAAATATCCACTCCTCTAAGTTAGGCTAGTCAAAGTAAGTCATTAGGCTAACCATATCAACCATTGCCTCTCTTAGGCAACACATTGGCTTGGCTTCTACAAGGCCATTTTGAGCTCATTTCCTCTCTTCGTTTATGGCAATCACTAAGTTGATAAGCCTATCTAATTGTTCATCTGTAAATAGGGGTGTGAAACTTCCTTGATGACCTTAGCCATTAAGAACACCACTCTTTTGGTTATCTAAGATTCCTTAAACACTATAATTTGACATTGTTGTTTAGTACAATAGATTAACAGCTGAAATACACTTAAAATTCTTTCTATGAACAACAACAACAAAACAATACTTAACACACCAATAGCTATTATGACCCAAACACGATAAACCAGTCGATTGTTGACACTTTATTTTGTGAACAAGAAACAAGGGAAAATAGAGCACTCAATTTCTTTAACACTAAACACTTCTCAAACTCTTATAATAACAACAAACGGTTTATGAAACATGTTTACAACAATAGTAAGTCATTCAAAGTGCAAAGTACTAGAAATTAGCTTAAACATAGCCAAGCTCTAATACTAAGATAATACGGATCGTCGAAAAGGGTTGATACATAGCTACCGATATTACATGAGCCAAAAGGGTGGGTTTGAATCGCAAGATGGTTCAAAAGAGAAGAGAAGTGGTAGTCAAAGATTGAGTAGGGGTCCCCGTGCACCAATGGTGGACATAACTTACCAACACCTCACACAAGCTCAAACTATGCTTAATATGATGCACAAGTATAATACCAGGTTGCTTGCCACTAATTCACGATCAATGGTCTAAATAAGAGCTCTGTAAGGTCTCAATCCTCCATAAGAAAACACAAGCTCAAGAAGAAGGAAGAATAAGGACTGAAATCTAATGTTATTGATGAATTGATTAGTAAATATAGTTGATGAGATCATCGGGAGTACTCACTTGACTATGACGACTCGCTCTAGTTGTAATAACTGTTTGAGAGATCCTCGCCCTCGTCAGGATCACCTAATCATTACGAGAAAACAAGGATAATAAGTAGTTGACTTAACTAATGGTTCTAGACATCTACCTACCTAATTCTACTAGATTACTATCGACCCTTATTCGATTAAACCTAATTATTACTCGTACGTAACTTTTTCATTCTATTTTCAATATTTACGAATTTATAGTCGTTTTTCATCGTTTTCAGACGTACATTCACACAATAATGTCCGTTTTAGACGTTAAGACCCGTGTTTTATGATATGGGCTAAATTTATTGAAATTTTATCTTATTGAAGTTTAATTATTCTTATTACTTATGTTTATGCCCTAATTTAGGATTTAATGATTGAATTAGCTATTTGATTCTTACACTTAGGAAATTTTACATTAGTGCTACTAATCCACATACTTGATTAAATTTAATTCAATCTAGGAAGTGTATTAGGGTTTAAGGGATTTTCGACTTCTAAATACACGTATATACCTATGTTATGTGCTTATGTAATCTTATTATTTCTTTTATTATAAACCTACACTTACATCATCACTTATGTAATCAATTGATGATGTCATGACTTATGTAATGTTTAGATAATGCCATGGCTTGCGTAATCCATTTATTATATGCAAATATATATATCATTAAGTACTTATACATATACATATGTTATATACCTACCTACACTCATAACATACTAATATATATACTTATGTACTTATACATATACTAATACATATACCTATATACACATATGGTGGCATACGTATTTTTATACGTATTTTCGTATGCCTTATCTACCCCCTTAAGAAAGCTTCACAATTTGATTCTTTTTGTATTTTAAGGGTATATTTGACATGATATATGTAGGTATAGTTAGTATATACCTTATTTTAGGTTATGTACATATTGTATACTTATGTACAAAGGTATTTATACATGTATTCTTCTAGCATATCCTTTTATACATATACTTAAGGACATATGCACATACATATCCTTCTTCTTCTTCATGATTCCTAGATTTCTACACTTAAAAAGGAGAACTTTGTGCTCTTTTCCTCAAGACAACACTAAACACATAACTACTTATCTAATCTACCTAATTAACTAACTAATGAATAATATAAAGCAACATAAAACAACTTAAAGACATACCTTTAATTGTGTTGAAATTAAGAAGGCAAAAGGAGGAGTGATGAGAGTGAAATGGGAAGAAGAAGCTCACGGCAATGGGGGGTTGTTGTTGTTTTTGTTTTTATTTTGTTTCTTTTGTTTTGTGTTGATTATGGAAGAAGGAAAATGGTGGGGCCTAGAAAGAGAAAATGTGGATGGCAATTGAGAAGAAAAGGAGAAGAAAAAAAAGCAAAAGGAAAGAAAAGAAAAGCCATCATGAAGTTAAGATATTTTTCCTTATCTCTTAATGTCTTTTGTTGACTTTTCAAAATGTTGACTTTAGTCAACATGTGTTGACTTTGTCAACCCTTTGACTTTGGTCAACATGTGTTGACTTGGTCAACTTTCCTTAAGTATGTGTAATTTTGTGCACATAATATAGTAATTAAGGGAAATTAAGGGAAAAATGAAGGAAATGAGAAGAAATGAGGTATTTGATGAATTGATCAGTAAATATAGTTGATGAGGTCTTACTTTAGGTCCTTATAGCCTATATATCTTTTTTGATAAACTACTTTGGATAACAAATACAAAAAGTACTAATTTGAGTATTAAAGTTCACTATATGTAACCTAATCTTCAACTATAACCCTAACTCTAAGTGAAACTATCCTAATCACATACTTAAGGGATAAATATATTATATGACTCATTATCTTAGTTTCTAATGGATTACTTGAGGATTCGAATCATATAAGCATGAATGAGAGTCATCTCTAACCTTTTACTAATGATTTGGCAAAATATGAGCATTATATTATCAATTAGGGTTTTAGGGTATATCATGGTGAATTAGTGCTTTTATATCCTTAAAGTTATAGTTTTAGGGTTCTTATTACTTTAAGGCATCATCTCTAATGTTTTTACATATTTAGGGTTTCATATATTCTTACGCGATTAAATCTTCGATTGTTATCTTAGTGTTTTGATGAGGTTCGAGGTTTTAGGGTCTTCGTATGCGATTAGGGGTTCAATTGATGATTTAAGGTTTTTCATATCCAATTTAGGTTTTGGATTGAGATTTTAATTGGTTTTAAATCTTACTGGCTCTTTTGAGTTCAGGAAATCATCTACAGTTTAGACGTTTGTTTTTATACTTAGAAAGCTAAATTCGTGGGGTTTACAGTTATGCTTGTTAAGATGGAAAAGAACTATAATAACTCATATCTAGATTAAACTTGATTTGTTGATTGTGTTTACTATGGTTTGTCCCAAGAGCCTATAGTGATATATATCTACTTATGTATGTGAAAGATCATTGTATAGCGGCGTCATGAGGGCCCCATTGGTGATTACTAGCTTACTATTTAAGATAATAAACTGATGTATGCTTTAATTACATTATATATATGTCCATGATCTGTTTAGTATCCATGTGCATATGAACATTATGTACTTGACTTTAGCTTACTCTTTTCTTCTTATAAGTGCTAGTATTAAGATGAAGTTTGCTGCTTATTTTGTGATTGAGACAACTATTACTAGTAGGCTAGGTATGTGAGGTGTTTATAACTCTATACTGGTAATTAACAGGTGATTAAGTGAAGCTCAATGATAATATGTGCATTAGATCTATTGTTAGGTTCTGTTTCTATATAAGTTGGAATTATTTTTTGGTATGATTATTGTTGAGATGACTCGCCTTGTGAGCTATCTAAGATATTATACTTGTTACTATTGGTAGGTTATGATGGATTTTCAGTGGATTTAAAGCTTTAGATTGTTTCTAAATAATAGGGAGACATGGCAAGTTGTGGCACCTTAGGGTCCTACAATGTTACAATTAGTAATACTATTTGATATAGATTGAACTTTTTATCCATTAGACATATCTAAATATATATTCATGAATAGGTATTCATAACTAGGGATCCAAATCTCTGAAGTAGTAAAGTTTATGAATGATAGTATCGGCAATAGTAGAATCATAAATCTGATTTCTTTCTATTGCCCATTTTATTCTACTTTTAGTTTGTCCGATGACATGAAATTTTTCTACTTTCATTTAATGTGTCTCCAAAAATAAAATAATGTGTGGTAACTATTGATAAGGCTTTTCTAATAACTAATCTACAGGCTTATACTAACTAGCCCACAACTTAAGCCCAACTCGAAGGGCTCAATCCAAGAATATGTATCTACTCACTCGCTATAAATACAGTAGAAGATCCCTAGGTGAGGCTATAAGGGTGCCTCTCTTCATAATCTTACTCTCGTTATCACTTTACAGTTTTACTCTCATCACAAAAAAGTTAACTTAGGCATCAAAATTATTGCACTAAAGTACTCTCCGGTGCTCCCTTGTAGCCGTTTTCTATTTTGAAAATATTCGTGTACCAAAACAGAAAAACTCCATCAACAAGAATGTCTATCCTTATCACAATATAATAAAACAAATATAAACAAAATATAGTTAGAAATATAACTATAGAAATTATAATATATAATATAAATATAGTATTATAATAGAATTAAATGCTATTACACTGTAGCATATTCATTTATAGTTTTTATTTAATTTTTTTGTACTTTCGAGTATCGGTACGAATTCTACGTGACATGGAGAGATCCGTTAATATGACTTAGCAAATGCCAACAGCCAACTGCATCCCGTCAAACAGTTGCACATATCATGTGGATAAGCATTGTAAAACAGCATGGAGGAGGGGAAAAAAGGGGAAAAAAACCATTGAAAAACTTCCTGTGTGCAGATTCTGTCAAATCACGGTGAGCAAAAAGTCTTACCAATGTTGAACTTTTAAAGTAATATGTAAAAAGGGCATATTTATTGGCTAAAAGGGAGGTGACTTCGTCAAAAGCATTTTCATTCCTCGTAGTGAAGTCATATCGGCATCTCGGCTGTCTGCGAAATCATCGTGTATTTTCCTTGTTTGGTATAGAACCTAGACATACTTATGCAAAATGTGTGCACAAATTTGATGAAAGGGGAAAAGAGAAACTGATATCGAGTATGATTTAATGGAATGAAATAAAGGTGAAAAGAGACAGTGATTTTTCCAGTATTATATTATTTTATTTTATGTTTGAAGACATTTTTACGATAAAATTTACATTTTATAGGGAGTACAAATCCATACGGTGAAGAATAGGAATAAAAATTCCTTATATATTCTGGTTTATATAGAATGTATATTGTTTTGCTTATGGTATAGTTTTTTGCAGACCAAACAAAAGAATAGGTATTTGAAAAAAAATAAAGAGACAATAATGATTCTATTTTAATAAATTAAATGTAAGTAAATATATTAACAATTCATATACTATACCTCTTTTGTGTAAGCTTAAATTATTATCTATGTGAGAGTCCATGCTGGTCTTGGTCGAGAATCAAAGTAGATGAGTTATTTGGATAACTTTTTAGGTATGTATATTCATACTTCATGTTGAAGTTTCTTTAAGATGATCCAATTTGAGAAGTTTTAGGTGATTCACTCATCGAAATTATGTTTAAGGTTGGAAGATATAAAAGGCATAGAAAAGTGCAAAACTTCAAATTTGTTCCGTTGTGTAATTTTTAATCTAAGGACCTACATATTATAGTTGAACAATTTGATTTAGTGCCCTTTTCTAATGAACACGTGGAAAGATCGACTTGTGTAATATTAGTTGTCATAGTAGTTGAAATAGGTGGAAAATTAATTACTTGCAAATGTCTCCCTATAGGGAAAAATTAAAGAAGAGAAGTAAAGATGATTCAATTAACAAATTAGGTCTTATACTTTTGGAGAGTGTTTCTCTGAAGATAAAACAAAATAAATCTATTTTCTTCATCTTTAATCTATCACCTTTTTCATTGTTTTACTATTATCAATATAAACATCCATAATATCATTCATAATAAAATAGGGTTGTGAATGCTATTACATGGTGCTCTCATTTCCCTTTGCTATGGTTAATAAAATTTGAGCTGTAGAACTAACAATGATGGATATAATAGAAGCATTGGTGTATTCTTTAGCAAAAAATGTGAAATCCATGCCAATAATGCAAGCACTGATGGAAGCTAACACAATTGGAACATTTCCAAATTAATGACTTCAATTATAAAGGTGATTACGATTTAGAAAATTCATTTGTATCTAAATTGGATGTCTCAAAAATTGAAGAGAAAGAAGTTGAAGAAGATGAAGTGATTGGAAACGAAGCGAATGTGAAGGCTTATCAAGAAGAGTGGCTCTTAGAGATCGGCTATAAGGATTGTCAAGATTTGAAAGATTTGCATGTTTAGAAGAAATGGAAGAATGGGTTAAGCTAACTAGGATTGATGCTATCAAATCAATTTTGCAAATCTACTGGGATGATTGAGCATAGAATGGCTCGTTTACGCTTAGGAAGAAGGGGCTTATGAAGTCTTGGATACTCTCTACAGTAGCATGCTAAGTTTCAATCTCAATAGTGGATTTGCTTCATGAGTAGCTACAAAAGGGAAATGAACTTGTAATATTATCTTTTGAAGTTGCAAACACCATTATGTAAGGTTCCAAGCTCATGCAAGCTCTACAAAAAAGAAGTATTACATAATTGTAAGATGAACTTTCCTACAGCAATTTAGATAGACATTTGAGAAAACTATGAGAGAATGAACTATTCAACAGCAATTGAGGGAAGAGGCTAAAAAAATCGTGATATATTTAATGATATTAGTCCAACATGCAACTAAATTATACCATGAATTGCATGCTTTGGATCGATTTCAACAAGATTATCAACTAAATTAAACAATTTGATATGGCATACAAGACCTCCAGATTTGCAATTGGAGATTTTTATCCTAGGTCCCTTTTTACTTCAACATTAAGGATAAGGTTGATTTAAAGGAGTGGAACAATTGTAATGGTCTAAGAATATATAACAGTATAAATGTAAAAAATCAGTTGATAGATGTGCAAATTTTGTAGAAGATAATTCTAGTAGTTGTAATAGCATTTAAAATATGTAGAAAAATTTGTTACTTGCAACAAATAAATGAAAGAGAGGATGTATCTCTATAAATAGGGAAATATCAAAGAAGAGAAGTAAAGTGGATTTAATCAAGAAAATAGGTTGTGGTTCTCCTAAAATAGTTAAAACAAATCCCTTTTCATCATCTTTAATCCTTTATCTTTCTCATTGTTTCACTATTATCATACTTCACACCAACATCTACAGATAGCTACTAAAAACTACTATTGTAACTATTAATGGGGATTTTTATCCTAAGGTGTTGGAGACCTTTAAGCAACCTACTGAAGGGGTTAATCTCAAATCTCTTGTACCTAGTTTCTAACCTCCCTTAACAACTTCTATACCTTTGAGGGATTGATAGTTTGTGAAACAAATAAGCTCAAATCAAAACTATTCACATGAAAAGAGATCAAGGTTGGCCTCAAGTAGGTTGAGAAAGAAGTAAGGAACCTAGGAAAACACGGTCCAGCCCTTAAGAGTTCAAATTCAAACATAGGTGTGAGTAGTTAGGAGTCATTACACAAATAACTACCCGTAACCCACCATCAATTGACCCACATTTTAGGAATTTTGGGGATGGTCAACCATTCAAATTCCATAAGTGAAGATTATAGAGGCATCAACTACTAACCCCAAGGCAACAAATACTAACCATCCTCTATAAATAGAGGTTAGTGCACTACAACAAGCTTCTTCTAGCTACTTAAGCTTTACATCACTTCCCTTTGACTTTCTATACTCCTTCAACTAAATCTTACTTAGGCAATAGAATGGCTACATTTGAGATGCCTCGATACCTTCTACAGCCTAATTTTTTATTTATTTTTTTTTTTTCTACAAGCTCTAATCCAGTTGAGAAACTAACTTTATTTCCATTTAAATTTGACTATCATTAATTTGGCATTGTCTATTCTTACCCCAACATGGTTACTAAAACCAAAAACAAAGACAACACCACTTTGGAGGTGAGTAATGCCCTTCACGTGGCTCAAGAAGAGGCATCTCCACAGTAGCCTACACTAAAAGTGCAATTAGTAGAGTTAGATGATACCTCGAGGAAAGTGCAAACCTAACAAGATGATGCACCATGCATTAGACAATTAGAAGCTCCTTGTGCACAATTTGTAAAAGAGCTAGAGGAAGTTATAACATACAATCAACAGATGAGGAGGAAACTTTAGGAACTTAATGTTGCATGTTCCCTAACCCTTCTTTGTAGGTAATAGGAGAGGAAGTAAATCTAGTTGCCCAAGATTATTGCTAACATCATACACATGGTAAGGCTCCCACGATGAAGGAAATTAGTCAGTAAACATGACATGATGCTCTTGCTAATAAGTATTGTCAACAAGTATCATTGCAAGCTCTGACTTTTGGTCATGTTCCTACTTAAATGGAAGGTATGATCAACATTTGATTGTTCACTTGCTACAAAAGGCTATTATAGACATGAGTCTACAAGATCTTGAAGAATATATTAAGAGGCTAGTGAACAAAGGAAGTTCTAAGAAGGAAGTTAAGCCAAAAGGAAGAAAATTGAGTCCTTTTGTAAGTAAAATTATTGAGGAAGTGTTACCCTTAAGTGTTATGCAACCCCAATTCAACACTTACCATGGAAAAAAGTATCTAAACAACCATCTTAATACCATTCATACTTATAGGCTCTTAGACACCATAGATGTAAGGTATTTCCATCAACACTAAGGAAATTTGTAAGCAATTAGTTTAATTCATTGAAAGCAACTTCCTCTCCTCCTTTGATCAACTTGCCAATGAGTTTTAGTAGTGCTTTTTGGTTAGTAAGCCCCCAACGAGGGATTCTTCATTTCTGACCTCTATTCAATGGAAGCCTAAAGAAAGTATAAGGGATTACATGCATCAGTTCAATTAATGAATGATTGAAATTACAAATTGTGATAAGAGTGTTGCTCTTCATGCCATTTGTCAAGGAGTTGAAGAAGATTCCGACTTCTTCATATCCTTAGCTAAGCACCCTACGACTTCACTCGATGAATTTAGTACTAGGTTAGAGACATTTATAGAACAGTAGGAACAAATGTAAGCTCATAGTGAGCTTAAGAAGGAGAAATTAAAAGGAGGCTAGAAAAGGAGAGAAGATTCATGAAAAATTGCTTACATAAGAAATTTGACATGTGAGATCAGCTAAGCAAACCTCAAGGAGATTGGAAATGGCCTATTTTGACCAATGTATTTTGTATACCTTTTAATTGACCTATGTTGGATATTTTGATAGAGGTTCAGAATAAGGGATTTCTAACTTAGCTAAAAAGGATGGGGAACAATTCTTTAAGGAAAGACTAATAAATATTATGATTTTCATGGTGATTGTAGTCACAATACCAGCAAGTGTATTCAATTGAAGAAAGCACTCAAAGATGTTGTTCAAAGAGGGAACCTTAGGAAGCTTATTGTTGACAAAAGGCTAAAGCATCCTATCTAAAGAAGAAGGATTGAATAGCAACCCTATAATAATGATGCTAGGTTTAATAACAATAAGTTAGCATCTCAAAATAATAATGGGATTGATAACCAATGAATCCTCTAAGAGATCATGTACTTCATATCCAAGATAAGAAGTATAGGGTAGATGATATGATTATCTTTTTAGTAAAGGATATGCAAGGGGTACAATTTCCCTATGATGATGCTTTGGTCATCACAACCAAAGTGGCTGAATTTGAGGTAAGGAAGGTTATGCTAGATATAAGAAGTTCAATAGATACTATTTTAAAGCATGCATTTGATTAGATGCACCTAAAATTGGAAAACTATAAGATGTAACCCTATAAGTACAATTTATACGGATTTAACAATAAATTGGTAAAGGTTCAAGGGGTGACCACTTTTAATCTATAGATTGGTGATGATGAGAATATGGCAGAGAATGAAGTAGATTTTGTAGTAATGGACTATACTTCATGCTATAATGGGATTATAGGCTAACCATCCATCAACATTTTTAAGATGGTTATCTCTACAACCTATGGGACAGCAAAGTTCCCAACCTCAACCGAGATTAGTACATGTAAGAAAGACCAACATTTGGCAAGGGCTTCATGCTTAGAGGCTTTGAAAAAGGATTAGGTGTCTAACATTGAGCAAGGGTCAAATCATCATTTGTAGATCAAAAGGGAACCAATAGAGGACACTTTGACTGTTCAATTAAGTAAAGATCCTAAATATGCAACTAAGGTTAGAGCAAGTATGGTTGTTGACCTTTAAGAACATATGATAAACTTCCTCTAAGCTAATAGGCACATCTTTACATGGTACCCCTTAGACAAGCTAAGTATCCTTAAGAAAGTCATCACTCATCTACTTAATATTGACTCAAATGTTAAGTTGGTACAACAAAAGAAAAGGCATTTTGCTCTAAAGAGACAAGCTACGATTGAGGAGGAGGCACAAAGGCTTTTGAAAGTGGATTTCATTAGAGAACAGGCATACCCAACTTAGTTGGCCAATTGTTTGTTGGTCAAAAAGGCAAATGGGAAATGACAGGTGTGTGTAGATTTTATTGACCTCAATAAGGCTTTCCTAAAAGACTATTTTCCCTTTCCCCAAATAGATCAGTTAGTCTACTCTACCCAAGGGAATGCCTTATTAGGTTTTATGGATGCCTTTATAAGATACAATCAGATTAAGATGCATCCTTATGATCAGGTGCACATCTCCTTTATTACCAATTTTGGGACATACTGTTACAAGGTCATGCCATTTGGTTTGAAGAATATGGTAGCCACATTTCAAAGGCTAGTGACAAAACTACGAATACATAGTAATATTAAAGGGTATGTAGATGATATGATCATAAAATGCAAGGCCAATGATGACCATCTTCTAACTTGGTAGGGACCTTCAATACTTTAAGGCATCACAATATGAAGTTGAGTCCTCAAAAGTGTGTTCATAGCTTTGTCAAAAAATTTTCTAGGATTTATGGTTACATAATAGGGAGTAGAAGCTAGCTATAAGAACATCAAGTTTTTTAGATGTGGAATGCCCGCCATTAAAGATGTTTAGAGGTTGATAGGTTGAGTGGTAGCCATAAATTGTTTTGTGTCAAAGAGCGTTGAAAGTTATGTTGAGTTTTTTTGAGTTATGAGGAATCCTTTTGTGTTCGGATGGATGAAAGAGTGTAAGAGGCTGTTTCAAGCATTAAAGGAGTTCCTTGCAACACCTTCAATCCTCTCAATGCACATCAATGGTGAAATTTTGTATTTTTATCTCTCATTGAGTGATCAAGCTCTCTTGTCCATGTTGGTACGAACAAAGGGGAGGATCTACTACCCAATCTATTATGTCAGTCATGTTTTACAAGGTTCAAAGCTTCGTCATAAAAAATTAGAGAAGTGTATCTTAGCGATTGTTATGGTAATGAGAAAGCTTTGAATATAATTTGAAGCCTACCAATTATTGTCTTAACTAATTAAAATCATAAAAACTGGATACTTAAGTCAAATGGTGAAATATGCCTTCGAGTTGAGTGCCTTCAACATTCAATATCAATAAGAGAGGCATATAAAGCTCAGATTTTGATTGACTTCATGCTAGAATTTATAACAAGTGAAGAGTCTATCATTTAGAATCATAAGCCAACCTAGGTCCTTATGTTAATGCATCACCAACTTGTGATGGTAATGGTTTTGGTCTAATATTGAAAGGTCTAAGGGGAGTACAAATTTGATACATACAAAAGTTTAGGTTTTTAAGTTGCAGCAATGAGTCTAAGTATGAGGTACTTATAGCAGGAATGAAGTTAGAGAAAGAGATCAAAGCTGAGCAATTAGATATATATATATATATATTTAGATTCTCAATTGGTCATTAACTACGTAAAAAGGCATAGTGCTACAAAGGATGAGAATATGGGGAAATACTTATTATTTGTTAAGGAGCTTGGTTCATGTTTTAAATACTAGTAGTTGGTCAAAATCCCGCAAGCACAAAATTATGTTGTAAACAAGCTACTAAAGTTAGCTTCCACAAGTCTACTGAATTGGGAAGAAAAAGTTTTTATAGAGTACTTGCCATTAAAGAGCACAAACAAGCAACCTGTAGAGTGTTTGGAGGTGCAATCAAAAGAATTAGAGCCTTATTAGATGGATCCCATTGTCAATTACTTGAAAAAATAAATCCTGCCTATAGATAACAAAGAAGCTTGGAGACTCATTTATAGAGTTGTAAACCTTATCATTATAAATGGAGATCTCTATAAGATAGGTTAAAGCATGCCTTATTTCAAGTGCCTATGACCTGCCAAGGCTAAATAAGGCTTATCTAGCCTACACTCAGGGTATGTAGCAATCACATTACAGCTGGAGCTCTATATGTGAAAGCTTTAAGGCTTAACTACTAGTGGCCTACCATGAAGAAGGACGCCCTTAGCTTAGTTTGGATTTGTGGCCACCATCAAAAGAATGCTTCTATAGAGAAGGCATCAAGTGTATACCTTATTCCATTTACCAATCTTTAGCCCTTCACTTAGTGGGGATTGGCTCTTTTGGGACCATTTCCTAAAACTACCAAGCAAAGGCAATACATCATTGTAGAGGTGGATTATTTTACAAAATGGGCCGAAGCTCAGGCTGTAGTGATCATCATGGAGAAGAGCATATAGGCTTAGCTAGTAACATTCTGACCAAGTTTGGGATCCATTATGCTCCAATTATGAACAATGGTCCTCAATTTGATAATTTTAGATTCAAGGATTTTTATGAGATATGTTACATTAAAATGTGTTATGCATTGGTTGTACACCCTCGGAGCAATTGACAAACAAAGGTAGTGAATATGGTTATCCTTCATAATCTATGGAAGAGTGTAAATCTAGCTAGGAGCTGATGGCCAGATGAGCTATCAAATGTTTTATGTGGTTATTGAACTACTCATAAGGCTTTAACAAGCCATACCCCTTATAAGTTATCCTTTAGGTCTAAAGCAATCCTGCCAATTAAGCTCCAAATTGAAATTGCAG
This sequence comes from Lumnitzera littorea, assembly GCA_024138015.1. Lineage (NCBI taxonomy): Eukaryota > Viridiplantae > Streptophyta > Magnoliopsida > Myrtales > Combretaceae > Lumnitzera > Lumnitzera littorea. The sequence continues at coordinate 55,317,716 of JAMXBB010000001.1, forward strand.
GGATCTAAGCTTATGACCCTCACCGTAATGACATTAGCCTCTCAGCAAACCTTGATACCATTCATAAGACCAAAACTCTAAGGAAGGCCCTTTTAACCACTTACCACTAGGGTGCAACTTAGTGCTATGACAAGCAAGTCAAGCAAAAATATTTCTAACCCAGTGATTTGGTATGTAGAAAATGGAAAGCTCTTGGAGTTAAGGAACGCCAAATGAAGTTGACCTTGGCGTAGGAAGATGCTTTAAGGGCAAAAGAGGTCGTCAAGAGTGAAAGGGCATACAAATTGGAAAGGCTCAATGGTCAACTTATTCCCTAAGCTTGGAATGCAAATAATTTAAGGTCATACTTTGAGTAGTCGACCTCTCTTAAGGAAAAAAAGTGTTTAAATTGGCAGTTTGAAATTTCGTGACCAATTGTGTGGTCATCCAAATTGGCAATAGACACCTTATTTTTGCCATCTTATAATTTTATTTATTTATTTTTATTATTTTTAGGTAATGAGAGGGTCTTAATTAAAAAATACAAAAAGAAAATGTAGAAAAAATATAAAAGAAAAAAGAAAACTTAGAAAAATACAAAAACAATAGGAAATTCAAGAAAATACAAAAAAAAAATAGAAAATCTAGAAAATTTTTTTAAAAAGAATAAAATATTTTTCTTTTTCTTTTAAATGGGAAAATTATAAAAAAAAAAAAGAGGAAAATAAAAATGTTTATAGTTTAGATTTAGGTGTTATTTTATTGCCTAGCTAGCTTTAAGTAGAGGAGCTTAAATAAATTTTTTTTGCATTAATTAATAGGGCATGGGCCAATAGGCCAACTGGTTTAACACTTAGTCTTAGCATTGCATTGAAGTGAGAAGTCTTGGGTTTGAACTTAGAAAGGCACAAAATTGTACCCTTTCATTTTTATTTTTTCTTTCTAGGCGTATTTGCCACATGTTAAGTGATTACTGGGCTACGTGTCCTAGCAAGACAAGCGGTAGGATCCCATTAGGCCACATGGCTAATGTGTTGCCACATTAGCATTCTCTTCACTACTAAGAATGGTTATGGAAGCTTGAAAACAATACACTTGCCATGTTCAAAGTAGCAATTTACAATCCTTTTTGCATCAATATTTTGTCAAAATCTAATACAAGTTTTTGCATAATTAGATTCTTGACATTGCCTACTTTGAATTAGACCCGAAAACTTACCTAAATTGAAGAATTAAAGTGGTAAAAAATCCATTTGAAATTCGTAAAAAAAACTCATTATGTTCATGTTGGACCAAGCTTAATTTGACCTTCAACATTAAATATCGAAGCTTCCATTACTTCATTCTAGTAATTTCAAACGCGAATCATTGTATTTTGACCAACAATTTACCCAAATTCAATTTGAATCATGTAATTCAATCTCAATTAAATTCTCGAATTAATTTTTCAAATTTAATTGGAGTAAGAACTTTCTAAGCTTAATCTTTGTTCGATATGTATAAATTGAAGGTTGTGGAGCCATTCAAAGCATCAAGCTCTCCTCGAAACACACAAACATGCACACATTCATCACTTTCTCTCATTATTGTATTATCTTTATCTCTCTAGGACTCGTATGAGCTCAAAGTTTTTTGACCTAAGATAAGTTATGCTAGGAAATCCCTAACATCTAAGCTCCCCAACGCCATCACATTCTTCAACCACAATAGCCCTTAGATTCACAATTGAAGCTCAACCACAAAACCCTATCTTACCCACACAGCTGCTACTCGAAACACCACTTTAAGCCACCACTAACTGAAAACACTATCATGGTTGGACTCATCATGCTCTAAAACTCCTAACCTAGCTACTACTTAATGCCCAACTAGCCTCTCACCTTAATTGCAAACAACCACCACCACTACCACTCTCCAACGACCCCCAAATGGCCACCATTGGTTGTGGCACCCTCGCCAATCCCCTTATCATCAATAAGATACACATGAAAGTGAGTTTACTCACTTCAAAAACCATCGAAAACTGCCCTTAGCTACACTATCTCAATCGCAACTTCTCCCTTTTGTTGGAACACGCACGGTACATGTGAATTAGGTCGAGTTCTAATCTACTCTTGCTAATGGACCCAACTAATACCTTGCTCCATCACCTAGCTTGCGTAAGACCCTGGTCTAGTTCCTTTCTTTCTTTCCATAGTTTTATGGTATATCCTTTTTATTTTTTTCCATTTGTTAGTTATTTATTTACAAATAAAGAAGAAAAGCCAAAAGAAAAATAATAAAACTTCCTTTTGTTTTGAATAAATACATTTTCTATAAATAGACTTTTAAATTTGTTATTTTTTTCTTTCTTTTTAAATTCTTAATTTGAAATAAACCCTTTTTGGGTCTTATTTTATAAAAGATTTCCAAGAATAAAAAGGATGCATTTGATTATATATATATATATAGTCTTATCACTTAGAAAAATTTGCTTTCTAAAAAAAAATTCAAATTAAGGTTTTCTTTTAGAATTTCTCAAAACATCAAATTAAGAACCTTCTTTTAAAATTTTTCTAAAATAAAAAAAAAAAATGGTTAAGCGTAGTAAACTCAGCCAATTTTCAAAAATAAAATGAATCACCAACTAAAGTTTTCATGAAAGAACAACTGAAAGTTTGATCCTTTTAAGAAAATACATAGGTACCTATAAGGTGACTTAAAATAGGGAAAAAAATTTTATTTTCCCTTTTGTAGATAAATAAATATAATTCTTTAATTCATTCACTTTTGTAAATAAAAAAAAAAAAACTAATTCTCTTTCTTTCTTACTAATTAAAGCTATTCTTTTAAGTTGAAAGGGTAATTTGAAAAATAAAGTTAAAATCAGAAGGTCAAAGTGGTATCCACTAGGGTTTAATAAGTTAACTCATATACTCAATTTCTTTGGTTTAAAAACATGTTTTTTTCAAAAGTGATTTTATCACGGTCTAATAGCTAAGTTATAACTTATCTATCCAATTAGTTATAACTTAACCTTTCTTTCCTTTTTCTTGACCCTAGCCAGGTGGCAACTCCAAACCTTTCTAAAATAGAAAAATAGAGTTTTTCTTAACTCTTAGTTGAGGGTTAATATTAAATGAGTTAAGATTTAATACCAATCAAGTTAAGAAAAATAATAAAAAATGAGGAGAAAAATTTGGACTCGACATTGACATACCTGGTTTTACTTTATAATATCATTTAGACTGTTGATGTTTATGTGCCTAGTCGTACATGTTGATGTATTATTGTTGTTTTCATGTTTTTGATGACTTAAGTAATGAAGCACATTGATTATATTATGTTTGTTGATCTTGTGCCATATTTTTCATGAATGTCATTCTCTTAATAGCAAAGCTCCACTTTAATACAAGGCCAAGTTAAGGCTCATATGTTATCCTATGCCAATTTAAATGGCTAATAGGTTCCATCTCAACTTCTTGTGAAATTAGAGAAGAATTAAAGCATCTCTAAACCCTAGATATAATGAGTGATGACTAAAGTAAACAACATATTATATCTAAATCCTATAACAAAATATGGATGGTGGGAGTAAGACATCTTAAAGGGAGGATCAAAAGAATCCAACCAAAACTCTCTATGTCTTATGATAAGTATGGATAAGGAGTTATTTAAAGCCCTAAGCTATTAAGAAGTGACTGGCTAAAAGCATTCTATGTCCTCGATAAGTACAGAAAATGAGCTATCTAAAGTCTAAAGCTACTGAATAGTGATGGGTTAAAACTCTTCAAGTCCAAAGATAAGTATGGACGATAAGTTACTAACAACCCTAATTCATTATGCAATAATGAGCTAGAGTCAAGAATCAAAATAAATGGAAATTGTAAGTTAAGCATAGAATAGACAACATATACAATATTCAAGTCATAGAAAATAAAAATACTTATACATAAAACAAAGGTTAGCATACCGACCTAATTGTGCAATGAAAGTTTTTGACAAATAGATGGAAAAATAAAACAAAGGAGAACAAATAGCAATTTAATCTTTGGTAGCAAAATTATCAGGAGTTGGAGCTGGATTTGCAAGAGGAACATTAGCAAGGGTAGTTAAGAGGTATTTTGAATCTCGTCCTTGGCACCAATAAGAACATTACCACCTTCAACAAGTCAATTGTCCCCCTCTAGGACTTCTTGGTTAGCAACATCTTCCTAGACTACAAAGGCTAATGAGAGTCAAGCCCCTTGACCTTTAACCTAAGCTAGGGTAAGAGGCTTATCTAGCTTAATTGCCCAAATACTCAATTGTTGAGCTAATCCCAACCACTTCGACATGCAAGATACTACCACTCTACATGGACTTCCAGATCATTGACCTGCTTAGTGTACAACCTTGATCAGTTTCAATCTATTTAAGTTGTCTGTAATGCCCAACCTAGTCTACTCGACCTATCTTAAGGAAGCCAAGTTGATTGGAAGCTCTTCAAACGCTAACCTAATCATCACCTATCAAAAACTGTTAGCAGCAAGCATGCTACCTACTCCAGCAACAATACGTATCCTTACATCTACATCCAACACCTGACAAGTGGAACCTTCTCTTTTTAGAAGCATTACAAGAATGTCCTTCTATTTTTGCATTAACATTTACATGTATTTCTTACCCTTTTTAGTAAATTTAGTTAGTCTTATAACCTTAGTGTACTCGGGTATAAATACCCTATTATGTCCTTTCTTGTATTCAAACTTATTATCTTTAATGAAATGTTTTCTCTAAGTTTTTCCTTCCATCTCACATTGAGAGTTATCTAAAACCCCAAACTCATAGCAACCTTGAGTTATGCTAGCGTACAACCCATCATCTCAGACTGATGAGTCACATTCGGCAAAGTGGTGGTTTGGAAGTTCTTGAGCAGTGAGTTACATCTATGAGTAGCCGACGAGACATATTCCTTTTCCCCTTCTTGTTATGTTTGTTTCTCTACTTAAAACCTTACTTAACCTTTCTCTAGTAGTTTCTTTAAAGGACCCATTTACACTACGATAAGCCCTCTTTCGAGGCACCCCCTTCCGAAGCACATCAAGGGCTTCCTCCTTCCAGCCTCTAACAGTGAAGTTTAGGCTCAAATTATAATCAGGATGGCGATTCAACATCTCCTCCCTGGCCATGTTGATACCATCTAGCATTTTCTCTAAGAGTATACTCATATACTATTCACCATCATGAACTTCTTGAAGGACTCTCTCATAGCTTGCTCCTTAACTAACTTTTTCTTCAAAGTCGATGACCTTAACTTTTAGCTCATCACACAAGCTCTACAACTAACAAACCTCCTCAACATGTTTACCTTTAAGATTATCCAATTCAATCTGGATCCCTTGTAAGTCAGTGATGAGCTAAGAGCTCTTTTTCTATCCCACTATTAGGGAAGCCTACTTTTCCTATCGCAATCCAACCTCCTTGTCCAACTTCTCTTTCAAGTTCTTCATCTTCTCATCTAATTTGGTTTTTCCCTCACCCCATTTTTGCCTATGTTTCATTTGCTCTACTTCTAAATTGGCCACCTGATCTTTAGCCACCTCTACAATTGAAGAGGAAAGAATAAATAGTAAAAATAGATAAAGTAAAGAGTCCATAATTAAAATAAGACCATAAGTATGTAAAAGCCTTACCGCCTTCTTCTATTCCACTAAAGCATTGATAATCATGAGTAGATGTTAAGAGCACTAAAAAGGAAAGAACAAAGTTATAAAGAAAGATATGATAGCACTAACTCTCATAATAACCCCTTAGATCCTTACATCATATAATTTGGTAGTAGCTAACTATTGAAGACCATCAAAACTTATGGGTCGGCAATACTTGATATTCTTATTACTTGGACTGATGTCTTTGGGATGATAGACTCCTTCCACTTGCTTAAAAGTAATCTTACCATTGCTAAGGGTGTAACCACTTATGTTGACCTACCAAAGAGGGAAAATTTAGGATATAAGCTGATTTTCCTTTAGAGATGGGGCTACGGGGACTAAAATTGCCATCGCGAGGTTGCTTTGTATATGGGTTCGTATGACCCCCATCAGGTTGTCCGGAATCTTTATTTTCATTTTTCTCTAAACCTTCTTCTACAACCTTCCCCTTTGTAGGATCACGAACAAGAGGTTTCTTAAACTTAGTGTATGGCTGCTTCCTTAGTAGATTGGCCTTTGTGACCTTTCTCTTTTGAGAAACTCCCCCCTTTAGAGCTTGTATCTCCTCCTAAGTTCTTTTAGCAAATGTTTTCTTAGGTGGAATAGCTTTCTTTATGCATCTGACCTTCCTTTGGAGCATTTCTGGCCTTCAGATTGGCAAACAAACTCTTTGAATCAAGGTTCTTAAGCTACATGACCACATGAAATTCAAAGGCAGGTTAGGCTAGAAAAATGTAAAAATGAAAAATAACAACTTAGAAATGCCATACTATGAATGGGCATGGAAGATTGCCTAGCCTCTAAAGTAGTCAGTTGAGGTCCCTCCACTAGCAAGCCCTACTCAGCATAATGAATCATAAACAATATATACCTTTTAGGTCCATAACTATACCTTCATTTGTTCTCTCCAAAATACTTTCATCCCCATGTACTACTTGACCTCATCTCTAAGGAAAATCGAAGTTGCAGAATAATACATATCAATAATTGTGACAACGTCCCAAAGGAACCAATGATTATCGTATGCTTTCGTGATTGTATCATAAAAAACACGATTATTTAGAAGCAATTTCTTTATGTCAACCTGCTTGATCAATTGAGACCAAAATGTAGGAAAATCGAGATTGATTTTTAACCTAACTACAACCTACAAATGTAAAACCACCTACTACCTCGTTTAATTGTAAAGAAATAACCAAATAAAGTCAAGGTAACCTTAACTTCTAGGTCCTCACAAATATACTGAAAGACTATTATTAGCTATAGGAATTAACATGCTTGAGCATATGTGATGATAAGTGAAAAATGACCTTTTGAAAAGAGAAAAAGGAAATTGAAGACCAACCTCAAGGTACTTTTCAAAAAATGCAAACTCATGCTCTCCAAGGGATGTGATACGTTATGAACTTAAGGTTGTTCAATCCTCCAATGATGAGGAGTAGAATTGAATTAAAGATGCTTGTCATTAAATTACTTCTCCATTAATGTGCTTGAGACTCCATTAAGGCTCAAATCATATTCGATGCTTGTATACAAGGGGACAGTTGGAAGGTTACCTTCATTGTCAAAAGGATGATGGTTCACTTCGAAGATGAAATGTTGAATACTTTAGGGGTTATAAGCAAGTTTTGATTTCAAATTTGAGAATTTGTCAAATCGATATATTGACTATTATTAGACATCGTAACCTTGAGAAGGTGGCTAAAATGAATAAGAAGAGAGGGGAAAAAAAGATTTTTCTACTAAAAGTGTGAATAGAGAGCAAAGTTTTTTTAGGAAGATTGATGTTTAATCGGTCTACAAAGAAATTAATGAAGGAAGAAGAAAGAGAAAAAGGAAAAAGAAATAAAAATATGGAGGGAGTAACTAGAAACAAGCATCAAGATCTGTAATCGTTGCCTATAGTTTATGGCCATATGATAACACCCCTCTTTAGAAATTAAACAGTCATAATTAAATCCACTACTTAGAATACATGTGGTAACTGTCATGTCAACATGAATTTTAATGTTCAAAAGATGGAGCGCTACAAATTAGGCATGATCCTTTCTATACACGCAAAGTAAGGGTAGATTAGGTGCCAATAAAGTTTAACCATAATTCAGCTAGTGCAAATGCAAACCTAAAGTCTTAAGCTTAGAATAGATCAGACATCACAATTTCATACTCTGTAAACTCTATGAATTATCTAACTTAAAGCATTGTAATACACCATGTTGCTCTCCTTGGTGTCATCACCTAAGAGAGTCGAGGGGCAAATATTTATGGGGATTTTCATTCTAAGATGTTTGAGACCTTTAGGCGACCTGAAGGGGTTAATGTCCGACAACTTGCACCTAATTTCTTACATCCTTTATCAACTTCTAAACCTTCAAGGGATTGACAGTTTAGGTAACAAATAAGCTCGAATAAGGACTATTCACATGAAAAGAGGTTGCAGCTAACCACGAATAGGTCAAAAAAGAAGCAAAGAGCTTAGGAAGATTTGGTCCAACCCTTAGGAGTTCAAATTTAAACATAGGCATAAGCAGTTAAGAGTCATTACTCAAATAATAGCCCATAACCCATCATTAATTAACCCACATTTTAGGAATTTTAGGGATAACCCACAATTTAAATTCCCTATGTGAAGATTCTAGAGGCAACAATTACCAACCTCCCTCTACAAATAGAGGGTGGCATACTATAGTAAGCTTCTTTTAACTACTGGAACTTTGCATACTTTACTTCCCTCTTACTTTTTATATATCTTCAACTGAATCTTACTTAGGCATCAGAGTAATTACAATGGAGTTATCCCAACACCTCCCATGGCCTAATCAATTCTTTTAGTTGGGACTAAACCAGTTGATCAACCAACTTTCATTCAATCCAAATTCAATTGTCAATAGTAACTATTAAAGTTACTAGCTTCCACAAACTTATATAGCTTTCGACTAATTATTTACTTTTACGCTACTATTATATTTTTGTACCGTAACATTCACCTTTTAGTGGGGATTTGATTTTGCCTTTTTCACTTCATTAAAATAATTTTATGAAATTAGACTTTTGTATATTTGTTACATCGACAAATTAAGGGCATTTTTATAAATACAACTATGACATAGGAATTGAATCCATGATTCTATAAACCTTTCCGAGTGTAAAAATTGATTTACCATTCTCTTGTCAATTCCAATATATATATTCCAATTTCTTCCATTTTCTGCCAGTCCTATATTCCAAACATGAGGTTAGTGTTTGTGATGAAGGCAGCTTGAAAGACCTGTTTTACGACATAAAAGCTGGGAAAAAGAGAAATATTATGAAAATATTCGCCAAAAACTCATTCTAAAACCGTCGTCTTCCTCTTTTCCTACCAAGAGTTTAAGATGCAATTTTCAATATAATAAACGATTTACTTCCTTTTGATCAATGTATTCCGTCCAACTGGGATTACTCTTTTTTCGAGTAACAGCACTTTTCGTAGCCCCGACACTCAACAGCTCTTGTGACAAAGAATACACTTCTGCTCTACTAACTATGGTTTGCATTTCATCGATCCACACATTTGTGGTTAAAATTAAGCTTTTCGTGTATGCAATCACGTCGCACACTTCTTTGATTATATCCGCTCCAATTCTAGAGAAATTGAGGATCTGAATTTCCTACTGTAGAATGTTGCCGTACGTACAACTGGAAAACTAATGGCTGACATACAATTTAAGATTTGCGGAGGGAAAAGACAAGATATGACAAAACATAAGAGGAGAGAGAAAGAAGAAAGAGAGAGGAAAAAAATGTAGCCGTAAAACGTGATGATTCATTCTGATAAATTTGGCTTAGTTCCATTGAAAATATCTTTAAAACTTTTGAAAATAAAAATTCAATGGAATTGGATGCAATGAATAGATATCCATGTTCATTAGTTTTACATGCACGAAACAATAAACCAATTATATACTGGCATATCATTCATACACGAGTATTAAATTTGAAAGAGGTGTAACTTCATCAATATGGAAAATAAAATAATTATGTCTACTTGGGCGCAATACTAATTATTATACACGCCAAAATTATTAGTAAGGGACAAAAATGTAAAACAAAGATAAAATTTTCGATTTTGTGATTTCTATGTTGTTTTAGATTATGATACATCAAGGATCAAAAGAGAAATTAAGAAAATGGATGGACATTAATTTATATGTCTAATTTTTGAGAAATGTGATGAAAAAAAAAAGGTATTAGCAATTAAGTGACGATAATGTATAAAAAGAGATGTTGCATTGGAAAAAATGTTTGATAATTATATTAAATATATAAAATTACTTAAGGGCATTTTTGATGATTTGATGGATAATAAAAATATCAATCTTATTATGGAAAATATTTGCTTCTTCTTATGAATACTAGTAATAATTCAATAATTGAGTGTAGATGACTCATCCTTTGGATGTATACTACTAAGACATACCATTATCTAAGAGAAATGGGTAAATGATTGAAGATTTAGTATGATAATTGCTATGTAAGACATTATTTGCAAGGCATATGAATCCTTTTTTATACTTGTTGATAGGCCCTTCTGTTGCTCTAAAGGCCCACTTCTATGTAATTAGACCTGTCCATTGTCCTTGACCATCTCTTGTACAAAAAGCCCCAACCTTCCACTCAATGGATTGACTTACTCAAGCTTGAATAGACAAACTAGCCTAAGCCCAAGTATTAGCTAATCATTAAGAAGCCTAGTGCCTACACGTAGGGTCAAAGAAGCTCTGAGCAATCCCCTAGCCTTAGATGAGGAAGGTGACTAAGAACCATCAATAAAGCTCTTAAGATGCCAGACTCCTCAATTTCAAGCTCCAAAGACCTGAGGAGTCCAAGATACAAGAGTCCATAGCTAGGAAACCTCTATATGACCACCATTCCACTACACTAATTGCTCAACACCTAAGCTTGAGATTACGTTTTAAGGGGAGACTCAACTTTCCATTCTTCTCTCCCCTTATTAAATGTTTTGTCACAACCAATTTTATAGCTTAGGAATCTAGCCATTTAGGCCATGACAGTTGCCTATGCTGATGTGACAGGCTCCTTCCCCAAGACCTGTGAATCGATAGAAAGAGTTGTCCTTTCCCATACTAACCATGCCCCTATCTTAAACAGGGTACAAGCTAATCCCCAGTCGACAAGTAGATTTAGCAAGTCAACCCCATGCCATATAAATAAGACATGGAGCTTTAGGCGGAGGGATCCTTTTTTCTCTCTCCTAGTCCTTCTCTTTAAGCACTCCTTAATTACTTTTATTTCCCTCCTTTTACTCCCAAATACTCTCCCTGCTAACTTAAGTGTCAAAGGGTCCTTATTGGCATCACCATAGGAGGCATTTTGCAAGTATACCATCGTTCATAGCTACTAGACCACCAGGAGTGTATGTGAGAACCACCCTAATGATATACACTATTACCATTTGGCTTCCACCATTTATGCAGACCTACCTATATGGCTAAGAGCAAAAACTCAAACTCGCATCCATCACTTCATGAAGGTAGTAACCAATCATCAACACCACCACCACCACTATCATCACCATCACTACCACGAATGACTCAACTACCTTCAAAACTTAACCAAATAAAGACAATGTTTAACCAACTCATGGAGGCTAACCAAAAAACCCTTCAGTAAAACACCAATTTGCTGTAGTAATTAATAGCCACCTACAAACTAAAAGGCAAGGCTAACCATGATGATCCCTTTGCTATCTCCTCAAATAAACCAAGCAAGCACACCAGGAGTTCACCAATTCCTCTAGCTAACCCAGCGTGATCACACGAGCATGTTTAATCTAAGTGTCGTCCTATTAAGGACCTACATGATAGATTGAACACCAATCATGGTAAAGTGCAAGTGTAAGGTAAGCTATCTGGCACTAATAAAATATGAAGACAAATCTCCCCAAATTGTTTATGAAAACCATTAGAGGAGATGAACATGCAAGAACTCAATGAACATATTCGCCGCACCAAAAGCATATGCAAAGGAAAGTGTACTGAATCCTCAACTTGATTATTAGGCATAGTTGTGAGTAGAAGCCCATTTACACCACTAATCTTAGAGGAAACCCTCCTAAAGGGTATCTAATTTCCATACCTCAACACCTATGATGGCTTAAGTGATCTGGATGATCATCCAATGCAATTTTCAAACCACGTTGAGCCTATATGATTTCTTTGATGCCATAATGTGCGAAGCATTCCCTAGTACACTAATGAAGGTCGCATTGATATCATTTAACTAACTACAAGACGATTTAACCAACTCCTTCAATGACTTGGTGGTTAGACTCCAATAGCACTTCCTCAATAGCAAAGTATTATGCAAGCACTAATCGACCTTGTATAACGTTTAGCTCAAGCCTAAGGAAACTCTTCGATCTTTTTGCTAATGTTTCAATTGCGTAAAGCTTCAAGTCCTAAAGGTCAACACCAAGGTTGCCCTTGAGGATGTCATATGTAACCTGGATCTCAACTGTAAGTTCTTTGAAGCCATCGCTCGGAAACCTTGGAGGAGTTTGTGAAAACAAGCAAGCAATACATCACCCAAGAGGACTCTATCTAAGTGCGATTGGAGAGAAATAGTCACAACCAAGTGCCTCACTTAAAGATCGCCTCGACCCTCGAGAAGATCACCCATCTTCTTCTAGAGAGCACTGAGAGAAATAAAAATAGAAGTTTGTAGACTATATGAAGTACACCTTGCTAAGCTACCTTCTTAGAAAAATCCTTTATGGGGTCTGAAGATAGCTTCCCTAATCTACATACGTTGGAGAGACCCCAAGGGAAGTACCCTCGAGCAAGTTTTGTGACTACTATAGTTTACACAGCCACAATACAAATAAGTGTCGCCACCTTAGAAACGTCGCCAAAGGCCCTGTTCACAAAGGTCACATCAAATACCTTACCACTGATGAGAGGAATCAAATCTAATGGCAGTCCAAACACTATCAAGTTAACAAAGAACAACAACAACTACTATTACTATAGTAGTAGAGAAACCCTAATGACATGCAGTGTTGTAGCAAATGAGGATATGTCCAGACCATAGCCTAAGGACCAAGATTATCGAACATAACCTATCTCTAGCAACCATAATACGAGGAACTATCCATCTAAGCTAAGAAACCAAAGATCGATACCACCATCTCCTTCTCATATGAAGACAAGGTACGCATAAAATATCTCCATATCAACCATGTTGTGATCAATGTCAAAATAAGATATTTTGATGTTCTAAAAAACCTTTGTCAACAATGCAAGCTCATTGGATATCCTATTTTACTAAGCTTACCTACAAATGAAAAGCCAGCTCGAAGAACCCTTCCAATCATATAATCAAAGCCCTACTAGCTTTGGAGGAATGTCTCTTCTAACCAAGGGTGTGACACACACTCCATTCAGCTAGGTGATGACGAGTACATCGTCTCACAGCTTATCAACTTCATCATTGTCAACCATTAGTCTCCCTACAGTGCTATCCTAAGAAGACCAATTTTTAACAAATTCGACATGTCCATTAGTCAAAGATATCAAAAAAGTTAAGTTCCTAACACCTATGGGAGTTGATGTTGCTTAGGGTGACCAAAAGTTATAAAGATCACTATATTTAAGTGACATCTCTTACAACCACGTCATATACATTAATCAACACCGGAGGAGGCATTAAGCTCAAGAGGAGAGCTTGACGAGAAAACCAAGGTAATACAGTGGTATGCCTAGGAGCTTAGTTATCACTAGGACTTACCGAGGTGAATTTGAATTGAAATGGGTATTTCGAGATATCGATGAAAATTAGAGGGAAATGGTCTAAAACCGAATTAGAATTGTTGAAGTGAAGCTGCTCGAAGAATGTGACTCACCAATAAGCACAACATGACTTAACACCAAACTTAATATGATGCATAAGTTGGTCCACCCACCACTAATCTTGAGCTACTCGGCAAGATTAGATAAGAGTGTTTGAAACATGAACTTGGAGAGGGTTGTCTCATAAGAGTAGAATATCCAATATTAAAATATAAGTTATCTATGGCTTATGAAAGAAAAGGACTATTTATAGTAAGTCCCAAGGTAGCATTACAAATAATGAAATGACAAAAAAGTATATACAAAAAAGGGGATTCCTAGTACATACCAAAAAGAGTAAAAAGAACAAAAGACCAAAAATAGAAAAGTAGTATGATGTTAGATGAGATGGGTAGGTAGCTGTGCAACATTGGTCCCATACGAATATTCTCTAAGCATAGCAAGCAAGAAGAGTCAAAATGTTGTGGCAATAAAGGGCTAGGATGAGAGAGATAGTGGCATGCCAAGAGAAAACTATTTAGCCGTTTAATTAAGTCTCTCGTCACTCGACAGGAACTTCTCGGTAGTGTTTGGTCGGATTACTCGGTACAAGTCCTTGGTAAGGGAACGGTCAGCATCATCATTACCAAGTATATAAATCAACGTACAATGATTAAGGGAACTTAAGGAGTTCAACTACATCCCTTTAGCGTAAACGTTTTGGTCATCAGTAGGTTGCCGAGAGAGAATTCACTAGGTAAAGGATTGGAGTTCTCAAAGCCGTGCGCAAGTAATGGGACCGTTAGTCGGCAATTCATTAGTTCCCTAGGGTTGTTGATGATTTGCCATCAAATCTTGATCTTCATCATCTTCAAGCACATATGGAGTTAAGTCAATGACATTAAATGTGGTAGACACGCTAAGACCTTCGAGTAGCTCAATCTCGTAGGCATTATCATTAATGCACCAAAGGATCCTATAGGGGCCATCCGTTTTGGGAGATAGTTTGTTTGTTCTCTTACTAGGGAAGTGTTCCTTGCTAAGATGGATCTAGACAAGGTCCCCAAGAGCATAAATGATTTGTTTCCTTTTGTAGCTTCCCAATTCCTTCTGTCGATGGCCAGTTGCTAGGCAATTCTTTAATATAACCTGTGAAATTCCTCAACACACTACAATCCAGATTGACTCTCTCCTTGTGTAATTGGACTGTTAACCAAGTCTAAGGGTAAGTTCGGGTTAAGTCCATAAACAACCTCAAATGGTGATGTTCTAGTAGAGCTATGAGTGGAGCAATTGTAGGCAAATTCAATGATGGGCAAGCATAAATCCTAATCTCGAGAGTTCTTTCCAATAGTGGTACGCAGGAGATTACCGACAGTTCTGCTAACTACTTCAGTTTGGTCGTCTATCTGAGGGTAGCAAGAGGTATTGAACAGGAGTTTAGTACCAAGTTTCCTCCATAAGGTCTTCCAAAAGAAGCTCATGAATTTAGAATCATGATCAAACATAATACTCCCTAGTACTCTATCTAGTCGCACAATTTCCTGCAAAAAGAGGTTAGCGATGAATAAAGCATCATTAGTTTAGTAGCAATGGATGAAGTAGCTTATCTTGCTGAACCGATCAACCACTACTATGATCGAATCATGTCTTCTTAGTATGTAAGGAAGGCCAAGCATGAAATCCATGCTTAGATCAATTTACGGCTGCTCGAGAATTGGTAGGGGTGTGTATTCTCCATAAGGTTCTTTCCTCCCTTTTGCATACTTACACACCTTATACCTCTCAAGTATTTGGTGCACATCCCTCATCTTCCCAAGCTACTAAAAGTGCTCCTTTAATATCTTAATCATCCTCTTTTCCCCAAAATGGCTAGCCAGACCCCCGACGTAAGCTTCTCGAACCAATAGCTCCCTTATAGAACCACCCAGGATGCAAATCTGCTTTCCCTTCATCAAGAACCCCTCACTTAAATAGAAATCGTCCACAGCTCCTCTATCACTGCACTTGGCTACTAAAGGCCTAAAGTGTAGGTCATACTCATATTGATCAGGTAAAGTGCCAAATCCAAGCACTTTAGCTTGCAACGTCATAATGAGAGTATAATGGCAAGAAAGTGCATCAACTACTATGTTGGTACTTCCCTTCTTACTCCTAATGACATAGTAAAAGGTCTCCAAGAACTTGACCCACTTAGCATGACGCCGAGAAAGCTTTTACTGCCTACGAAGATGCTTGAGAGATTCATGATCCGAATTAATGATGAATTCTCTTAGAAATAGATAATATTGCCATTTTTGAAGTGTACGAATAAAGGCATAGAACTCCTTATCGTAGGTTAAGTAATTCAAGGTAGTACCTTGGAGTTTTTTATTGAAGTAGGCAATGGGTTGATGCTTCTACATAAGGACAGCACCAATGTTGACACTAGTTGCATCACATTCAACCTCAAAAACCTTCTTGAAATCTGTTAAGGCAAGTACTGGAGCAGACGTCAACTTACACTTTACATCTTCAAAACACCTCTAAGTCTTTTTGGTTCAATTAAACTCAATGTTCTTCTTAGTTAATTCGGTCAACGGTGTAGTTATGGAGCTAAAGTTCTAGATAAATCTTCGATAGAACGAGGCTAGGCCATGGAAACTCCTGACTTCGGTTACATTAGTCGGCATAGGCCACTCATTAATAGCCCTAACCTTTTCCTCATGAACTCGAACTCCACTCCTTGAAACGACATATACAAGGAATATAACCTCTCTTTGATAGAACGCGCATTTCTTCAGGTTGTCAAATAATTTCTTAGCATGAAGTATATTAAACACCAATCTCCAATGTTCAACATAAACAAGAAGGTCAGCACTGTCGACCAAAATATCGTCAAAATAAAACACAACGCATTTGCCTATCAATGTTTTGAGAACATTATTCATGAGCCTCATGATTGTACTCAGCGTGTTAGTTAAACCAAATGGCATAACCATCCACTCAAATAGACCATTCGAAGTCTTAAAGGTTGTTTTCTATTCATCTCCCGATCTCATTCATATTTGATGATAGTTACTCTTTAGATCTATCTTCGAAAGGATGTGTACATCATGCAACTCATCGAGCACGTCATCCAACCGTAGGATCGGGTATCGGTACATAACAGTAATCTTATTGATGGTACGGCTGTCAATGCACATCCTCCATGATCCATCTTTCTTTGGTACTAGCACGGCTGGGATAACACATGGCCTCATGCTCTTACGGACATTTTCATGATCTACCCACTCATTAACTTGTTTTTTCAACTCAGCCGCCTATTCAAGATTGAGTCTATAAGTAGGTCGATTTGGTAGGGTTGCTCCAGGTTGAAGATCAATGCAATGCTCAATTCCTCTCAAAGGAGGTAATCCTTTCGGCATCTCGGCAAGGAAGAGGTCAGCAAATTCCTAAAGTAGTTGCTGCACTTCAACAGGTAAGTTCTCAGCTTTTTTAATCTCTAAGAGTTTCTTAACCAAGAGGAGTACATAGTCCTTAACCTTAACCTCTCGTGTAAACTGAGCTTGGGAAATCACCAAGGACTTTCGCTTCAAAGATCTAGCAAACTATCCCTAGGCTTCTTACACTTCGTTAAGACTCATAAGTGTCAATATAACTTTCTTCCTATCCTTTTGAAACATGTAGGTGTTTTTATACCCATTGTATAACACTCTTAAGTCAAATAGCCACGGTCAGCCAAGTAATATGTGAGATGCACACATGGGAAGGACATCACACATCACCTTGTCCCTATACCTATCACTAATAGTAATCGGCAGTTTGACTTACTTGGAAACGTGTAATCCTCCTTTCTTGTTCAACTAATGAATCTTATACAACTTGGGGTGTGGAATAGTCAACAATTTCATGGCTTTAACTACCCCTTGTGCGATGACATTAGTATAGCTCTCTTCGTCAATGATCACAACGCATAGCTTGCCAGTCACCTGGCAATTTGAATGAAAGAGGTTATCTCTTTGCTCATTTTCTTTAGCCATAAAAGTACTAAGAAATCACCGAACAACAAAGCAATACTCAGCTCTGTCTTCAAAGGTTATCTCAACCTCCTAATCTTCTTCAAATTCTTCTAACATCCAACCTGTTGCCACTTCTTCCTCTCCTTCACTCGCACTTTCTACTTCCAACTAGGGCCTGTCTCCCTTTATGGTCATGACTCGGTGTCCAAACATTGACTAGCTATGTATCCATAGCCATAGCATTTAAAACGTTTAATTTCTTGGGTTTTCCTCCTTAAACTCTAACCCTGGTCTCTTCAGATCTCGAGTTCCTTGGTCTTGCTCTTACCTCGGCCCTCGTCTAATCGGCTTGACATGTGTCCCCAGTGTTCCATTTCGGAACTGTTTAACGCCCTATCATTCCCTAGTCTACTCGATAAGCTAGTCCTATTCAACACCATGGTTCAATTACTTGGCATTCAGCTAGCTTGGTTCTACTGTTGCCTTTCAACACTCTGAGCTATACGAATGGTTTCATCTAAAGTTGTAAGGCTTTGTAATTCCACAATGTGACCATCTCAGCTTGGAGTCCTAAGATGAACTGTACTATAGTTCAAGTCTCAATCTCATCAACAACACATCGTATCATGAGCAATTGAAACTCTTAAACATAGTTGTCTATGGATCTATTACCTTACCTCAAGTCTTGGAGTCATCGACAAGTGTCTTGTTCATAGTGTTCGAGAATGAACCTATTCCTCAAAACTCTCTTCATGTTGTTCTATGTTTAGACCTCGCGTCGGGTCCCTAGGTGAACATTCTATAACTTCTTTCACCGCATTGTCTCATACTTAGAAAATTCTAACATGACCACTCTAATGTGGACAACATCTTCATAATCATAAAAGTCAAATATCTTTTCGATCTTCTCTTCCCAGTCCAAGTAGTCATCAGTACTACTAGACCCATTAAAGTTCGAAATCTATACCTTAAGATGTTTGGCACCTCTTGGCACTTTAAACTCTCACTCATCAAGTCCAACATACTGGTCTTCTTCTTCATCATACTCTTCCACTTCGTCCAACTCTAACCTTCTTCTCATGGCTTTATTAGCATGTCGTGATGGTGTATGGTTCACTAGAAAGGCTTCTAGAACTCGCTCGTTCATCTACCTCCTCGGCCTATCTCTCATTTCTCGGCCTTACTCAACAACTCTCTTACATGGTCCATTCTCTAAGACACTATTTACTGAGATAGCTAAATTGGCCATAATAGCAGCAAGATCTTGTATCTGCTCATCAATAGTAAGTGGTATTTGTTGGGTCACTCGACCATAACCATGATCATCACTTTCGACATCGTGAATCTCTCCTTGTACACTAGGGTTTGCAATTCCTAGCACAAGGTTTTAGTAACTACAATTCACACAGATGACTACAATCACACATAATATCTCAAATAGTAGACTAACTATTACTATACAGCTCTTGATCTCAACCTCAACCTCAACCTCAAGCTCTAATACTAGGAATATTTGGTGTACCTAGGAGCTTAGTTATCATTAGGACTTACTGAGGCGGATTTGAACTAAAATGGTTCCTTCAAGATATCGAAGAAAATTAGAGGGAAATGATCCAAAACTGAATCAAAGTAGTTGACGTGAAGCTGCTCAAAGGATGTAACTCACCAACGAACATAATACGACTTGACACCTTGATATGATGCATAGGTTAATGACAAGGTCCCCTTACCACCAATCCTAAGCTATTTGATAAGATTAGATAAGAGTGTTTGAAACATGGACTTAGAGAAGGTTGTCTTACAAGAACAGAATATTCAATATTAAAATGTAAGTTATCTATAGCTAACAAAAGAAAAAGACTATTTATAGTAAGTCCGTACGGTAGCATTACAAATAATGAAATGATAAGAAAGTATATACAAAAGGGGGATTCCAAGTACATAACAAAAGGGATAAAAAGGTCAAAAGACCAAAAATAGAAAAGAAATATAATGTCAAATGAGGTAGATAGGTGGTAATGCAACATTGGTCCCATACGAATATTCTCTAAGCACAACAAGTGAAAGGGGTTAAAATGTTGTGGTAATAAAGGGCAAGGATGAGAGAGATGGCGGCATGCCGATAGAAAACTATTCGGCCATTTAAGTGAGTCTCTCATCCTTCGGTAAGAACTTCTCGACAATATTTGCTCAGATTACTCGATACAAGGTCCTTGGCAAGGGAATGGTTGGCATCATCACTACCGAGTATACAGATCAATGTATAACAATTAAAGGAGCTTAAGGAGTTTAGTTATATCCCTTCGACATAAACTTTCTAGTCATCAGTAGGTTGTTGAGAGAGAATTCACTGAGTAAGGAATTAGAGTCCTCGGAGATGTACGCGAGTAATGGGACCATTAGTCAACAGTTCATCACATAGTTTAACAACCCCTATTATGCAGATTAGAACCTCCTTGTCCACTAAGGAGAGAGAAGAAATCGTGGCCTTCATCCACTTTAATTTTGATGTTTTTGCATTCTCTCTTAAGGAAATGCCAAGGATTGTCAACATCCAAGAGGCAACACATTACCTCTAAGTTGACCCTAATGTGTGATTTGTGAAGCAAAAAAAATGGCACCTTATACTAGAGTGAAAGGCCGCCATTAAGCAAGAAATGCAAAAGCTACTTCAAGTTGGGTTCATAAAGGAGGGATGCTACTTGACCTCGCTAACAAATACCGTATTAGTCAAAAAGTTCAACAGTAATTGCTGGAAGTATGTTAACTACATCAACTTGAGCAAAGCCTGCACAAAAGACTACTTTCCCTTTCTAAGAATCGGCCAGTTCATCGACTCAACCTCAAGCCATGCAAGGATCAATTTCATGGATTCTTACTCCAGCTATAATCAAATACACATAGCACTTAAGCACTAGGTATATACCTTGTTTGTCACCAAATTAGGGACATATTAATACAACCATGCCCTTCAGCCTAAAAAATGCTAAGGCAACTTATCAGTGGTTGGTGACAACAATTTCATACCACAGCTCGAATGGAATGTCAAGGTATGTGTCAATAACTTAATCATCAAGAGCAAGAAGATCAACAACATCAAGAAGTTGCACGAAACCTTCAATGCCTTACACAAATACTGGATGAAGTTCAACCCCTAGAAGTATGTCTTCAAGGTTAACTCGAGCAAGTTCCTTAGTTTTATGTTTAGAAAGCATGACATCGAAGCTAACCTTAATAATATACAGGCCATTCGAGACATGAAGACCCTTAAAAAATAAAGGATGTCCAATAGCTCAATAGTAGGGTTATCATACTCAATCACTTTGTGTTTAAGAGTGCTAACAAATGCTTTAAGTTCTTCAAGCTATTAAAGAACCCATCAAAGTTTAATTGGACCAAAGAGTGTTAGATTGCATTTGATAAGCTCAAGCAGTTTTTGGAAAGTCTACCTGTACTCTCCCAACCAATCCCTAACAAAGAGCTCTACCTCTAGTTGGTTGTGAGTGACTAAGCATTATCTCCCATGCTCATCTAAGAAAACAAATGCAAGTACAAATCGATTTACTATGTTAGCTACATCTTGCAAGGCCTGGAGATTAAGTACACATAGGTAGAGAAGTTCACTATGTCATAGTGATCACTACATAGAAATTGAGGTCATATTTCCAAGCACATCCAATCATTGTCCTCACCAACCAGCTACTACAAATAATCCTATAAAAGCCAGATGCCTCGGGCTGCATGGTCATGTACTCATTGGAGCTTAACACCCATGGCTTTCAATTTTACCTAAGGTAAACTATTAAGGCATATGTCCTTGCAAACTTTATTACCGAATACACTAGAAAAAAGGAAACACCAACATTGACCTACATACTAGTATGAACTCTCCATGTTGATAAATCCTCCACTTTGGGGTAGGGGGAGGGGTAGAAGTGGAGCAGGAATAGTACAGCAACGACCTTGTAGCACTAAGGTCCTTTACGCGCTCAAGTTTGGACTCCCATATAATACTAATGAAGCCAAGTACGAAGTACTCATTATCGACCTCAAAATCACAAGGGATGTTGGGGTTGAGAAAATGGACATCTACTCAAATTCTATGCTTATGATTCAACAAGTTAATAGGGAATATAAGATAAAAAGGGAGGTCATGAAGAAATACCTCTATGCAATGCAAGATCTCACCTTTGGACTTACCTTATGGAGCATCACCAAAATTCCATGGTGAAGAGCTTAGAGGCAAACAAGTTGTCTAAGCTTACCTCCATAGCCATCCTACTACCCTGTATGAGTGACAAGCAATTCCTCATTCAATACATCCCTAAGCATACCGTCAATGAGCAACTACAGGAAGTCTTGGAGATTCAACCTTAGTCTATCGAACCCTTATGATGGATCTAATGCTTGAGTATTTCTAACCCGACAATAGCGGAGAGGCAAAGAAGCTCACCTATAGTACGACCAATTACATGAACATCGATGATGTCCTCTACCATTGTAGACACAATCTCCTACTCTTCCGATCCCTTAGGCTTGAGAAGGACATCCATACCCTCGAAGAATTGCATGTTGGGATCTACAGCAATCATATCTAAGCATAGACCTTATACATCCAAGCCTTCCTCACTAGTTACTACTAAGTCCTCAACTAACAAACAACTTTAACGTGCTCAACACCCTAAACTAACCATGGCTTGCTCATGGGATCGGAAGCCCATGAGTAGTGCGCTTTAGTGAGATCACTTAGCCGTAAACACCAAATCACTTAGAAAAAAAACAATACTACTTAAGTGCATAAGCAGATAAGGGTTAGGGCAGATAGCTAAGGGTAACCTGGTTAAGCAAGCACCTTACATGACTTGAGGAATTTAAGTACATGACATAAGCCGAACTGACACCCCCCCTTCCCCCCTGTACAATTACAACTGCTTATAAGGATAGCTAAGCATCAATAGTAAAGCAAAATTATAAGCAAAAAATTAAGGAAACAAGGCAATTATACTTAGCAAAATATTGGTTCCATTACTATTCACATTTCATTACAAAGTTAAAGGCTAGCATCCCAACCCTAAATATAAAAGAAGGAAAAGGAAAACAAGGAACCTAAATGTGAAAATAATAGAAAGAAGAAAGTACAAAGCCCTTACACATCCTTAACTTAGATGAGCCTGCCCTCAGCCAAACCACCACCCTTAACTTTGTTATCACCACTAATACCTAAGTCATCATCTACTTTCTCTTCTTCACCTTCATCATTCACATCCTTGGCAAGAGAGGAAGCTAAGATTAAGGTTGGGATATTTTTTGCTGAACCATTAACCTCACTTCCTTCCCTCTACTTAACCTAGCTTGAGTAATGGCCTCTTGGAAATTTGAGCTACTACTGAACTCGTAAAAGAGTTTTTTTAAGGTTACTTGTGTCGAGTCCCAACCATCCATGAGCTTGGCCTCTCAAATCTAAAACCTAGCTTAAGTTTCATTAAGCTCCTTCCTTATTGCTTTAGCCTCCTTCTTCACCACTTCGACCTCCCTCTTACTTATTCCAGCTCTTATGCATCAACATTAGTCATAGATTCAAGCTCCTTAGTGTACTTTCTTGCCTCACTAACCTCGGTCCTCACTAGAGTTACCTTCTACTTCACCTTATTCTTCACCTCACTGAATTGCTTGTAGCTGTTAAGCACATTTTGAATTCGTTCCTCCAACCTATCCACCTCCGACCTTAAACTTCTTAACTTTACCTCTAGCTCTTTGCTTTGTTGCTGAGGTAATTGCAATGAAGACAAATTAAGGCATACAAGCACCTACCATTACTTTAACCAAAACAAAACATGAGTAAGAGGGGCATACCTACCAAAGTATCTTACGCCAGATTGTAAACATATGCTTACAAACACCTATTGCGTCTTTTAACCTTTCCAAGGCAATCCTCATAGTGTATCGATACCTTCTATTCTAGAAAAGATTGACATGCTCCGAGTTTGTAGGCCACTTGGCATGAGTTGACACATTTGCCTCATCCCCCTCCACATCAATCACTAGAAACCATGATCCTCTAACCTCTTTTTTAAGTTCACCACCCTTTCTTCATTTTCGTACTGCTTCTGCTACTATCAAACCTCCACTTGAACTCTATCTTTGGAAGCTTCATCTTACATCTAATGTTTAGAGATAGTTCTCCCCAAGCCCTCTTCCACAAGCCCCACCACTATAGTGACTATTAAGACCCTCGCAAGAACATCTTACACTTCCTCTACGGCCGTAAGTCTCCTTCTCGCTAATATCTCAACACCATCCTTCCTCTTGCTTCTCTTCCTCAGAGGGCCAATATCCTCAACTTTTTCCCTTTATTTGCCTTCTCTCACAGCCTTTCTTACTCCAGCTTTGAGAGCTTCACTTTAAAGGCATCATCACACAACTCAAAGGTTGCAAGCAAATAATAGTAGTTAGGAAAAGCAAACAACAACAATAAATAGTAAAGTACATGCCGAGGATAAGTAGCCCCGAGCTCCACCTCCACCAATGACAATTAGCTATGAACTCTTAACCACCCTCCTTAGCCACACGTATACAACACATACTTGTCTCCCAACCATATAGTTGGCTTTTCTTCAGTTAGGCAAACATCGTATTCATAAGACAAAACCTGTAACCATTCCAATATGCTACATCAAGGATCCAATCTCTTGCATCTTCATCCTCATGGATAAAGT
Source organism: Lumnitzera littorea (assembly GCA_024138015.1). Taxonomy (NCBI): domain Eukaryota; kingdom Viridiplantae; phylum Streptophyta; class Magnoliopsida; order Myrtales; family Combretaceae; genus Lumnitzera; species Lumnitzera littorea. The sequence continues at coordinate 55,341,913 of JAMXBB010000001.1, forward strand.
GCTCTATCGGGCTTATTCCACCCACTTAAAAAGTCTAGGTTGTACTCTAACTTAGTCGAAATGAACTTCTCCTTCTACAAATCAATCTTTAACTTCATTTAGTAAGAGAGCATTACATGGTTTCCCTAGCTCATATAATAGACCCATCCCTTCAGATTTGGTTTCAACTAGAAAAAGTGCAGGAATAGCCAAGTAGTTAGCCTCTAGAGGTATTAGATGAACACAACTTCAAAAGCCACCAACACTTACCATATGTTCAGGTAAAGGGACCCTAAGCATTCTCAAAATGGGTTAAGCACTTTTAACTGGAACTTTGAGAAGGGTAACCGAACTCCCATATCAATAGCCTTTCAATAAAGGTAGAAGGTCTTCATGTTACCTAGCTCACATGCCTTATCACTAAGACCAGACACCTCTACTACCTAATAGTCTGCCTTGCTCGTAACACACTAAAGACCAACTCTCCTCATCATGCTCTTATGCTACTCGCATCACCAACTTCCCCCTCTCAATAGAAGAGACCAATTTATCCTCGATATGCTTATCCCCTTTGTTTGTTATGTATGTTTCTTGAGCCTTTGACTCTACAACTATTCTAAGTATATCTCAATCCCATCAACCATTGTTGCCATTTGTTGCCATTGCTACCATCCTTTAGGGAGGAGTGGGGTTAGGTACGATCTCCCTTTAATACCTACCCACCATTATATCCACATCTTCATGGCTACTTTACCATTGTTGCTAGTGTTGAAGCTTCAAGGAAGTAAGGAAAAGTAGAGGAAAACAAAAGAAATAATGTGGAGAGAATTTCATAGAGTTTTGGAAAGGCAAGAGTGAAAGAGAAGAATGAACTAACCCTCAAAGTCCTTACATAGATGTATATGGGAACGTGAACTGTCACCCCGTACCTTCTCTCTATAATCACCCAAGTGTCATCGAAGGAAATAAATGGCTAAGATTAGCTCAGCACGCAAATCACCAACATTGCCCTCACAAGTGCTTAAGAAGTTGTGTAAATCTCCCAACGATATTAGGTACCCTAACAGTTATGTTGGTTACATCAATTGTCATATCATTCTGACAAACACCCTATGATGATGTCCCTTTAACAAGACTTCAAGCATATTTAAACTTAGTCCTTAGTGCTTGGTCAACACTTTCCCAAATGGTCTCGATCACTAAGGACCTCTTTCCCCTAAGCACAGAAGCTAACCTTAAGTGCTTAGGACACATCCTTAACTGCCTGACACATTGGCCCAAGTAGGCATGGCTAAGCACTTTGTGACCATACCTAACATTACTCCAAACTTTGTGCTTAAGTGACCGACCACCTTTAGCATAATGATTCAAGCACGAGCACTCAAGTCACAAGGAGAACAAATTAAAATAGCAAATAAAGACTAAGAAAAACAATGATAAACATAGTTTATTCATTTATTCAAAGTTTATATAAGGCTTTAGGGGTCGACATACCAACCCCAAGTATAAGCAGAAGGAAATTACAAAGCTTGACCACGTTGTCTTCAATTCAGCTATGTTGGTTGATGGGTTCCCCTATCATGCCACTCGACATGCTTAACTCTAAGATGAATTCCTTATTTATTAGGATGACAGGTGGCTATTGGCCATTTATGGAATTTCTAACCACCCCTTGTAGAAAATTTATGTTCAATGGTTGCCCCACAGTCGATCATAAGAATCCGTAGTGGTTGCCCCCGAACACCTACCACAGTAACACGTAGACTTCTATAAAGAGAGCCCATGTACACAAGCCTCCCGTATGACAATAGTACTACAATGGCTCAAGGAATTCTCCAAAATATCCTCAACTTCCTTAATAAGCCTATTTGGGTAGCTTGTCTGCTCGAGTAATGGAGATATGCATTATTCGATAGATTACCTTCTACTAAGGCAAAGGTATCCACCAACATTGCAGTTTCATCCTAAGGACTTTATCTCTACCAAACCAACCATTGCTTCAATGACCACCACAAGGAAAGGGGGCCAAAAACTAAAGATACCAAGATAAATGGGTGGAACCTTAGTAGAGCTAATGGTTAAGAAAAAGAAAAGAGAAGACTTCAGTGAGGTTTTATATAGGTTTCCAAGCTAGGATGGGAAAGAAGACTCCTAATGAAGCCCTTATGTAGGCAACATTAGGCTACCTACGTCATTTACGTGTCACCATCAAGCATTTGGCAACCATGACCACCTCAATATACGAATTGCCAATAATGCCATTAATTATGTTGTTCCCAAGGAACTTTAGTTACCTTTTGCATTGTACTCTACCTTAGGTGCAGTTATTGTACCTACGAGAAGAACCAACACCTTAGAAAAGATTCGATGCTATACTAGTTTAGTCAACGGTCATGTCGCACAAGCTCCATACAATGCCTCTCCTCCCGTTGGCCCATCAAAACACACTACCATGCTTCTTGGAATTAACTAAGAGTGGATATAACCTTAGCCTCTAAAGCTTGGAATATTGTTACTCTCTTTGTTGCTTTGACACTAAGGAAAGTAAAAGGCAAGTGTTTACAGGCCCTTTTTGGCCTATCACCATAAAGGCCCAAGCCTAAGTCATTGGACTTGCCTAATATCCCCAAACATCTCTTGTATAGAAAGCCCCAGCCTTCCATTAGGTAGATTGACCTATCTAAGCTCGAATGGTCAAATCAGTCTAAACTTAAGCACAAGTTGACCATCATGATGCTGAGTGCCTATACATAGGCATAGAGAAGCTCCATAGACTCTTCTAACCTTAGATGAGGAAGGGGACTATGAGCCTTAAGCGAACCCTTCAAGACACCTAACTCCTCGGTCCTGAGCTCTAAGGACCTAAGGAGTTCAAGACAACTAAGTCTACAACTGGTCAACCTCTTTCCAACCACCACTTAACCATATTGACTGCTCGATACCTAAGCTTAAAAGCATGTCAAAGGGGGAAACCTAAATTTCCACTCTTCTCTTCCCTCATTAAATAATATGTGATAGGCTACCATACAGCCTAAGAATTTAGCAGTCTAGGTTATGCAGGTGCCCAAGCTGATATGATAAGCTCTTCACAAAGATCTACCAACTAGCAAAAAGGAGTTGTCCTTTCTTGTACTAACCGAGCCCCTGTCATAGATAAGGTACTAACCAATCCCTGATTAACATGTAAATCTAGCAAGTAAACCCCATACCATATAGATAAGAAAAGAAGCTTTAAGTAGACAAATCCTTTCTTCTCACTTCTAATCTTTCTCTCCTAGCACTCGCTACTTACTTTTATCTTTCTCCTTTTACTCCCAAATACTCTCCCTACTAACCTAAGTGTCAAAGGGCCTTTATTGGCATTGCTGTAGGAGGCTTTTTGGTGGTTCACCACCATCTATAGCTATCGGACCATTGGGAGTACACACTAGAACCACCCTAATGATATATACTATCACTAATAGCTTCAACTAAATTGGGTTTATTGTAAAATCCGAAATTCTAAAAGTTAAAAAACAAAGAAATAAGAAAATATTAAAGGATTTTATGGCTTAGTATGACTTGTAATTGAGCAATGCCTATGAGGGCATTTCAGTCAATGGAAAATTTTGAAAGCCCCATCCCCCGCCCCGCCCCCCCCCCCCCCCCCCCCCTAGCAAAAGAGATGTAGAAAACCGTAACCCTATTACTCTTTTAATCCCATACTTAACCAATAGAAAACCCTTTCTCTATTTGTGAACCTAGAGTCCAAAATCCAGATATGTGACTCTCGAGTACCAAAAATCAAAGAGGGGGGGGGGGGGGGGGGGTAGGTTGGGCGGGGTAGGTGCATCAAATTTGTTAAAAGAACATGATTATAAGGTATGTGGTTTTATGTAAATAGAAAAGATAAGTTTAATTTCTTGAATGCTTAGGATGGTGGTTTGATTGATCTTTGGCATTTTAGGGGTTTAATCTAATTGTATGGAAGATTAATGAAATGCTAAAGTGTGTGTGATGTTGTTAGGAGTGATGGGAATGGCGATTGAAGGAGAAAGAGTTCTTTCGAAGTGAACAAAGACAAAGATGATAAGCGTAGTTGTGACCATGGTCTTCCTAAGGGTGTCATAATGAGTTTCATGCATGAAGAAGGAAAAGAAATTTTAGACGAGAGGATCACAACTAAGGTCTATGACTGTGTTCCCTAACCGTATACTTTCTATAGTGCAAGAAAGGGAACTATGGCCAAGTTCCACAGTTGTGATTCTTAGCCTTATACTTATACCTTCCTTTGTTCCTTCTTTTCTTCATTTCCTAACCTTCCAAACTATAATCCAATCTTATCTAAGCCATCTTAGAATTCTAAACTTGGTTCTAAAAACATCTACAACAATGACTTGAATTCAAGACTTAAGTAAGAAATAAGGAAATCGAGTTAGGACATGAAAGGAAATACTAGATGGTAGTTTTTGAATATCTTCTTTTATATTGTATATCAGGTGTTGACTTTGGTCATACTCTTGGTTTAGATATAAGTGACAGTATTAGTTGTTTTATAGATTTAGGTACAGGACACATGTATGATTGTCGTACTCATTTAGAATAGCCATTTAACCAAAATTAACTTAAACTTAAACTTATTAATTGTGTGATGTTTATGCTTGTTTCGCTTCAACCTCCCTTTAGTATAGTCCATAAAGGTTGGTGAAGCACTTAGTGATCATATGTAATTCGCCTGATGGGGGTTCCTATTGAAATGACCTAGCTAGATTTTACGAAGGGTTACTTAGGTGATAGATAAGACCCACTATTGTGTGTGTGTGTGTGTGTGTGTGCATAAGAGTCATGAGTTCATCCTAGTCCCAAGACATTAGGATTGTATCATTTGTTGGCTAAGAAATAAGATAATTTAAATGTGCTCACTACATTAGTTTATTTATGCTTGCATATGAATTATGGCTATATGTGATACAAACATGTGCATTCGGTATTCTGTACTAAGCTTCATCTCACCCCGTTTTACTTTTCATGTATAGGTTTCTAAGTAGAAGTTAGGGAGTTAGATGATTTTAGATTCGATCGTCAAGTTTTCTAGTATAGGGAGTGGCAATTAGAGTTCCTATTGTGAAAATGACATTGAGTTAGCATAGTTAAAGGTTTATATTGCAAATAGCAAAATTCTTGTTTAGAATTCTATAAAATTTTATCTAGAAGCTACTTTGAATTTATTTGAAGAATTAAGTTCTATTAGAATTATCTAGAGATTTTGATAGATAATTTTAGAGAATTTAGTATTTGTCTAGATGTATTAGTAGATGATAAAGACATATTGCAGGCTGTAACTCCCTAGTTTTGGGGTGTTGCAGTTAAAGTGGTATCAATGTATAGGTTTAAATCCTTTAGAAAATTTAGGAAATTGATCTTTAGGATGGTAAGATATAAAAAAGAAGGGTAGGATATGGGTTAGGCATCACATTATAAGTAAATCTATTACTTTGATTTGTACTTATATGGAATTATTTTATTTACTATTATTATTTATTTTTGAGTTATCTATTTACTCATGTTGATGACTTATATTGTGATTAATTATTTTGGAGAAAATAGATATCTATATTATCTCATTTTGTTTAACAATATGAGAATAGGAGGGGCTATTTTAAAAATAGCAAACAAGTGCATTCACCCATAGGTAGATAAAATATCTTTAGCCTCTTCTTTCCATAATATGTTATAATATAATTGATATTAAAAGATTCTTACAGTTATAAATTTTAGACTATAGGTACCTAACCATAAACCATAAGAAACTTTCTTTAACTAAAAATTGATAAAAAGGGAAATAGGCAGATGTTGAAAGATGAATATAAAATAAGAGTAGTCATAAAGCTTATATAATTAATGGGTAATTTTAAATATGTATCAAAACAGGTTAACGATAATAATAGTTAAAGATATGATCAAGGGAGGTGATATAGTATGATAAATATATTCATAAATCTTCATAAAAGTTCTTTAGAATAGTAAAGTAATAACACATTACATATAAATGGCTTAAAGGATTGTAAACTTAGGATGTAGGTACCTAACCTTAAATATGTATAAAGTCTTTAAATGGCTAACAATATCTAAAATTGGAAATAAATTGTTGTCAATATTATAAATACCAAACAAGAAAAGTTATAAGAGTGAGAAATTAATAATAACTGTATAAATACATATTAAGTTAGGTTGACCAAGAATGGTTGACTAATACATAATAAAATAGAAAACTATTAAAAGTAAAAGAATAAAAAATAATCAATGTATGGGTAAAGATATGGCGAACAACCATACTTATAAACTTCCTAAAGTTTCAATAAGTATTAACTTAAGAATTTAATAAAATGAAAATTTAGAAAAGTAGTGATCCTCCTAAGTATTATAGATTATAAGTGAAAAGGAATTGATAAGTCTAAGAATAAAATAAGACTAGTCATAAAAGTTAATATAATAAACCATCTTAAATGCATATTAATGTTAACCAACCAGTAATCATGGATCAGCATAAAAAAAAGAGTGGGAAAAGAATTTAATAAAAGGTAATAATGAAAATATCAAATAAGAAATAATCAACCTCATGAAAATATTGTTTACCAAAAAATAAAATAAAACATGAATAATAAATTACAAAGATACTCTAATATATTCACTAATTTGCTAAAACTATTAAAACAAAACAATGACCAAATAAGGAAACATTTTTCAAATTTTAATGTATGTATTATGGTTTATCTAGATTATCTTCCCCTATTAATGAAAACACTACCATAATAAATTCATTCCTATAAATAATTGTTATGCTACTAATAATTCAATTAATAGTAATCATTGAATATATCAAAAGATAAGAAAATTGTGTGAGAGGTGCACAATAATAAAATGATTATTTGTCATTGGTAATATCAACATCAACAATAAAAATGACAACCACCACAACAACATTAACAATTACATGATCACCTTAACAATAAAAATAATGATAAAAGGATTTCATATCACAAACCAATTTTCTATAATTTCACATCATGAGTAGCAATGCAAAACTAACAAACATTTAAATAAACATAAGTCCTTACGTTGATAATTAACAATACACCCCAAATGAAAGTCTCAATAAAAAGGAAATAGAAAAAAAAAAAAAAAAGAAAGAAGAGAAAAGATAACAAATTAAAATACTAAATCAAAAGTAACTAAAGAGAACTAAATATTTTTTACACATTTAAGTACCTATACTGAGATAGGAATGATGACTACGTATTTCCTCTTTGTTTTAGTCTATGTTGTATCACGTCTGTTATGTCTTGTATGTCATCCCATCTTATCTTGTCATGTCACGTTGAGTCCAGCCGAGCATCAAATATGTTTCTATTGTGTCCAGTTTTGTGAAACGTTAGGATTCACTAATCTTGCTTGCATGAATAATCATGCTTAGTGGATTGGATTATTAGTTCCATATTATTGAAACAATAACTAATAAATGCGATAACAAAGTAATAATAGAAAGGAATTAAAGTAAATAACAAACAAATCATTAAACATTTAATCCAATAAATAAGTAAAAAATAACCAAATATATAAAATAAGCTAATCATAGCAATCAAAGATATGTTTGCAATACTTGTCACAATAACCATGACAATGAAAAGCAATAATTGTAATGATCACAAAAAAGTAAAGATGATAAGCAAAAATGATAAAAATGTTATAACAAACTAATGAAAATTAAATAGATAAAATAACTTAGTAGTCTTGAAATAATAAAAGCAAAGATAATAACTTGTAATGTTAAGTAAATTAAGTTGTATTAGTATAGTGCATATAATTAGAATAATAGAACAATAACAACAATAATAATTCTTCCTTCCATTAGAAAGACAAAAGGAATTTGCACAACCAAAAGTTTTAGGATGGCTCTAAAGTGACATTAAATGGAATGTAATAGTACATTGAAGGTTGGAATTAGAGATTTTGAGATTTTACAAAGTAATGCAATTAGAGATCATTAAATGAATGGGAGGAGTTGGTCATTAAGTGTTCAACTTAGAGAGAAATTGAGGAATAACCTTAGAAAATATAAGATTCATTAAGTAGAGATCTAACGTATGGAAAAATCTTGAAGACTTAAGTTTTAAATATAAGATTTATGGAATAAATAGAATCAAGGGAATCAAGAAGACTTAGCAAAGTTGATCAAACATATAGATTTGGAAACTTGAGAACAATATTATGGATAACACAAATGTATGCATTTCAGAAATTTAGTTATAATTAGGTGGTATTAGAATAGTAATCCTAACTTGAATTCCTTAACAGTACATTCACTTCATGGAATAGAATTAAAATTCTATAAGGAATAGAATAAGGGTGTAATATATATATTACTTTATTTAGTTGGATTTATAAGTAATTTAGGAATAAACATATAATATAACTTTAATGACTAAATTATCTTCAATCCATTTTCTTTCTTAACCAATCCTAAAGTAATAGGGGTAATGGCAGCAGTGGTAGTAGTGGAGGTGGCTACAGTGATCGATAGTGGTGGCGATAGCGATAGCGATAGTGGCAGCGGTGGTGGCGGTGGTGGTTGAGATAGCAATAGTGGCAACGGTCAATGGTGGTGGCAATGGTGGTCGATGGTAACGGTTGTAGCAACGGTCGGTGGTGGTGAAGATAGCGACAATGGTGGTACTGGTGGTGGTGATGGTAGTAGCAGTGAGGAATCATGATTCTTTGATTGAATTAAGAAATCTCTATTACTTGATTTTAAGTAATAGGGATTCCTATAGAATTGCAATTTCATGGCAAAAAAACCAAGTAAACATAGTGATAGCGGAATGAAGGAATGGAATTCCAATTCCATTAAGTGAACGTACCATAAATAAAGCAAACCAAGGGGTGAATATGGCTAAATTATTAATATTGAATATTGACGGAGAATTACTATTAAAATAGAGCCTTTCTAAGGAACCCAAAAATATTTAATTTAAGAGACTAATATGGGACCTAAGATTTTAATAATAAAATGGGACAAATATTTGAATATGAAAAGGCAGATTTCCAAGAGTAGTAATAATAAGTATGTTAAGGTCTAAAGAAGTAATACATGGTAATAGAAAGTTATATGGAAATATTGTCTAGAAACTTATGGTGAATTTAAGAATACCTAATTATTAGTAAGTTGGAAAGATTCAAAAAATTAATGAGGGAATGAAGAAGTTCTATTATTTGGATAAATGAAAATCAGTTACAAATACATAAAGGAGAGGAATTAACTATAGGATTGAGGAGATAAAGGGAGTGGAGTAGGGGGCATTTGAAGAGATATTGTAAACCCCACGAATTTAGCTTTCTAAGTATAGAAACAAACGTCCAAACTGTAGATGATTTTCTGAACTCAAAAGAGCCAATAAGATTTAAAACCGATTAAAATCTCAATCTAAAACCTAAAGTGGATACGAAAAACCTTAAATCATCAATTGAACCCCTACTTGCATACGAAGACCCTAAAACCTCGAACCTCATCAAAACCTTAAGATAACAATCGAAGATTTAATCGCGTAAGAATATATGAAACCTCAAATGTGTAAAAACATTAGAGATTGTGCCCTAAAGTAATAAAAACCCTAAAACTATAACTTTAAGGATATAAAAGCACTAATTTACCATGATATACCCTAGAACCTTAATTGATAATATAATGCTCATATTTTGTCAAATCACTAGTAAAAAGTTAAACATAACCCTCATTCATGCTTATTTGATTCGAATCCTCAAGTAATCCATTAGAAACTAAGATAATGAGTCATAGAATATATTTATCCCTTAAGTATGTGATTAGAATAGTCTCACTTAGAGTTAGGGTTATAGTTGAAGATTAGGTTACATGTAGTGAACTTTAATACTCAAATTAGTACTTTTTGCATTTGTTATCCAAAGTAGTTTATCAAATGAGATATATAAGTTATAAAGACCTAAAGTAAGACCTCATCAACTATGTTTGCTAATCAATTCATCAAATACCTCATTTCCTTCATTTTTCTCTTAATTTCCCTTAATCACTACATTATGTGTACAAAATTACATAAGCTTAAGGAGAGTTGACCAAGTCAACACATGTTGACCAAGGTCAAAATATTGACCAAGTCAACACTTTGAAAAGTCAAAGATCTTAAGAGATAAAGAAAATATCTCTTCCTTAATGATGGCTTTTCTTTTCTTTCTTTTTGATTTTTCTTCTTCTCCTTTCCTCCTCAATTGCCGTCCACATTTTCTCCCTTCTAAGCTCCACCATTTTCTTCCCTTCATTATGAAAACAATACAAAAGAAACAAAACAAAACATACCCTCCATTGCCGTGAGCTTCTTCTTCCCATTTCACTCTCATCACTCCTCCTTTTGTCTTCTCAATTTCAATACAATTAAAGGTATGTATCTAAGTTACTTTATCTTGTTTTATCTTCTTCATTAGTTAGTTAATTAGGTAGATTAGGTAAGTAGTTATGTGTTTAGTGTTGTCTTGAAGAAGAGGAAACAAAGTTTCCATCTTTAAGTATAGGAATTAGGAATTATGAAGAAGAAGAAAGGAAGACATGAGTATAAGCTTATAAGTATGTGTACATAAAGAAATACCAAAGGAATACAAGTATGTGAACCTTTATACATAAGTAATTATCATGTACATAACTTGAATTAAGACCATATCTAACTATATATGTGTATACTATACTAAATACATACATAGAAATACAAAAGGATGAAATTGAGAGGATTTTCTTAAGAGAAAATTAGGCATACGAATTTTAGTATAAAAATACATATCCAACCGTATAGGTATATGAGTATGTATACACGTATAAATACGATATAAGTCTAAGTATAGATATGAGTATAAGTATGTATAAGGTATATGTACATAAGTATAAGAGAAAGGGGTAACATGTACATAATACATATACATATGACATAAGCATAAGGAAAGGATTATGTAATCATATGATGAGGTAAGTGATGACATAAGCACATGATGACATAAGCCATGACATCATCAATTGATTACATAAGTGATGATGTAAGCATAGGTTTATAATAGAAGAAATAATAAGATTACATAAGTACATAACATACGTATATACGTGCATTTAGAAGTCGAAAATCCCTTAAACCTTAATACACTTCCTAGATTGAATTGAATTAAATCTAATCAAGTATGTGAATTAGTAGCACTAATGTAAAATTTCCTAAGTGTAAGAATCAAATAGCTAATTCAATCATTAAATCCTAAACTAGGGCATAAACATAAGCAATAAGAATAATTAAACTTCAATAAGATAAAATTTTAATAAATTTATCCCATATCATAAAACACGGGTCTTAACGTCCAAAACGGACATTACCGTGTGAATGTACGTTTGAAAACGATGAAAAACGACTATAAATTAGTAAATATTGAAAATAGAATGAAAAAGTTACGTACGACTAGCAATTCAGTTTAATCGAATAAGGGCTGATCATAATCTAAGTAGAATTAGGTAGATAGATATCTAGAACCCTTAGTTGGGTCAACTACTTATTATCTCTATTATCTCGTAATGATCAGGTGATCCCGATGAGGGTGAGGATCTCCCGATCGGTTATTACGACTAGAGTGAGTCATCATAGTCAAGTGAGTACTCCCGATGACTCTATACTTGTTTGTACTTGTAGTTAGTGCACCTAAATTGAATATCAATAACTTGATGCATGGGGTTTTCGAGATATGCGTGTACTTGATATTACTTGATTATTGTAAGAAATATTGTTAAATACGATAATTAATGATTTGATGGTATGATTGATTTTTATATGATTTGGATGGTTTGCTGATATTGATTGATCGCCTCATAATCTGACCTAATTATATTTGGCTTATCTTGAATCAAAAGGGTCATGCATTATCCATGCATCGCATTACTTATTCTGGCCGTCACTTCACGCGGTTGGTAATGAAGGGCCTTGGAGGGATGGATTCCTACATGATTTGATTAGTACTATGCAGGAGCATGGGTACAACAAGACCCTACCCTTGGCTCACAGGTTCTATTGGTGCTGGAGACGCTAACCGTGGGTGGCTGGGGGTCGCGTCTAGAGATCACCGCTGTAGGGTGTGAGTGTGGACTACGGGGGACACCTCACCGCTAGGCTTGGGACTTTGTGAACTATTGGATTTTTGGAAATGGAAATGTATTTTTGTGAAATACGGAATTCAAAGTTATGGGTAAAAACCTAGGTGCTAGAGCCCGGTCGTGATTGGTGCCGATGAATCTCCAACCCTTATCTCGGAGGGCGTTAAAATCTGATATTATATGCAGTACCGGTCAACTGCATATATTGTTTGGCATTCTGTGTGTACATGCATTCATATGGTTGTAAAAATTTGTTTGATAACTTGTTTGCCAGTATGGTATGAGGGATAGGTCACTAAGCTCTTGTAGCTTACTCTCCAATAGTCTTTCTTTTGCAGGTTTACATACAATGGGATTGGGATAAGTCTCGAGTACTGAGGGCGAGATGAAGATATGTACATTAGTGTTAGGATTAGTTAAGATTTTTATAGATGATACATAAACACTCTTTATAGAAAATATTCACATATTAGAATTTAATATAATTTAATTCTACATGCAGTTTTATAATGTTGGTAATCCTGTCTTATTATTTGGTGGGGGATACCAATTCTCTGCGGTTCTGAGGAACTGTGGGATATCGAACATCCATAGTTATTTATAATTATATATTATGTCATGTTATAATAAATTATTTACTTGAAAATCATTAATCTTAGTGATTTATTATTTAGAGTCTTGCAATCTCTGACTTGCAAGATGATTTTCATATCATGGGTGCACACATGTTATGAAAATTTTAGGTAATTCTACTAGGCCCCCTTTAGGGTCCTGACAGATATGAACTACAAAATAATCAGAATTAGAGAACCAAGAGTTGGAAAACTTTCAAGGATGAAAGTTCTATTAGTGGCGAGAATTGTAAAACCCAAAATTTAAAAAAAAATTAAAAAGGAGAGAAATAAAAAAAATATTAAAGATTTAATGGCTTGGTATGGCTTGTAATTGACTAATGCCTACTAGGGCATTTTAGTCAATGAAAATTTGGAAACCATTCCCTTAACGAAAGAGATTAAGAAAACCCTAACACTAATACTCTTTTAATCCCTTGCTAAACCAATGGAAAGCTTTTTCACCGTTTGTGAACCTAAAGTCCAAAATTTAGATATGTGACTCTCAAGTACCAAAAATTATAGGAGGAGATCAGATTTTCTATAAGAATGCAATTATAAGGCATGTTGACCACAGTTGATGCAAAAAATAAAATAAAAAATAAAAAATCCTTTTTCTATGGAGAAGGGTGAAAAACATGATGGGTTTCATGTATTGTAGTTTTGTGAAGTTTTTGAATTGAGTCTTAATCACTGATATAGTAAGGAAATGAGTAAGCATCCTTGAATCTAGTGTTTTAACATTAGTTTTATGTAAATATAAAAATTAGCATTGATTTGATTATGTAGACAATTGACAGGTTGCTAAAGTATGTGTCATGTTATTAGGAATGTTGGCATTTAAAGGAGAAAGAGTTCATTTAAGAGGAACAAGACTAAAGACCAGGGGCATGGTCATGACCATGGTCTTCCTAGAGGTGTCATGATGAGTTTTGTGTGTAGAAAAGGAGAAGAAATCTTGGATGAAAGGATCTCGGCCAAGGTCTACAGCCATGATCCCTAACCATGTACTTTCTATAGTGTAAGAAAGGGAACCATAGCTAAGTTTTACAGCTATAATTCTTTGCCATTGACTTATACCTTCCTTTATTCCTTCTTTTCTTCATTTCCTAACCTTCCAGACTATAATCTAATCTAATCTAAACAATCTTAGAATTCTAAATTTGGTTCTAAAAACTTGGACAACAATGATTTGAACTCAAGACTTAAGTAGAAAATAAGAAAACTAAGTTAAGACATGAAAAGAAATAATAGAATGTAGTTTCTAAATATTTTCTTTTATATTCTATACCAGGTGTTGACTTTGGTTGTACTCTTTGTTTAGATATAAGTGACAATATTGGTTGTTTTATAGATCTAGGTATGAGACACATATATGATTTTTGTACTTGTTTAGAATAGCCATTTAACTAGAATTAACTTAAACTTAGACTTATTAATTGTATGTTGTTTGTGCTTGTTTAGCTTCAACCTCCCCTAGAAGGGTCCAATAGGTTTGGTGAGGTACTTAGTGATCATATGTAACTTGTCTATGGTAGTTCTAACTAGATTTTATGAAGTATAACTTAGGTGATAGGTAGAACACACAACAATACTAATGTATATTGTGAGCATAGGAGTCATGAGTTATACCAAGTCCCAAGAAGTTAAGATTGTGTTGTTTGCTAGTTAATAAATAAAATAATTAAAACGTGCTTATTACATTAGTATATATATGCTTGCATGTGAATCCTAACTATATGTGACGAACGCATATGCATTTAGTGTTCCATACTGAGTTTCGACTCACCTCGTTTCATTTTTTAGGTATAAGTTCTTGAGTGGAAGTTAAAGAGTTAGATGAGTTTGGATTTGATTGCCAAGTTTTCCTACATGGCAAGTGGCAACTCGAATTTCTATTGTGAAAATGGTGTTGAGATAATATAGTTAAAGATTTATTTGCAAATAGTAAATTCTCCTTCAAAATTATATAAAAATTTATATAGAAGTTACTTTTAATTTATTAGAAGAATCAAGTTCTATTAGAATTATTTGAAGATTTTAATAGATAATTTTAGAGATTTTAGTATTTGTCTATACCTAACATGTTAGTAGATGATTGAGATACATAGTAGGCCATAATCCTAACTTTAGGGCATTACATTTGAACAACATTCTTATCGCATCCCCATCTCTTCAGAAGCTATAAAATTGTTTTAGGGTTATAATTTATTTGTGTTAATATCATATCTAGATCATAGTAGTCTTGTCTTATTATCACATGTTTATATCAAATTGTGTCTTTTAAAAGAAAATTTAAATGGAACATCAAATGGGATGTGCTCTATTTTTTCTCCATAATTCAAAAATTGAAAATATATTATTGAGATATTATATCTTTTTGTTGCCAAAATCCAAATTGCATTTCATGTCAAATGCTTGTCAATTTCGTGATTTATGAAATAATACTATATATTCAATATAATATATTTTGCCACCATGTTGAACATAGATTATATAAGATTAATGATCATGTTGCACTCATTTTGAAAGAAAGAAATTTTATATCCCATAATCTTATCATATGTCGACTATATGAATATAGAGATAAAAAAAAAAAAAAAGAAAAAAAGCAAATGATCAAATCAAAGATATATCCCTTTATGTGCACCTACTCCTTATATTTTTAAATTAAATGCTTAAATAAGTAAATTTGAAAGTGTTCTTTCAAATCACTTTGCCTCTAATAAAAATAACAAATAACAAAAAGGGAAGATTATTAATTTAGTCCTCACCATTTTACTATTTTCTATTTCAATTTTGAGGGGTAGGTAATGGGAGGGGAGTGTACTAATGTCCTTAAATTTTGTAATGTGTCCTTTTAACAACGATGTTAATTCGATTGAGCTAAGATTTTATGAGTAAGTTATATAAGTCAATCGAAGAGGCCCCGTAGGTGTAAATTCTAAAAATTTAATAAAATAATAAAACTATAACTAAAATAGTTTAATTTTAATGATTGAAAACATGCAAATTAGGCTTCAATAGTTAGAGAACTATTTAGGATAAATTATACAAATAATAAATTTATGTGGTAACATGAAATTATACATACAATTACTATGTATAAACGTATAAATATATATAGGCTCACTTAAAATACTTAATATATACTAAAAATTACTAAGCAAAGTAACAATTAAATAAAAAAGAGCATGTGGTAGCATAGAAATGAAAGTAGATGGCAGGGCAAGCTATAGGAATAAGAGTATGGTGTGAACGATAGAAATTAGGACACCCAAGTAAAGGATTAGAACACTTGTCAGTACAAAAAGAAATTACAAACCACCTACAACCCTCATTATAAATTTTCAAATTCACCTCCATTGTTAAGTTTGGTTACATAAGAGCTCTAGAAAAATTAGAGAGAGGAAAACTAAGTTCAAGAAAGGAATTTAGAGAAGTTGCAAGAAATAGTGTAAATCTAGGCTTAGAAAAGTTCGTGGGTATAAAGAGTGATGACACTCATTTTATACATGTATTTTAGGGTACTATTGTTAAGATTTTAGTAATTATTTTAGGCTTATTTGTGAACTATTTAATTTGTAGGCTTTATTAAAGAGTTTGTTGGAGTTTTACTTTATTTTATTTTATTTTATTTTTTGAGAGAATTTAAAGAAGTTCTAGAGCTTTGATGGTGAATATATTTGATGATAGTGGCAAGGAAGATTAAATTGAATTTTGAAGACTAGAGAAGGGTATAGTTAGGTTTATGCTCGTGATTCTTAGCTATGATCCTTATGTCTATGGAATTTGTCAATTTTAATTGCAATGAAAATCACACTTAGGGTTTATGTTCATGATCTCAGGGCATGATGATGTTATTTTGTAAAGCATTCCTTAGTTAGAAAGATCTTTGTGACCCTAAGCCTTGTTCACTATAAATAGGAGTCTAAGACAAAGTTAAAAGAGTGTAGTTGAGCCTTAAAAGAGAAGGAGGAATAGAGGAAGGCTAGGGTTATTTATTTTCCTTGTTCTTTCTAGTTTTTCTTCTATGTCTTAGTTAATGTCTTCTTAGTACATCTTGATTGAACTTTAGTTTTCTATATAACAATTACTCTTGTTTATTTAATCAATGATATTTGCTATTGAGATCCAATTGCACTTTGCCTTATTGTGTTGAATTAATATTTACTCGTATTATTAGTTAAACATTAGAGTTTGCTCTACAGATTATGAGGTCCTATTGTGAATGGATTGGTGTAATTAGAAGAAATTAAAGTAGACCAAATAATTAACTACATGATTTCTCTAGATTAAGGTAATATAATGGTGGATCTCAATGACTTAATGCGATCTTGATATATTCTATTGTAAAAGCAATAAAGGTAGAGTATAATTGATATTAGGAGTTAATATGAGAAGCAATTCTAGTTAATTTATATAAAGAATTATCACAGTTCAATAAATAATTGAGACTAAATGTTTCATGTAGCCAGGTGGAAAATAGTAGATTTACTAAGGTTTATGTTCTCTTTAATAATCTAATTTATATTCTTTATTTTATTTTATTGTGTCTTCTTGGTTTTAGATTAGGTTAATTTAGTAGTTAGGATTTTTTTTTAAAATTGAGCTTACTTGTTAAGTTAAATAATTGGAGAATAGAAAGAATTACTAGTAGTTTGAGTATTTCAACTTAATTATATAGAAGTTTTTGATGGATCAACATTTGATAGTTGAACCTACCTCCAATCAAGTTTTTAGTGCTATGCCAAAGACTTCTATCTTGAAAATTACTTGAATATTAGGGAAATCTTTAGACCAATTATTCTAACTATTATTGAATTGCATATTAGCTCCTTCTTTGCTTATGGTGTTATATCTTCTTTTGAGAGTCTCTAACTTATGTATATTTCTCACTTATGACTAAGATTAGCCAAACTAATCTTGTATAATTTGACATTAAAATTGAAAAGACCACTTGTTCTCTTCGTAGAAGGGTACATGAAGCGATTGAATTGATCAACCAAGGTTCTCCATTTAGGCTAAAAGAATAAGAAGAAGAAGGGGAATTAGAAGAGATGGCTAGAAATAACAATGATGCCAATAAGACTATGTCTGAGTATGCCAAACTAACTGTAATTGGAGCTGATTCTAGTATAACCAAACCTATAGTTCAAGTAAACAACTTCCAGATTAAACTGAATGTGATCTAAATGGTGCAACAGTTCATTTAGTTTGATAGGTTGGCAGATGATGATCAAAACAATCATATCTCATGCTTTTTTGAAGATCTGTGACACTTTCAAGATCAATGAGACTATGCATGATGCAATCAAGTTACAATTATTTCCTTTTTCTGTTACAGAAAAAGCTAAGTAATGGTTGAATTCTCTTTCCAATAGAACAATCACCACTTGGGATGATTTAGTTGAGAAATTCCTAAGGAAATATTTTCCACCTACTATGATCATGAAGTTTAGGGATAATATATCTTCTTATGCTCATATCAATGGTAAGGCCCTATATGAAACATGAAAAAGATTTACAAATCTCTTGACGCGATGTCTACATCATGATTATCCATTGTGAATGTAGATTCAGACTTTCTAGAATAGTTTTGACAATCCTACCTACAGATGATTGATGTCACGGTAGGATAAGCTTTGAGTGCAAAGACACTATATGAAGCTTAAAAGCTTATTTAGGGCATGGCTATATTCTCAATAGGATAATGTCAAAGAAAAAGTGAAAGCAGTTGGAAAATTTGAAGATGACTCAATTATAGCTTTAATAGCTCAAGTGGAAAGTCTTTGCAAAAAATTAGATACCTATATGAAAACAATGCGGATTGTACAACTTGAGAACCAACCGATGATCAAGAGGAAGTCAATTTTCTTGTTAACATGCCTCAAAATAACCCTTTCAACAACACCTATAACCTAAGATAGAGGAATCACCATAATTTCACTTAGGGAAGTCAATAGCAAAATCAGAATGCTCCATTGGGTAGTTATCAAGCTTACGATAGAGTAGGAATATCAACTTAGAAGAAATTCTAATAGGTACATGAGCAATTCTGATGCAAGATTCCTAGCTATTGAAATTACATTAAGGAGCATTGAAGCATTACAAAATCATCCAAAGAATCAATTAGGTCATTCGGTAAGGATTGACATAAAAAGACAATCAAGCAGTTTACTAGGAAACATCAAACTGAATCCTAAATTTGCAGGATAAAAAAAGAAATAACGCAAGAAGGAGGATTCCGTCAAGGTAATGAAGTTAACCAACAATGCCCCTTAGGAGGCAAACCATATTTCTTCTTATTTAGACTTCTTTTAGTTTTCTTAATAATGATGACTTTAATTTTATTTTTGAGATATTGTTCTACACCTGCATGTTCAATCTTATTTTTGTAGTTAAAATTTGAATGAATTTCTTTCTTTTGGAAAATTTTTTTGTTTATTAAAGATATCCTTTTAATAATCCAGATAATTGTGCGTATAAGTTTTCATGAGTTATTATAGGTTAAAGGCAAGAATTTTAAGAAATTTTTAAGCTTTAGAAGACTAAGAGAATTACTTTAAGGTTCACACTCGTAAACTTAGGTGTCATATTTTTCCAAAATCAAGTAAAATTTATTTGAGAAGATCATGAGTACTGCCAAAGATCATACCTATGATCCTCAACCGTAATCGCAAATGGGTAAGGCAAGTACGCAAGGTTGGAATCATGGCCACAAATCATGGTTGTGATCCTTCTTTACTTTAAATATTACACCTATTTTCTTTCACTAAAATCCATCCTTTCCTTCAAGTTTTGTGTAATCTCTTGTGATTTTTCAAGCAACAAAGGCATGTTTTCTTTATTTACAATCTACATTGTTGATTACTTTCTTATATTGTGATCTAGTGCATAGTTTTGTTAATCTTTTGAGATTTGAAGATAGTAGAACATATGCATGTTCAAGTAGAAATTCTTAGTTTTAGGAGTGATTCTTGGTGGATTGAGAAATAAAAATCAAATTTTCATTGTGATTAGTTGATGTAGACTCTTGAAGATATGATTTTGAGAAGTTATGGGGAAGAGCATAAACTAAGGATTTGAAGTGTTTATTATTAATATTTCTTACAATTCATGAATATAAATATTGTTGTTGAAGATTTTGTTTGTTTTAGTTTCTTTAGTCTACTCTCTTGAATGTGACTAAATTTCGAAGTCAAATTGGTGCTATTTTGCTAGTTCAACTAATTGAAAAACAATTCTTGAATTCTTTCCCTTTTTTTCTTTAGGAAAAGGGGTGATGATTGTTCTTAAGAGGGATTCAATGTGCTAACGCTCTTTTTGGAAGATTGATTTTTGGATTACATATACTATATTGCCTATTGTAATTTGGGTTCCAATGAATTCTAAACTAATAGAACTTTCTTGTTTTTTCTTCTAACAGCTAGTTCATAAAATGAATTTTGTTGAGATTGAATAGAGCAATAGAAATCATTCTTCATGTGCAAAGTTGATTGTAGTTTAAAACATATGTAAAGGTGATATTGTAAACATGATGAATTATTTAAGAAGCCATGATCACATGATAGTTTTTGTTTTCATGATTTTCATGATAATGGCTAGAGTTAATGAAATGTTATGCTTCATTATTCATGCACATAAGAAGAGATATGTGAAATTGAAGCAAAAAGGTTTGGGGACTATAGTTTGTATTGGTTAGGATAATTTAATGCAATAAGGTACGAAGAAGCTGTAAGGTTTCAGTTTGACCTCATGAAACTGAACTCCCGATTAAACCACAATAAGGCTTAACCTTATAACACAAGAGAACTTAGGTGCTGATGATGAAGATCCCAAGGAAGACCATAATTATAACTTAGATGTTGCAATTGCTTAAGGCAAGGGTAAGGATGTAGAAGTAGATATGGAGATTGAGGAAAATGAAGTGGAAAAGGGAGCAGATCTAAGCTAAAACCTAAGGCAAAAGTTACTTCAGAGAGTCATGTGGGAGTTAATGGGGTGAATGAAGAGGACCAATTTGTAGTAAATCATGCTACTAAACCCGAGGCTATTGTTGATGATGACGAGGTGTATGAAGTCATAAATATTCTCAAAACTCTAGAAATTATGTTATTAAGTTGGATTTTGAATGAGAAAATGAGAATATAGATTTGAATAGACATGAAAAATTAGTTTCCGTTAGAAGATATAGCAGTTTCTAATGGATCTAATAGCTTATGGAGTCAACAGTAAGTAAGATGGCACGAATTTTGTTGATTTAACTCTTTTGATACTTGATATGAACTGGGAACATAGTCATTTTTTATGTACTTAGGTTCCATGGTTTTTTTAATGTATTTTGATGTTTTGGTGTACTTTATACTCTTTTTGATGTAATCGAACCTTTAGCAATGTAAATATGCTATTAAATATGGTGAAAAAGAAACCATAATTAGAAATGATGTACTTAAGAAGCAAATATGTAATCTTATGTTATGTATAGAAGTTTATAGGTGATCTACTGTACTGGAAAGTTCAATTCTTATATAAGTTCTTCAAGGTTGTAATGCTGAAATCATTAAGTTATGATTGTATCAAGCATATGATCTTGAATGATATTAGTGTACTTTTGGTTACAGCTGATATTTGTTGAGTCTAGTTTAAACAAATCACCTATAAGGAACAGTAGAGCATAGATATTATGTTATGGTTGGTGTCATTTGTATATGATTGTATATACAGGTGATCCAAGAAGACTTTATGATAAGTTTGATAACTGATATCATGCCATTGCTATATGGTCAAGAAGGTGTCATACTATAATTCTACATATAGGTGATATTATGTTACAAGCAGCAATATGGGTGTTGTGATGTTTATAGGTGTTATATCCATATCATTCTATAGAAATAAGGATGATGATTATGAGTGATATGTGATATTAACAATTATATTGGGAGAATATAATGATATTGTATAAGTAGGGGGTTTATCAACTTATATATTAGGTTCAAAATTTTACTTAGCATTACCTTAATGAGGGGTTACGAGCAAGTAGAACTAATCGAAACTTAAGATTGCAACTACCTCTTATTTCTATAAAAGTAATCTAAGAAAAAAGTCACCTCCTTCCCTTCGTAGAATCAATTAAGGAAGGAAGTTCATTTCTAACTTTCCCATAGAAAATAACTTTATCTTGATCAAATAAATTCTTTTCTTGGTGTATGCTAAGATCAAACTCCAAAATATTTGGATATATAATAACCTTAATAGGAAAGGTTATACTAGGTGGCTAACCTAAGAAGGAACTTTACAAGAAGCACCCCAATCATGTTAATTAGTTTTTTTATCATAGTAAAATTGTAAGATGTTATGATTAGGACACCAGTACTAATGATCTAAGACTATAACATAGATTTAATCCAAAACCACCAAATATATAATTGATTTTCTAATTATTAGTACCATGGATAGCGATGAGCAAACAAATACATTGACAACATTAATTATGTTAATGGTTAAAAGATTTGCCAAGATAAACCTTTTGCTCGCTCACTTCTTATAATAAGCAACCAACAAGAAAAGGTAAGGAAAATCAAATCTAAGTTACAAGTCTCAACTAATAATACCTACTAAAAATGGAACTAATAATCATAGCAAGAGATATAATCAAAACAATATGAGATAATATTCTTCATATATATATTGTCACATACGGGTAAACGTAAGGAGAATGGAAAATCAATAGCTCTTATGTTTCTTTGATTAAGTCTTCTATTCTTATTATGCTTAAGTTATGTCATGTCCTATTAAGTATGAGTCAATTCAATCATCAGTATTTTTATGAGTCCAATTAGTCTAGAGTTTATTAATTCTTGTTGAGTGAAGTAAGCTCTAATTGATTCGAGTCATTAATTATCTCATTTGAATCTAATATAGTAGAAGGATAAGAGTTTCCAAACTCAATACTATTGGCATTTGTGCTAGTTATATGAAGTACCGAATTTATAACCACGACAAAGATATAGTTACTGTAAAATATAATACATAAACAAGTCGTAAATGAATTGGTTATGTATTGTACAAAAAAAGACAAAGAAGAATGATGATGATTTTTATGACCAGCCACAATTTAATTTGATAATGGGTAGGTGTTAACCTAAGAACATATGACATAAAATAGGAGGCTTGTGACAATGTAAGTTAAATATCATAGAACATAAGACTTAGCATAAAGTTTCCTTAAACTAAATAACTTAAAGTACTCCTAATACAACATAAAATAATGTTTTTGGTAACATAAATGATATTTCCTTTTTTTTATTAGAAGAAGCCACACTTTTATCAAAGTTTAAGAGTTATTAAAGCACATTTTGATAAGTTAATGGGGTTATTTGCCAATTCATCAAAGTTTGGAGGTCATGAAGCATACTTTGGAAGTTCGGAGTTCAATCTATACTTAAGTCAAAATTTAGAGGGGTCATTTGTATTTTCTCCAAAACATGTAAGTCCGACACTTTAGGATTAGGTTTTGAAAGGTTTATTCAAGGCATTCACAAGGGTTGCTTGATTGAGCTAAGATTTTATGAGTAGGTTAAAGGAGTTAGTCAAAGAGAACGTATAGGTGAAAATTTTGAAAATATAATAAAATAATAAAAAATAGCTAAAATACGTAAATTTTAACATATTATTTTGTAATTATCAGAAACATGCGAATTAAGCTTCAATAGTTGAAGAATTCATAGAAATAAAAAAACATGGATAATATGTTTATTTTGTGACATGAAATAGTACTTAGAAATTATGAATGTACATCAAGTATAATTATTATGTATAAATGTACGTATATATATACATATACTCATACATAGTTAAAATACCTAAATATATACAAAATATACTAAAAATTACTATGAAAAGTAACAATTAAATAAAAAAGAATACGTGGCAACATGGAAATGAAAGTAGTAAGCTTAGCATGCTATAAGAGTAAGAGCATGAGAGTGAAATATAGGTATTGGAACACCTAAGTGGAGGATTAGGACACTTGTTTGAAAAAAGTAAAGAAGGAAAATGTATAATCCACCTACAACCTTCATTTTAAATTTTCAAATTCACCTCCACTACTAAGTTTGGTTACATAAGAGCTCAGGAAAAATTAATGAGAAGAAGAGTGAGTTCAAGAAGGGAAAGTAGAAAAATTGCAAGAAATGGTGCAAATCTAGGCTTAGAAGATTTCGCAGATTTAAAGAGCTACTAGAAATCATAGTATACTGTCACTTGAAGGAGTAGCCAATGCTTAATCCAATTGACAAAAAGGGTGGCATCAACGATGGACGAAGCTGCATTGTCTAGTGAATTCTCGGTTTACTTGAAATTTTAAAAATTTCTTATAAATACCATACGATGGTCAAAAAAATTATTAAAGTTAGATTTCCCAACTAATTTTTTGTGTAGAATATGAGACCTTATAGAAATTGGCTACAAGCTCAAACATGGATCTTTCAAAATTGATATGTAAAATTTATGTGATCACGAAAGTTGTCTAATTGAACTCGAATTTTACTAAGAACTTAGGACAATTAATAGAAGTGGCTCCATGAGTTTGGATTTAACAAAATAAAATAATAATACAATGAATTTGTGGGAATAAAATATATTATTCATTATTTATTGGAAATGCATAAAATGAGTTCTAACAAATAATAAGTTTTTAAAAATGAATTATATAGATATTAGAAATCATAAAATAAAATTAAATATTATTTAAGAGTGTGTATTTATACTAAATGAATTTTACGTATATAAATATACACTCGTAATTACCTAAATATCTAATTATTTACTAAAATAAGCTAATAAATTAAGGAAAAATAATTTTAAAAATGAGGAAAAAATCATGTGGCAATTGGGAATGAGTTTAAGGGTTATGCAAGATGGGAAAGCTGGTTAGAGAATGGTTATATAGGATGTAAGACACATAATATAACTAAAAAGTGAGATTTAGGACACATGTGAGCACAAAATCAACTTCACTGACCCAAGCCACTCTATATAACCAAAGTCACTCCTCTGAAGTTCATTTTGAACACTTTAAATTCTAGAAAAAAAATAAGAAAATACTCTAGAATGCTTTGGGAAGTCATGGGAAAAGCTTTAAGAAAAAGATACTATAATTTAGGGTATTTGTGATTCGTAAGCATAAGAGAGTTCTGGAAGCAAACCATCACTATGTCTTGAAGGAACACTACCTGAAATGGTAGGATGACGCACTTAAAGCTATCATTGAAGGTTACAACTTGATCCATCGATGGGTCTAAGTTTTTGCTTTAATTGTCATAAAGCTATAAAAAATAGTAATTTCATGGAAATATGTTTTCCTAGGTCTTTTTTTGTATATAGATCCTAAGGCAAATGTTATTTTGTGGAAATTATGAGCCTAAATATATTGTTCTTAAGAAATGACTAAAACCAAGTAGATTTCGTTTTCATTTTTAAATCCCTTAAGATTGTTGTTTTAGCTTCAAAATTTATTTATAAATTACTTATAATACATACAAAATTTCAATGAGGAGTTTTTCATACAAAATATGCAAGCAATTGGTTTATTCATTAAAGTGACCTCCATTTCTTCTTTTGATCAACTTGCTCATGAGTTCTGTCAATACTTTTTAGCCAACAAGCCTCTAGTAAAAGATTGTTCACTCATGATGTCGGTTAGGCAAAAGCAAGGAAAATCAATTAGGGACTACATTCATAGGTTTAGTCAGTTGATGATTGGGATCACTAACTATAATAAGAGTATAGCTTTGCATGCCATCTATAGAGGAGTTAGGGAAGGCTTAGACTTTTTGAAGTCCCTTGTAGAATGCCTTCTAACCTCACTAGATGATTTTACAAAGAGGTTAAAAAAGTTCATTCAGCAAGAGGACTGGTTGCTAGTTAGAAGAGAACTAGAGAAAGAAAAGCATGAGAAGAGTCTAGACAAGGATAAGGAATCTATAATCACATACATTGGGAAGGAGTTTGACATACATAGCATGCTTAGTTGACCAATGGGAGATTGGAAATGACCGACATCCACTTTTGTCGAACATACCCCTCTCAACTGATCTATGTTAGATATTCTAATGGAAATACATAATCATAGTTTTTTAGCTTGGCTTAAGAAGATGAAGAACAATCCAACTAGAAGAAATTCCAATAAGTACTATGATTCTCATAGAGGCAAGGGTCATAACACGGATGAGTGCATACATTTAAAGAATGCACTTGAAGATACTGTATAAAGGGGCTATCTAAAGAAATTTGTGGCTGACAAGGAAGAGCACATTAAGTAACTTACACAAAGAGGGAGGATTGAGCAATAAGTTCAAAATGAAGAGCCTCAATCTAATAATTGAGACTTAGTAGTACTTGACAATGAGAGAGGAGATAATCAAGCTTGTTGTGGCATAATCAACGTAATCTTTAGAGGACTAACAAGAGGTATTTTGTCCACTGCAAGTTCATCAAATGCATTAGGGGATCATGTGTTGAATTTAAGAGGTAAAAAGCATAGGGTTGATGACATGATCGTATTTTTATAGCCAAAGTAGCAAACTTTGATGTTAAGAAGGTGATGGTAAGCACAGGGAGTTCTATAGATACAATTTTCTGGCACACTTTTGATCAAATGCATCCTAAACTTAAGAACATTAAGGTGTAACTATATAAGTATAGCATGTACTGATTCAATAACCAACTAGTCAAAGTGGAATGGTTACTCTGATCTTACAAATCAAAGATTATAAAAATGTAGTTGAGAAGGAGGTCGATATACTTTGGTTGGACTAAGTTATCAGTTTTATTTTAAACTTTATAGTAAAGTTATAAAAGTTAGATGAAGTAATTCAAGTAATGTCAATTTCTCAAAATAAGCTATATAAAAATATTAATTTAAGAAAAACATCAATTTATCGATAAAGCCGATAATTATAAAATTCAAGCTTTTAGATTTAATAAGATATTAAAGATAAGTTAACTAACTTTCAAAAATAATAAATGAAGTTGAATTACTCATAATATACATTATTACATGCAATATACATTATATGTATTAAATATATACATATAATAATAATAAATTATCAAAATTAGGTAAAATAATGGAAAATTAGTAAAAAATTAAATGGATGAGTCACCAAATGATGTGCTATGCTAGGATTAATTGCAATTGATGAGTTAACACTTGGTTAATGAGGAAATGACACATGACACTTAGGGAAAAGTAAAACATAACAAGTGTAAATTTACTTTTTCATGCAAAAAAATCCAAAAGCCTACAAATAAGACCTCAAACTTCATTTGCAATATTTTACAAACCTGAAAATATAGGAACATAATTTTAGAAAATCAGAAAAAATTAGAAAAAAATAAAATAAAAATAAAACAAGAAATAGGGTCAGAATTGGGTTAAAGCGATTCGTGTACCAAAGCACGACCTGAGTTGGAGGGATTTGGAGGTCCGATAGAAGGTGGCTAAAGAAGGTATTCCAATAAGAAGTGGTAACCAAGTGGTGGCTAGAGGCAGCCGGTTCAAGTAAATCAATTTTCCACACGTAACTTGTTTAATTTGCTAAAAATATCAAATGTTATCCATTAATTATGAAATTAAGCATAATGTAGTAATTTTATTTTAATTAAATAATTATTTTAAATATGGGTTCCTTAAGAAAATGTCCTATTAGGGCGAAAATTAATCTAATTTTTATAAATATTAGATAATGTTGTTTTAAGCTCAATTTTTCTATGTAATACACCTAATATATATATTTAATTGTGGTAATAAGAATTTTCGAAATTAAGGATGTTTACTATTTTTTATAATTATTTTGAATAAAACTATTAATTTTACTGAATTATTGAAATGATTAGTTTTTGATGAAATTGATGAATGAGCCCTATATGTTTAGACTTCTGGATATTTATGATGATATTTGGAATATTTAATTTTTATCTCACTAGTAAATTTATTTATTTTCCTTAATTACCATAATTTTGAGCTAAAACTGCTATTTTTGTAAAAATGGATAATAGCTAATTTAATATAATTGATGATCAATAACTAAACTATATATTTTTATGAGTCTATAGGATTTTTCATGAAATTAATCGAGCTTGTATACTATTTATTATGTATTTTCTTAGTATAAACTTATATATTAGCCTAATATGTAATATAGTAACTAGTACTATTAGAATGTTTATTAAATTCGTGTCAAATGAACACTTTAGGGTATAATAAGGATTGCTGGATAAGTTTGGAAAATATAATTTTTAGGGTTTTTAGTTCAATATTTAAGCTTAATCGAGTCAATTATGGAGTTAAGGTAGCGTACAATTGAGTCATAATGAGAAAAGGGTATTTTTGGGTTTTTGATAATATTGATCAATCTTGTTTCTTAATATATATTAATAGTACTCAAGATAATGATCATGACGATATAAAATTTACTAAAATCAAATAAGAAATCAGTAAGATACTATTAAACGAAGTTTTAAAATGTGAAAATAAAAGCTTATAACAGTTCGGGTTCGACCCCTACTTGATTTGAAGACTCTATTATATTTTCATAGGTGTAAGATGTAAAGAAAGACCACATCATGAAATTTAGGATTTTGTGCTATTACTAAGACCAAGTAAGTGGATCTAACCTATGCTTAGAGTGGATATATTGTTACTCATAACGCTGCATGCTATTTGATGTTGTGTTGATTAAATATGAGTATATCTTAGGTGAATTAATCTACTACTATGGTGAATGCTAATGTGGTGATTATAAATGATAATAACTATGCCTTGGATGAATTGTTATGTTGCTACGTTGGGTAATGAATTGTGTTTATGATTGATTATACTAACCAAGGAAGTTGAGTGATTTAAGTCAATCTTCTAGTTGTTCACTTAAGTGAACCCTAAGTAAGATACTAGAATTCCACTAGGGAAAGTTCGAAAACTAGAATTAAATCACTGGGTTGAATAAAACTGGAAGATTGATTATACTAATTGATATTCTTGAGTTGCTATTGCATATCATGGCGTAGCATGACATAAAAAGGGACTTACGGGTTAGAACTTTCAAAATAAGGCTTTTAAGTGACCATAGAAAAAGCATGGCTTTATGAACTCAGTTTTTGGAAACATATAGATTATATTGCCCAGACATTGTGACTATTTTGATAGTCAAACTTAGTAAACTACAATGTGTGATCTAATTTAGCAATGTTGCTACTTTGATTTAGTGAACTATAGTTTGTAGTCTAATTTTGTAAAGTTGGGGGTCCTACTCTCAAGCAACTCCTTATTGCCTTAAGTTCCTAGACGTTGTATCCAAATGCCCAGCCATGTTGACTAACTAAAAGAAGTTTAGAGGGCATAGGATATAGGTACCAATGCATGCTACATGTATGAACATAAGCATAGCATGCTACATTGCTAGCAGTAAATGCCCGGTTGAACGGATGTATATGTAAAGTTGAACCTACAGGTTATGATTGAAATGTTTAAGTTGTGATATACAATATTGTCTACCATATTGTCTATATTATGTTGTTTGTTATCCACTCTCACTCAGCCTCAGTAGCTAAGGGGATGAAATACTTTATCCTCAAGTTAATAGCATTGTGAAGGGCCCAACGTTATGGGGGGATATATATACTAAGAGCGTAAGTTGGAGTCAATGACTTTTGTATGGAGCTTATATTAGGTCGGAGATCCTATTAGTGTGAAGACGATAAAGGAAAAAGCTGGTTCATGTTTTGATGTAAATATTATGTTGTACACATAAGTTATAACGGGGAATCCAACTGAACTCTAATGTAAAAACCCCTTTATTATGTAAACAATGTTGTCTTTTGATGAATGAGTAGGTTGAGTTAAGTTTTCAACAGTTATTCCTATGTAATGATGCATCCCGTGTTATGCCGGGATGTGATAATTGGCAATTGATGAAGATACCTAGGATAGAGAATCACATAGCCGACAAGTTGTCTATGTTAGCTGTAACAGGCTTGCCAAATTGGGAAGATAAGATCTTTATAGAATACTAGCTTGAGAAGAGCATGAAGTCATAGGCATACGAATGCCTTATGATCCAATAGAAAGACCCGGAGTATTGTTGGATGGACCTAATAATAGAATATCTAGAAAAGAGAACTCTACCTCAAATATGCGAAGTGTAAATTGAAGAGGTTAGGAATTGAAGAATATTAGAGCAGTAGTGTGAGAATCAATAGAAAGGAGAAAGAGAGAATGAAGAAAAAATTCAAAAATATAAAAGGATGGATTCAACAATAGTTTTCTAGGGATTCAAAGACATTGTAGTTACCAATTAAAGTGGTGGTTCGTCTAATTTACTATGTACCAGGAAGATTGGATTGTCCGAATGAAGTTGCCCATCTTAAAGGACGTATACGAACTCTAACACATTCTTATGAATTCGGATAGCGGTATGCAAAATGTCACATTTAAGAGTTGAAGCTTCTCTAACAACTTAAGTAAAAGATAACACTCTAATAGCAATCTACCACCTTAGTAGATCAGATTTAAAACCTGCAATTTAAGTAATGGAAGTAGTAACTTGAGACTGTCTCATGTACCTAGGAGCTCTGTTATCACTAAGATTTACCATAAGAGATGAGAACTAAATAAGTCCTTCGAAGTAACGAAGAAAATAGAATGGAAAGGTCAACAAACTGAATGCAGTAGCTGACGTAAAGTTGCTCAAAGGATATGACTCACCTACAAACACAACATGACTTAGCACCTTACTTGATGTAGCACACAAGCTGATGCCAAGGTCTACTCACCACTAATCTTAAGCTACTTAGTAAGACTAGATGACAGTGTATGGAAATGGACTTAGAGAGGAATGTCTTACAAAGACCAAGTATATTCAAATTGTCTGTTAAGAATCTAAGATGATTCTAGCTATAAGGAGAAGAGACTATTTATAGTAAGTCCCTAAGGCAACATTACAAATAATGAGAACTACAAAAAAGTATTCATGAAAAGTGATTCGTAGTACATACGAAAATGGGTAAATAGGACAAATGACAAAAAGGGAAAATAATACAGTATCAAGTGAAAAGGATAGGTGGCAACTAGTCAATAGTCCCTTATTAAGGAATCTTTGGGTGTAGAAGCCGAGCTAGATCATGATGTGGTACCCTTAGTGGTTGTTGAGACAAGTAAAGGATGCCGTAAGTATAAATAAGAAGCTAAAAGAGAAGTACTCGGCCAGCAGGAGCCTATTCAAGGGCACTTGGCAAGAAGCTCTCGGCAGCTAAAGGTTCGAGTAGGTTCTAATGTGTGGGGCCTTAGTTCACATTACTTAACAAGAGAGTAGTTGACCTTAGCACAAAGGATAAAGTAGAGTAAGGTGCACCCACCCAAAGCTCTTAAGGTGTTCAGCCACCATTCTTTTGTATATGGTTTTTTGTCCTTAGTAGGTTGACGAAAGAGAACTCTTGGTGAGGGACTAGAAGCCATTGAGGCATGCATGAGTAAGTGGACCAAAGGTTGGTAACCCATCATCGCCCTTGAAAAGGGAGAGCATGGCCAGTATTTTTTATTTTTGAAATAACATTATTACTCCTCTTAATAGATTTATCAAGAGGATTTAGGGGGCAAATGTTGATGAAGGTTTTTCCTAAAGGAAAAAATTAAACTACTTAAAGCTACTTCTAACCTAACATCCAACTACATCTCCTCTTTACCTTACTCTCGGCCTCTTAAAGGTTTTACTAAAAATGTGGGATAGGTTAGAAAAGGTAAGAAACTCAAACTTCTGTGAGAATTGCTTAAATAGGGAAGGTAGAAACAACTCCTTCTAGCTTGAAGCAACTTTCTTTAGGTTAGATCTTAACTTGGTGAGTTCTAAAGAGTTTAAATTCTAGCATTGGGCACGAGCAGTTAGATTCCTTGTCTAGATAACTACTCATTGGCCACTATGACGTTAACCACTTTCCCTAAAATCAAGGAGTGATCTTTAACTTAATTTAGGAGCACATGTTGGAATTGGAGGTAATAGTTATCACATTCAAAAGGATCCTACAGCTATAAAAGGAGGTCCAAGAGTAATAGGAAAGTTCTTCTAAACTTTTGAGCACAGTACCTATTATTTTTCTATATCTATCATAAAGTCTACCTAACTTAGGCATTGAAATGACAATGTTAGAGTTACCTTAATAGCCCTTAGCCTATTTTCTCCTTGTTTTACAAAGTACATATAAGTTTGGTGTTCGAGGCATCATCTTACCAAAATCTGATATCAACAATTATATATTATACTAGTATAAATACTATAATGTCATTTATGTTATAGCAGCCTATAGCAAAGGGACACATTGTAAATACATCTAAATCAGCGATGATAAGTCTAAGTAAGTTGAGATCAATACTTTACCACATTTCAAAGTACCATATTAAGACACTCAAAGGCTTGAGTTTGTATTGGTTGTGCTTGTAATTAGTTGGAATATGCTCATATAGTATATGTGTTGTTGTTTTTGTGTTGTTGTGGGAGTTGATCTCCCTTTTTTATTGTTGCTGAGATATTGCTTTTTTGATTGGCTAAGCCAGATGAACACCCTAATAAAAGGATTAATCTTTACTTGACCTAAGATTTTAACTTAACATGCATCACAACCCATTAAGAGATAGTTAAGATTCCCTAACCAAATATCAATCCCCTCGAAAGGGATAGTTGAAAGAGTCCATTTCTCATCTTTAGTCAAACTAAGTCATAGGAGAAGAGGTCATGATAAGGTTGAGGGCTTTAGTTCAAAGGTAGCCGTAAGAGGATGGATGTTGCCATTGTACAAGCCTAAGTTTGATCGTAGGGGCATCATGGCCATAAGACTCCTTATATTCAAATTAGAGTAGGCCCAATTTCTCTAATCTCACGACAGATCAAACAATGCTTGATCATGTAATAGTATTTGCTTGATCATGCAATAGTATTTGCTTGATCATGCAATGCATATAACTAACTCAGTTGATAACTCTACTTAGTTTATAGTGTACACACACTTTTGTCTATGTTCGATTTACTATGTGATGATTGCTCACTCTTCTATAGACTCTTTTACAAGTCAAGAGAAGATGCACTACCTACATAAAAACCCAACCTTAAAGTTTATTGGATTGGGGAGTCATGAATTAATAAAGATATAAAAGACTTATGTTCTTTTCTGAAGTTTTATTTGTTTTTTAGGAAACTAATTGGGCCACTGTGAATGACTCAGTAGTTTTTGTAGTTGGACTATGTAATCAAATGGAATGTAACACTAATTAATTTTTAAGTTTTACATGTACTTTGAAAGTTTTAAACCAAAGGATGTGAATTGCAAACTTATTTAACAAGGCTTTTTAGAAAGAGTTAATATCCAATTATATGAGTTTTACAAAAATGTAAGTGCTAAATTGGATGCTTTAAAGCTATGTAGTCAAGTTCATCTTGTGTTAACCAAGTCAACTATAGTGGCTTAGAGTTTAGCTTTTGTCTTAGATTAGTTCATACAATGAGACTACTGCAACTCTATTGATTAAGGCGTGATAGTTCTGAGTTAGTGTTCAAAGCATGGTTCTTAAGAACCCATTAAGAAGCATGATTCTTAAGGGCATATTTTCAAGCGTCATAAAAAAAAAAAAAAATTAGGTATCATGGGAATACAATAAGAGTAGGTAATAATAAGTAGGTAATAAAAGATGGCATTAGGAAGTGATGGTATAAACTAACTATAGTATTAAATTACTACATGTTAACTAAGATCATTAATCCATCCATGGAGTCATAGACAAGGATACTAATAAGGATTTGATTACCCTAGAGATTTAGGCTATAGTAGAAGTTGAAAGGAATGAGATTGTAAGACGTAGCGTATGGGAACAATCAAGTGTTAATTCAAAGAATCAAATTGAACCTGTATTAGATGAACAATCAAAGTGCTATTCAAACAATCATCTTATAGAGAATGAAATAGTTACTCTTAAGGTAATAGCTATTGATGACGATGGGAAATCAGATAACAAT
Organism: Lumnitzera littorea; assembly: GCA_024138015.1. Classification (NCBI taxonomy): domain Eukaryota; kingdom Viridiplantae; phylum Streptophyta; class Magnoliopsida; order Myrtales; family Combretaceae; genus Lumnitzera; species Lumnitzera littorea. The sequence goes on from JAMXBB010000001.1 coordinate 55,375,749, forward strand.
GGAATTTATCAAGTAGTTGATGTACTGGATTTCCTTAAGATTGTATAGTTGAGATTCAAACTTGCAAGTAGGAATAATGATGTAGTCGGTGGGCACATGGAGGTTTTCCTTTTGAACATATTACCATTAATGATAGTTTAGAAGATGGGTTTATTAAGATAAATAGTTTTGATTTACTATGACCTAATTGGATAGGCATTGAGTTCATGTTTACGAGTAAAATAATATATACTTCTTGAAAGTGTTCTTTAGATTTACTAACTAACTACTATGCTTCTATAAAGGTATACCGTTGGGATTTAAAAAGAAAAAAAAATCTCCTCTATTGCATTAGATGCATCACCCGGTGGAATGTAAGGAATTATAACCTAAGAAGTCTAAGGAATTCTAACAGAAGATGATAAGAAGGATTTCGAGGTAAACCTTGAAAACGATTTGGGAATGAAGTAAAGAATTGAAAAATGATTGTAATAGAATTATAGGGTATAAAGTTAGATGAACTTAAGATAGCAATTAAAGTAGAACTGATTCAGAGAATACTGTAAACCTAATTCAGAATATTAAGTTGAAAATTTTAAATGGACCATAGAAGATTAAATTGCTGAAAATAATAACATTGACCTTTAAGTGACAATTGTAAATGGCAATGGTAAAAAGAAATGAGGAGATAAGGAGCAAACTTCTACCAATTCAAAAGAATGAAAGTTAAGATAGATTGTTAATGTATCTTCATATTAATATTAGTTTGATAAAACCTTGCATGTGGTTAAAGTATAAAATTAATACTTGCACTTAGTCTCCTTCAATAGTAGGATACGATTGTTTGCTAAAACTAACAGGATTGAATCATAATAATACCTAAGTTCTAAGATGCCTTAAATTCTTAGATGAATTCAAGTTTCTATATTTGCAACCTTGTGAACTTTGGTATGCAATTAAAAGAAAAATAGGATTAGTATAAATTAGTCATTGGTAAGTTAAGATACGTATGTGTCGTCTATTAACAATATAGTCATGTTATCCTAAGCATGATAATATATGTGCTTATGTAAGTGAAAATTAAAATGAATTGTATATGACATAATGTGTTTACATGTATGAGAATAATGAATAGTTAGCACTAGGAACTTTTCTTCTACACTTTTCTCTCATTTGAATATAAGGGCCTCATCAATGAAACATAACTTAGTAAATGGTTAATAGATATTGTACCTCAAGAACATGCAATCTTGGCAGAGTAATCTTATAACTAGAATGGAAATACCAAATGCTTGAATATGAAGTAAATACCTTAGACCTAAATATGTGGTAGATATGGAATTTTGATGCTAATATATATAGGTGTTTTATAGACTTTTTGGGGAAATAAATAAGTTATATTAAATTCGAGAAGTATAGACTGAAAGTACCTACTATAAATGTAATATTCTAATTTAGATTTACACTCCTTATATCTCTTGACTACATGTCACAATTATAAACAAGATTTTGTATGTGTAAATTAGTTGATATTCTGGAAAACATAGATACTCTTATATTTAGTATTATGGGCAGATCATAAGGGTATTAAGTAGGCATTTCCTATGAGAAGTTTGGAATTTGTGTTTTCTCATTCATTTTGCATATCATTGTCTTAAGTTATAAAGTTAAATTGCATAATGATGGATAAATGCCAAGTAACTACAACGCACATGTGGTTGGGTGACCCCATAAAATTTAGATATGGCTATAGAATATTTGTGAATGAAATAAGATATACTTACTAATAAATTAAATTTTTACAAGTACGTTGCTTAACTATAAAAGTTGTCATGGACTCAAATGTGATTTTATGTGGGTTCTAGGAGCTAATACTTGATAAATCAAGATTTGAAATGTGAGGAATCAGAAAGCATTCATATGCATGCAATGTTGTAACTTTGATTGTAAGTTTTCTATTTCACAAGTATAATTTGCTATGTTTACTAAACTACATCGAATGTGATTAGCTAGTGTTATAAGGTTTATATAGCCTCTATATTTTGCATTATAGGAGATATATAAATAAAATTATGTGATTACACTTAAGAGAAAGTAGGTGTTATTGGTAGGAACATACATATACCGATCATTACTTTATGAGATAACCCAAAATAACCTATCATACAAACTAGTGCAATGCTTATATGGATAAATATGAATTTTATTGAAAGGAATCCAAAACCAAAATGCAAGATGCTATTCCTATTACCTATTTGCTAAGTGTAGCAAGAAGTTCCTTCTTTAACCTATTAGCAATTCTAAATCCATGTAAACTAAACAAACCTTTACCATAGGTGACCAACGTTAGAGGTGACTTTAGAAAATAGTATTCTCTACAATATTAACTGGCAAGGAAATTTTCCATGACCCTAAGGTATACCATTAAGAATGTAAGAAAATAATGGTCTTAGACTACCATGAAGAATCAAACCAAATGTACCATGTAACCATTCCCTCTAAGTAACAAAACTATGGCACAATAACACTAGTGATGAATCATAAGGACATGTTGATTACCTTAATAAGTAATATTAATAGAATTTATAGACAAATCATATAGCTTATTTTACCTCTTACATAAGTACTTAACCTAAAAAGTAAAAGAACCAGAGGATAAGCTGCAAGCCCAACTAATAATCACTATTAAGAGAAGGAATTGATAGATGTAATTAGGTGTATAATTGGGATACTAGGAAAAAATAAGCTTCATATGTGCATTAGCAATGGGTATTCAAGAAGAGAATGACAAATCTACAACTATCAAGTTTCTTATTTATCAAGTTTCTTATTTTCATTATTTATTAGAGTACGTCATATGATGTCATGTCATATCAAGTAATGAGTTCATGTTGATATCTTTATGAGTCTATTGATTGAGAGTCATATCAATTCTATCAAGTCAAGTCAAGTTGAGTTAATTTAAATTGTCAACCATTTCATTTCACTTTGAGATGGAGAAAAGTCCAAATTTTCCAAATCCATTCTTATTGACACCAATACTAATCTATATGGAGAAACAAATCAATAACTATGACAAGAATATAGCTACTGCAAAATAAAAGGTGTAGATGGGAGGAAAAGGATCAGATATTTATGGTACATGGTGGAACAATGCTAATGTGGATCTTAATTAAAAATTATGAGTAGATAACATAGATGACAAAATAAAGGATCGATCAAAAGAAACACTTGAATGATTATGTTGATGAGTAATGGCATGAGGAAGTATGGTATAAGTAGTGAATTTAGATGATGGACTGAGCATATGATTAGTAACAAATATGAAGTATGTGTGATAGGGGAAAGGAATTTTAATAATAGATAAGGTCATAAATAAGAAGCTTAGTTAGAAGATAGTTTAGAAGATTTAAGATAGAGATAACTTGGAAAATAAAAACTCATGAAGGAAAGGTTATTTTCTAGTTCCTTTAGGTCATAGAGTAGTAACCTTTACAAACCACATATATAGAAGATTGATGACAATCTTACAAATACATATAACCCTCTCTACGAAAAGATTTAGAATGTGATAGTTTAGAGGATGAAACTATTTATAAATAGGGTGGAGTGTGAGACCTTACAAAAATTGGTTATAAGCTATAACTTAGATGATTTGAAATAGGTATATAAAATTTAAAGCAATTGTGAAAATTGTTTAATTGAGCCCGAATTTTACTATGAAACTAAGGAAATTAGTAGAATTTGTTTCTTGAGTTTAGATTTAAGAAAATAAAATAATAATATAGTAAATTTGTGCGATAAAAATATATTATATTGGAAACACATGAAACGAGTTTCAATAAATAACGTTTTTTTTTAAATAAATTATGTGGATATTAAAAAATAAAAAATGACATGAAATATTATTTAGGAGTGTGTATTTATACTAAAATAATTTACGTATATAAATATATACTTGTAATTACCTAAGTATCCAGTTATTTACCAAAATAAGATAAATAAATTAAGGGGAAATGATAAAAAAATGAAGAAAAAATAATGTGGCAGTTGGGAATGTTTGCAAAGGTCATGGCAAGATGGTAAAGTAGGTAGAGCATGGTTATAGAGGATGTAAGACATATAATATAACTAAAAAGGTGAGATTTAGGACACATAAGTCAAAAATTGACTTCACTTACCTAAGCCACTCTAGATAAGTAAAGTCACCCCTTAGAAGTTCATTTTGAACACTTTAAAGTCTAGAAAAAACTTTGTAAAGCTTGGGGAAGTCTCAGGAAAATTTTTAAGAAAAAGATAGTGCAATCTAGGGTATTTGCAATTGCTATACATAAGAGAATTTTGGAAGCAACTCGCCACCATGTCTTACAGTCGCACCACCTAAAATGGTGCGATGATACACTCAAAGCTACCATCGAAGGCCACAACCCTATCGTTCAATAAGTCCAATTTTTTGCTTTGATTTTTATAAAATTATAAAAATTAGTAATTTTATCAAGAAAATTATGGAAAAATATTTTCCTGAGTATTTTTACATATAGATCCTAGTAAAGATGATATTTTAGAAATTATGAGTCCAAATATGTTGTTCTTACGAAATTACTAATACTAAGTATATTTCGCTTTCATTGTTAAAATCCTTAAAGTTGTTATTTTTACTTCAAAATTTATCTATAAATTACCTATAATACATATGAAATTAGTACAAATAGGTTTTCGTGAAAACTATTTCCTAAATTTTTTTGCCTATAAATTCTATTGATTATCTATTTTCAATAAGTTCAATTTATAATTTTTCAAGGATTTTACATAAAGTCTAATTTTGGATGTTTCTCGACATGCCTTGATGTTGAATAGTGCCACAAGATTAAATTTTAAGTGCTGGATGTGTTGGATTCGAAGTATGAGGGATTTGTTGTGAAATGACGAAAATGGGTAATTTAGAAGTCATTTAGATTATGTGATGAGTGGGGCTTATGTGGATTAGAAATAAGTTAAAGGTTGAGTATAGTGTTTTGGTTACTGATCATAACTAGAGTAAGTTGAAGTGGTGGAGATTTTATGAAAAAGGTGGAATGCATATGAAATCAAAGGGCAAATCAGAAGCTTTTTAAGAGAGTATTATACTATAAATGTATACAAAAGTTGAATCAGAGCTTGATTGTGTGTGAATAATAGCTAAGTTGAATTCAAAAGATAGGTTAAAGGATGTTTTAAGAGCTCTTAAATAAATCGTATTCAAAGCATATTTTAGAGGATGGCTAGAGATGGATTAATGGTAAGTGACCAAAAAACCTGAATGCCAAAGGGTAACAACACTCTAAACTTAGATTATTGAACTTAAATATAGAATAATAACATGTATTCTACTTTCATAAATACTAATATGTCATTTTATGTTATAGGAACCTACAATGAAGAGACGCATCGTAAATGCATCTACATGATCGATAAAGAGTTTAAGTAAGTTAGGATTAATGCTTTACCATATTTTGGAGTATCATATTAAGGTACTTAGAGGCTTAAGTATGCATTGGTTATGCTTGTAATTAGTTAGAATATATGTATGTAATGTATGTGATTGCTATTGCTATGTTGCTATAGGAGTTGATCTCCATTTCTGATTGTTGTTGTCTAACTACTTATCTAATTAGTTAAGCTGGATGATCACCCTAATAAATGGATTAATCTTTACTTGATCTAAGATCTTAACTTGGCATCCATCATAATCAATTAAGGACTAATTAGAATTCCTCAATCAAATACTAATCCTTTCGAAAGGTATAGCTAAAATGGTTCTTTCCTCATCTTTAGCCGAACCAAGTAATAGGAGAAGAGGTCATAGTAAGGTTGCATAATTTAGTTAAAAGGAAGTTGCGGGAGACAATATGTCTCTATTGCACAAGCTTAAGTTTGGTTGTGGGGGTATTGTAGCCATGGAACTCCTTAAACTCGAATTAAAACAGACATAATTTCTTTAAACTCTTGATGGACCAAACAACATCATGAAATGATATTTGCTTGAGCATATATTGCATATAACTAACTTGATTGACAACCTTGCTTGCTTTGTAGTGTACACATACTTCTAACTTCATCTCATTTATTGAGCAATGGCTTAGAGTCATGAGAAGAAATATAGCCTACGTAGAAACCCAACCTTGAAGTTGATTGGACTATTGAATGAAGAATTAATAAAGATGTAATAGACTCATGTTCTTTTCTAAAGTTTTATTTATCTTTTTAGCAAAACTAATTAGGCTACTATGAGTGACCTAATATTTTCTGTAGTTGGTCCATTTAATCAAATGGAATGCAATACTAATTAATTTATAAGTTTTATGTATACTTCCAAAATTTTACACTAAATGAAGTGAATTGCTAACTTATTTTACAAGGCTTTTCAAACAGAGTTAATATCCAATTATATGAGTTTTACGAAAATACAGGTCCTAGACTGGAAGCCTTATGTCTATGCAGTCGAGTTTGCCTTGTGTGAACTAAATATATAGTAACAGCTAAAAGGTCAATTTTAAATTAGATTAGCCTATATAATGAGACTATTGTGACTCTACCACTTGAAGTGTTATAAAAAATTTAAAAATCAACCTAGTTTTTTAATATTTTAAGATATGAAAATGGTTTTTCAAAATTGCAAAGATGGATTTTTGATAAAATCTAAGTTATGATAAAATAATGCACTAATGGAGTATTTCTGAAGAGTTATCTAATGAACTCAATGTCATTTTGTTATACTTTGAAAAAGTGATGGAATTGATGAGATTTAGTGAAAAGAAGTTTTTGATATTTGATGAAAAACATGTGTTTAAGCAATTTTGTTGAGAAAAAGATCAGGACTACATGGTTTCCTTCTAAAATGCACTAATATAGGTGCCAAATTGGGATTGAATAAATGTAATTTGGTTGAATCCTTATGGATAATATGGATTTTGGGACTAGATAGGAGTTTAACTTGCCAATTTTGATGTTAAATAATTGTATTATGGTATTTGTTAAGTTTAAAAGGAGTAATTCTAAGTATATGTGAAAGTAATTAACTTAGGAATTAACATGAGGTTGATAAGAAAGTTTGAAGATGACATTGAAGTACTAGTTATACCCTTGTGCTATCAAATTCAAAGATTAAGTAGTAGCATGAATTAGAGTAATGAAGCATAGAATATGAAGATATGGTTAGAACTTAAGTTAGAGAGTAGTTTGGTGTGGAATGGTTAGCTATAATAGAGGTCAGATGGTGGGCCAAAAGGTTGCCTTATTCAAACTCTAAAGCTAACATAAGTTAGAACTTGGCTTAGAAGGTTCCCTGGTTAAAAATCCTATATTAAACATGAAGTCAAAACCTAGGTTAGAATGTATATTACATAAATCTTACTTAACAATTGGTTTAAAAACTATAATCGACTTGAATGAAAAACATTCTTAATCTTTAAATTAAAATTATATTCCTTAATTTGGTTTAAACCTAAGGTTGATGCATGGAATGTTTAGGGATAATTTAAATAGACAAGATCAACACATAAGGTTAACAAGCATCAACACCGAAGTAAATGGGACTAATGTTTTACGACATTTGGAGTACTATTCTAAAATACTTGGAGGCTTTAGTACATTTTTGCTTATGTTTATGGTTATAATTTAGCTATTTGTGCCCTTAGCATGCATGTGCTAGAATATTGATCTGTTGTTATAGGAGCTAAACTCCATGTTGTGCTTATTTTATATATACTTTATTGTCTAAACTGTTTGAAATTAGTTTATCACCCCAAAAAAAGAATGAACTAACTTAATGTTGGCCTAACTCTAACCTAACACATATTACAACCCACCAGGGGAAATGAATAGGATTATCGGATCAAACACAAACCCTTTGATGAAGATAATTGGAAAGGTCCTTTCCTTACTCTCAGTCGAATTAAATGATATGAAAAGAGGTAGTAGCAAGGTTGGGGGATAGTGGTCTAAAGATGGTCTCTAGCAAAGGATGTTCTCCATTATACAAGCCTCGGTTTGACTTTGATTTATAAGTATATAGCATCAAACTCTTTAACCCAAATTAGAAAAAGCATAATTTCTTTCATCTCATAATGGACAAGATAACGTTGTATGATGGTGCTTACTTGTTCATACATTTGCATCTAACTAACATGATTGAAAACTCTATTTGTTTTGGTTGAATGCATACTTTTGTATCCATCCCACCTACTAAGTAAGCCGTTACTTATTCCCTTGTAGATTCTTTCATGGGTCTAAAGTATAATATGATAGTTCACCTTAATCTAGAATAATAGTGAATGAGGTTAGGGAGTAAGGATTAAGAATGAATGGTTGGATTTTTTTTTTTTTTATTATCGATAATTGTAACTTTTTGGGAAAACTAATTAGTTCTCCTCTTATGGCCCAATTAGTTTTCAACCTCTGGTCTACAATGTATTTAATTTAAATCTGTGTTTTTAAGAGTCTCTTTTGAAAATGTAACTTTTGATATAATGTACTACTTGTAATTATGACTATAAACTTAAAGTATTATTCTTTGAGTCTTTAGTGAAAAACTATTTTGAAAGATTATATCATGTTTTACAACTAATAAATATAGAGTTGGATGCTTTAAAATGGTTGACAATGTGCCTTATACAGATTAGGTATATGATAGCAATTATAAGCCAGTTTTTATCTTAAGATGATTTACATAATGAAATTGTTACAACTTCACCTATTAAGGGCATGACAATTGTCAACTATCTACAACTACTTATGGGTTAAACAACCCCTTTCTTCAAGTCTCGACCCACTTTATGTTTCCTAGCCATTTGGTTACCCTAAGGGTGATGGTTACCAACAACCACCTTTAGAGGGTCAAACTATTCTAAAGGTGGCCACCATCCATTCCTTACCCTTAAGGTGACTAGAACTTTCTTTTTTTTCTTTTTTCTTGAATTTTATACAATTTTTCTTTTCTTTTAGTTTTCAAAACTTTTCTCTATTTTATGACTTTACCTATTTATTATATATTTTATTTATTATTGATTTAATATTTTATTAAACATTATTGTAGATACTCAATTGGAC